>VZTB01015934.1:977385-1094489 GCA_013397245.1 Thryothorus ludovicianus
TCTCCCACAGCACACTCCTGGAAAAGCTGCAGCCCATGGCTTGGACAGGAGCACTCTGTGCTGGGTTAGGAACTGGCTGGATGGCTGGGCCCAGAGAGTGGTGGTGAATGGAGCTGCAAACAGCTGGGGGCCAGTCACTGGTGGTATCCCTTAGGGATCAGTGTTCAGCCCCGTTCTGTTTAATATTTTTATTGATGATCTGGAGGAGGAGATTGGGTCCAACAATAGAATATTCACAGACAATATCAAGTTGGGTCAGAGTGTTGGTCTGCTGGAGGGTAGGAAGGCTTTGCTGAGGGATCTGGACTGTCTGAATTGATGAGTTGAGACCAATGACATGAGGATTAATAAGACCAAGTTCTTGGCCCTTCACTTTGGCCACAACAACCCCGTGCAGAGTTGCAGACAGCAGGCTGAGTGGCTGGACAGTGGCCAGGCAGAAAGGGACCAGGGTGTGTTGGCTGAACATGAGCCAGAATTGTGTCCAGATGGTCAAAGAAGCTAGTGGCATCCTGGCCTGTGTGTGCAATATTTTGGCCAGCAGGACTAGGGCAGTGATTGTCCCCCTGTATTCAGCATTGGTGAGGCCACACCTGGAGTGCTGTGTCCAGGCTGGGGGCCCTCACTTCAGGAAGGATGTTGAGGTGCTGGAGTGTGTCCAGAGAAGAGCAACAAAACTGGTGAAGAGTCTGAAGCACATGTCCTCTGAAGAACAGCAGAGGGGTCTGGGTCACTTAGTCTGGAGAAGTGGAGGCACAGGAGTGACTCTCTCCAGCTGCCTGAAAGGAGGTTCTAGCCAGGTGAGGATTGACCTCTTTTCCCAGGTAGTCAGGGACAGGACAAGAGAACACAGTCTTAAACTGCCCCAGAGGATATTTAGATTTGATGTTAGGAAGAAATTCTTCACAATAAGGGTGACTAGACATTGGAATGAGCTGCCCAGGGAGGTGGTGGAGTCACCATCCCTGAGGGTGTTACATGGCACTTATTGCTATGGTCTACTTGACATGATGGGGCTCAGACAAAAGTTTGACTCAATGATCTCTGAGGTCTTTTCGAATGTAATTGTTTCTGTGATTCTGTGGTCCCTCCAGGTCTTGGGTGGTCATAGTGTGCAGATAGAATCCAGCAAAAGGCTACTAGTAGAGAGGAAACATGAGGGGTGATAAAACTGTCTTGGTTTTTAAAATATGGTTTTGGGAGCAGAGTTTTGAGGATCAGGCACCCGACTGCAAATAAATTAAATCTTGCCTAATGAACACCTGCATGTAATAACTGGGCCATTTTCTGAGAAAGCAGCAATAAACTACTATACAAGTCAGAGGTAATTATCAAGTGAGTGAGAAGTTCACACTGATAGCTGAACCAATTATGGACTAATGTGCATTTAAGGATCTTTTTACACAAGTCCATCAATGATTTAAACAGAAGTTTAAGATACTTTAAACAGAAGTTGATGCCATTACAAATCTTCTGAGCCCCATGCAGCTGCAATCTTTGCAATAAACACAGCTCTGCAGTCCTGTAGCTACCATTTGAATAAGAGGCTCTCTTTTAGGGAAGAAATCCTTGCCACTGGAAGGAAGCTTCAAGAATACATGTGCTCTGTGGACGACAGCAGCTGCTTGCATTAAGCCCTTCTCCTCCTGGTCTTACAGTCCTTATTGCAATCATGGATAATATTACACACTGATGCCAGTGCTGCTCATCTGGCAATGACCTACAATGAATACCACTGGTGCATTGAGACAGAGAGGGTAGATGGCCCCAAATGAGAAAACTTAACTCTTCAACAAAGTAAGGGGGGAAAGATAATGTTTTACTCTCAAAAAGTGGAATGAAAAGGAAAAAAAGAAAAAGGAAAATAAGGAAATCCAAAGGTAAGCTGCAGCTGCTGCTGTTTGCCTGTAATATTCCTAGGCCGTGTGCAGCATTTCTGAAAATCAGGTGTCCTCGGTGAAAAGTGAAGTCGCACTGCAGACCCACTTAAATCTATTTCTGCAGCTCTCAACTTCATGCCCTTGCTTTGTCTGGTGCTGGAATGGTATTCAAAATTCAAACAGCCGATGTATTGCTTATTTGTTCTTTCATATCATGGTATTCATTGGTACCAAGACTGCTGTTAAATGCATATAGTTTGAAGGAGTAGAGAATGACAACATATGTACCCCTAAGGTTTGACATGCTCTTTCAACTACATAAGGAGACAGATCGAATCACAAATACTTCAGAACAGCTTGTTCCCAGTGCCAATATTTGTTCACAGTGGGAGAGGTATCATGACTGTGACAGAGTTCATGGTCACTTTCAGAATAAGCAGATTCTCATAAAAAACAACTTTGGAGAAAACATTTCATTGTCAAAAACGCTTATGTGCTGCTGCCAAGACACTTTGCATCCCAAAGTGGTGCTCCTGAAAATGGCATTTAGCTTCAGAGATCTCACTTTCACTTTCTTCTGGTGCACACATCATGATGTTTCCTGCTGGTTGCCAAGCTGCAGATAGCTAAATTTGGATAACTGTGTCTTTGTTAGAGCACTGATCTTTCTGTTATCAGCATTGTTAATAAAAATTACAGAACAATCCTTCATATCCACTGAAGAGTCACCAAGGGAATTATATGAGCAATTGAGATAAAAGTTAAACTTTAAATACAATAAAATACTAACACCACTTCTTGAACAATGTTTATTATGTTGAGAATATGGCAAAGAAAATATATAGTCACTGTGTTAGAAATACAACTTTATAATTAATTTCATTAATAATATGCTAAACACAATTCATTCCATAATGCCCTCTCATTTTCATCAGAAACAGATTTTCAAAACTTGAGTGCTGTAATTAAGGTAAATGTGTTTTTAAGGTAGTTAATCCCCTTTTATTTATGCCTGCTAGCTACATATTGACTCTCCTCATCTGTATTAGCACACAAGCACTGTATTTTAATTAAGCAAATAGAGTTTCCAATTAGCAAACTATTATACTTCACATATTTAGCCGAAGCATTTGAAGTTCTCTAGGAATGTTTTTTATCATTCAAGTTAGTTTTGCATACTTGTCATGTACAATTAGGCAGCTCAACACTCACTCAGTGACTCTGCAAGTCAACTGAAATACTTATTTAATTTTGCTATTAACAAAGGAAGAAATAATTTATTGAAATCAGGAACTATTCAAAGCTCTTAACATGTCAAATTATACACTGATACACAACTGAATTATGTATTTATTAAATAACTTCTGATATACTTGGAGGTAATTTCTTGTTTGGATCCTGCTCCAAGAAAATATTTCATCAAGAAGTGTGTTTTTCAGCTCTGTTATGCATAAGGAAACACAACTGTCATCAGTCAGAAAAGATTTGCCTATATAGGAATCCCCAAGTGCTGAAAGACTTCTATAAATTATCCATAATGTACTGTGAGTTCACTGCTCTGTTGCCTGGAAACCCAAAGTTTAGATCTGACTCATCTGGGAAAGATGCTAAAAATAGTAGCAGACACACTTGGCAGACTCACAGTTAGTATTAACTTTAGTGTGTCTGGGATGCCCTGGCCATCCTGACTTTTAGCAATTTCCTATGGACAGCATTAAATAGGCAGGAATGCTCAAAAGTGTTCAGAAATTTACAGGAATATTCAGATGAGACCACCTTTCCATTCTAAGTTAGATTTTCCATAGTTCCAATGAGAAAAGTAAAGATGTGAGTAAAGATGCAGAGATTTGGAATTATTCTTTGTCTTCTATTCCCATTTTGAAGTTAGACATTCTTCTAACTCAGATATTTGATATTAATTTCCTAATAGACACAGCACATTTATCTATCTTTTGAAATTTAGTTTATATATATATATTTAGGAATGAGCAAGTTAGCATAAGGTGTCCTACAGTTTCTAAGTGTTCTTTTTTTTCTACAGTAATATGCAAAGAGGACAGAAGATTAACTTATTGAACAAAGTAGATCCTACTTTCAATCTTTGTATGGTAAATAAAGGAAATAAAATATTCATCTATTACACCTGCTTATAGAAGACAGCTATAAACATGATAAATTGTAGTATTTCATCTGTTTTACTTTTTTTTTCCCCTCGATATGACACATGGTCAAATAAGAGAATTATAAACATTTTTAAAACAACAACACAGAGTCACACTCTTGTAACACATTCTCCTTCTCTCTCTAAGGCTGACCCTGCATCAGTGATCTTAGATCCAGTGAGATGTGGCTTATATTCCTAGCTGATTATTTTAAATTACTAACAGACTGACACATAGAGATTAGGGTATTATCTGAGATTGCAAAGCCTCCATTCTACGGCATGGTGAGCAACATATGGAAATTACTATTTCACTTCTTACTTTTGAATTAATTCTTCTATTGCTCATATGTGCGTAGATACTTCTTCAAAAGCTGATAAAAGTGAGTAAGTTGGGCAGAATGTCAGATATGGTATTCTTACAGATATTACCATTTTAAAATTTAGATTATTTTTGAATAATGAAATGTTTCCACATACCTAGTGATAACAGCTTCTTACTACCAAATGTATTATAACTTTAGAATTTTGCAAAGGAAAATAAAATCTTGACAAAAGAACAAGGATGACTGATGAGTGTAAGCTTTAGAAACACTGCTTAAATACATCTGAGGTAGAAAGCCACAACACTGAGTGAATATGTGCCTACATGTACATGCAGATAATCACTTCCATAAATATAGCACAAGGTTGGTATAGGCGCCATCTTCTCTATATTAATCATGATCATAGAACACAACAAAAACTTGATCAGTGAGTCCTTTTAACCCACTGATGGGTTAAATGGACATACTTAAGCTGTGAGATCTCATTCTACTTGATTTGCATTTGATTATTATTTTAGTGTTTTCAATTTGAAGATGTTAATAAGAACCCATGACTAACTTGAGCCACCTGGATGTAATAATCATCCATTTCAAATTAAATGAGATGTCCAATACAAAATATATCTCAAAGATACAATACTTCATGTGTCACACAACAGGATTTGAACAAACTTCAGTGTTTCTGTGGCCTAAATGCAGAGGTGAAAATATTGTCTTTGCAACATGAAAAACCAAGATAGCCAAGTCCTGGCAGTAAGTGCTAATTTTAAGTCCCTGGATCTATTATGAAGGACATGAGGACAGCAGCTTCTGGCACCACTCTATTCTCAGTAATTAGAATATTAGCTAATAATAACTGTTTATAATGTCATAATGACAGAGAATAGTAGCTCTTGGATCTCACACAGCCTGAGCTTTACAATTGGAAACACACTGGCAGTCACTGGAGATCAATGTTGCACAAACACAAAATATTACCTATGTAGGCAACTGCATTTTGTTGACACTCCCCTTCCCATTTCAGCCACACACAGAGTACAGAGTATACTGCAGCAATTTTATCACAGACTCACAGATGTATAGATTTATGTGGAAAAGGGTACCTTGTAGTAAAAAGGTTTTGTTCTCCTTGTCAGTCACAGCTGTTATTAGCTGAATTTTAGACAAATGCACAAATGCACATGCTGTAGAGATACACCTTGGATAGGCCTGCATGGGGGTCCCCACGCTGGCTCCGAATGATTTAGGTTCAGAAATGGAAGCAATGTAGCTACAGTGCTCAGACTAAACATCCTCCTATGCAGGGGCTATTCACAACCTTATTTATTGAACAGTCAACACAACTCTGCTGCAGGTGTATTGTTTCCTTGAGCCAAGCCTTTTGGCTGCACCACAGTGCAGATTAACTAGTTCACTTAGAACAAGCTGTATTGCTGGTGAAATGTTTTTTTGGATGGAGAAATCAAGCTATTTTTTATGAAAAATTGCCATTTGAAAAACACAGTAATGCTGGCCTATCTAATCCATCCAGTTGGGCCCCATCAAACCGACATTTAAATTGCAAAAACCACAGTGGTGGAATTTTCCATATAGCTAGGAAAGCTTTCAAAGAATAATGATCAATTTATTGTGCTAGATTTTAGACAATTTAATAATAGCAAAAAGCCTCACTCTGTATAAGAGGTGAGCTTATTTTCATGGCCTGTTCCAAGGTACTGACAAAACCAAAAGCACATAATTACTGTACCCTTGCATAAGACAGAAGAGTATACTATTTTTTAAGCAAGAACTACAAGAATCTTTGTTTCTATAGGACAGGAGAGAGTTTTTTGTGAGTCTCCTCGTTCACATATGACCTTTAAAATGTAAATGCACACCAACTGGGGAAGCTGGCTGATGATTCCATTTAAAAGAGTTTTATGCATTTAAGCATATAACGTGCATTCATCTATGTATTTGTCAGTCTGTCTGTCTCCCTGTCAATGTATTCTTTGGCTGTGCAGAATCTTAAAATCAAATAAAGCTGGATTTGTTATCTTAAAGAGACATCATTCACTGAAACATTCACTTGCTGTCCAAATATCACATGCACTACGTGCCATGCAAAGAGCTTCATCCATTTGTAAGAATAGCCATAACACTCTTCACATTAAGCAGAAGTATCTACATAAATTAAAATTAATGAGTGCATCAGGTTCTTTTAGTGCCATGAATATGGCCACAGGGAAAAATTATTCCATGGCAGCTCAGTAGCTTGCAATGGTCTCCTGATGGTCTCTGGTTTCCTTTCTGGCATAAGAAACACAGACCTTTGATTTTGCTTGAATCCTTCAGCCTGGTGAACATGTTCTGTTTTGCTTTTGTTTAGTATTGCACTCAGCAGGTCTGCTTAAGAAGAAACAGGTATCGTTTGCATTCATGAAAAAAACACTGACATTCTTTTAAATATACACAGGGTAATTTGATTTTTTTTTTGGTAATGTAGCCTTTCTTTCAATTTTATTTTTCACAGCATAAAGATTAATTAACATAATGTTTTATTTTCCACACCTTCTCCTTTGACTGCAAGAACAGACTATGGATAGTATTTTTAATAAAATGCTACTCTTCTATATGGAAAATTTATGACTTCATACTTCAGGATACTTAGGAATTGAACTATCCATTTTAAAAAGTACTATTTTTCTTACCCTAACAATTTTAAACAAATACAATAAATGGATAATGTCCAATACTTCAGCTACTTTAATTTGTATTATAAATTTAGCAGAACAATCTTTTCCCAGCTTTTGAAATGGAGCAGAGGCTTATGCTTTATTTTACCTCTTTATAAACATGTTAATGGAGAAATGAAGATACAGATAAATAATAAATAGTAGCTAGATAATAAACTAAGTGAGGAATCCCATTACAGAATTCCTATCTCTCACAAAACAGCAGTTCTGTGCTGCAAACATGGATGACCTAGGTGCAACGGGGAAGATGACTTACAAGTTTGCACTTCTTAGAGTGTTTTAAGCCTGAATCCTATAGGCTACAAAAAAACGTAAAGATCTGGTCTTAAAAGTCAGAGCGAGTGCCATGCTAGAGCACTATCTTATAACTCCTATGATTAGTTTTATAGCCTTTTGAGGAGACAAAGCTGCTGTTCCACTACAACGAAAAGCTGCAGAGACACTGGATGGAACTATTCCAGTTCTAATTAATCTGCCTGAATGCTAATTTAGGCAGAGGAAGTTGTATTTAATCATTCAGGTTTGCAAATTATGTCTGTGAATGAGATCCAGAGAGCCCATTTAAGTGTTTGAAGGAGTGAGTCATGTATTCTCAGAAAGCCTATTCAGAAAGCCAGACATCTCCATCTGTAGCCAGCCAGTCATTTCAGCATCTATCACCAATGTTTTGAATCACAGACACTCCCTATGCATCTTACACAAGTGTGCAAATACACTAACAGTGTAGATGTGACACATTAATATAGTTATATCTAAATTCTATTTGCCTTCCAAAATAATCCTACTCACTGGACATTCTCAAGCCTTCCTAAAATACATGATAAGCAATAAGCCCAGCAGAAAGCACTGCCCTACTGACTAGTGTTCTGGTCATGACAGGAATTTTTCAGGGAAGAAGAGATCTGTATACCTCATTCTTCACATTACAGGGATCATGGTCACCAGAAACAACCATGAGTACTAGAACAAAACATTCAGGAAGAAAGTGGAGTTTTTTCTCCAGGGAACAGGCCAGCTGTAAGATAAGGATCACACTCCTACTTTTCTGTGTCCTTCATGTTCCCTGATGAAATTAATATTTTCCACCGTTGTCACAAAGGCCGTGGAGCAGACATCTGGCTGGTGCAACTTGGAGTTGCTGCAGCATGCAGCACACCTGGATAATGCCTCCTGCATCATTTTTCTGGGGCCAACTGCCCTTACAGGAAGCTCCCAAAGACATCCTCTCTTCCTAAATGCCTACATTTTCTCATATAGATATCATTGCAACAAGGAAAATATGCCTAAAGTAACTGTTTTGCTGGCTTTTGTGTTCTCTTTGCTCTCCCATTCATTTTTTTCTTTCTTGTCTGCTGTTGCCTTTGAAATTTTATTAAATTACACATTTGCAGCAAATAATTATTATCTTTTATATATCAGGATTCTGTCTTATACTATGAGGCTTGGAGAGACACCAACAAAAATCTGTACTTCTGGTTGTATGTAGGAAGATCCATCTGCTTCCCTCAAACCCCTTTGAAGAGTGATTTGAGGTATAGGCTGGTGCATAAGCTCTTAACATTTCTATACATGTTCCAGCTTGGAGAAATGACAGGCTGATCTTATTTTATTGGATTGTAACTTCAAATAATTTGCAGGACCCTTGCAGTCCATATGTTTGATGTTTTATCTCATTGTCAACTTAAATAATAAAATTATTTTTTCTTTTATAATAATATCATATCACTGTGGTAGATCAGATGAACGGTCTATCAGGTCAAATATTTTACATGTAACTGTCTCTTAAAATTTGAAAAAGTATACATACATGTGTGCATATGCATATGTTTGGAGGGGGAGTGAGCACTTGTATTAGTGAAAACTTACTGTGTAAACATATTACAGCTGTCCAACTGTTTTTAATACTCTGCACTTATCTAAGGCTTGTCATCAGTTTTATGGGATTGCAAATCCAGTTGGAGAAGGCAAATGTGTAAAGTAGTAGAACAATCTGAACCATCAGATTTTCTGTGATTTTTTTTTAATTTAATTTACCACTATATATATCCTGGTCTAAAATCAATAAAATCCACACTAGTGGAGAGGAATCTGGGTGATAAATAGGCTTCTCAAAGTACTTAGAAGCAGAAAGTCATGTTTTTTGTAGACTCCAGTTTAGGCTTAATGGTATTTGGTATCTTAAGCAATTATGAGTAATAAAACTACTGCTAATAAAATCTAATGATATAAAAAATCATTGACTAGACCATAATAATAAGTCACTTATATTGATCTAAGATGAAAAACATATATTTGCATATTAGGAAGTAAAATCATTTTGGCAATTGTGTTATATGTAGCCATTTCCCAAAAAAATGGCTTTGCTAAAGAGAGGGAACATAGAACATACCCTCTCAGCATGACATGCTGGCAATGAAGGCTAACACAGTCAAGGCTTGGCTAAATTGGGGAGCTTGGGTGTGGAATAAATCCAGAGAAGAGCACTAACAAGTACTAAAAATGAATCTATGGATTACTCTATTCAGTTCTGACAGTCACATCTCAGAAAGAGTGTGGAAAATTGGGGTGACCTTCAACAAAGAACAAGACAGATTTTAAATTCCTCTCTCCTTCAAGGCAATGAATCTCGCACTTGTACCTGCGCAGGCTTGCCATATTAAGGGATGTACCACTCACAAACATTACTCTAGTCATAAAATGAGGCAGATACTTTTCAAATCTAGCTCCGATATTTTATTCTCTGATTTCCTGTGGCTATGAATTCCATACACTGAAAATAGATATATCTATAGATCACCTTTATAACCATTGTTGAAAAGTAGCTGTTTAGGGAGTTTTCAAAATACAATTTTTTTCCTGACATATGGTAAGAGTTCTATTGTGCACAGGGAATTCTGATAGACTTTAAAACTTGCAACAGGAAGTATTATAAACCATAATAACTGCAGTGAATCTGCCCGGCATGTTCTAAAACGTAATGAGCAAAAGTATCTCTCTCCTCTTTGGAAAAGTCATTAAATATATTTTTATGGGATATCTGGTAACAGTTACCAATTTTTATTATGCTATAATATCAATATGGGTGTCCCCCCACAATTATAAGTTATATAAAAATGAGTTACTGCACACAAAAATTAGTTTTTAAGTGATAATAATTTGTCCTTAATAAAAAAAAAATCACGTGCTGACAAAAGTAAATATTATGACCATAGAAATTTTATTTGAATGCAAATTATTTTCTAATTGAAGAAAAACTGACAGCTCATCTAATATAACTTTAAATAAAAAATGGGAATTTTGAAAGGACTTAACAGTAAAGGGTATAAAAGATAGCATGATGAAGGAATAAAATTCATACATATTATAATTGTCTTAGACCAATAACTTCTGTGAGATTACATGGTAGATTTTACATAATATTTAAATACTTAATATGTTTAATACAGTTCCATACCATAAAAAAGGTTATTTCTAGAAGCTTCAAATACAGAACAGCATGACAGAAAAAAGTAGCACTTTTGCCTCAGGGAAGACACAACACACTATAAACTGCAAGATATAGAACACACATTAAATTTAAAAAAACCTTAAAACTAAAAATATTCAGATTTTACTTCACACAAATAGCAAAATTCATGGATACTTTCTGCACCTTCAGGACCCTGAAAGTAGAAAAATAGCTCTGTATGTTTTGGTAATCTATTTCATACTGGCTCCACTCAGTCATCAGAAAGACTTCAGATAATTTCTTCTTGAAACTCTAATTCAGCAGTGCAAATCATTTATTGCAGGGCAGCCCTTGCTCTGCCAGTGGTGCTGTGCTGTGCCGCAGTGCCAGTCCTGCCGTGTGCCCTGCCCGAGCCCTCAGCTGCCCACACAACTCGGAGTCTCCAATCTCTTAAACTGGTCAGCTACATCGTAGCAACACTGATAATAATGTTTTGAAACCAGAGGCCTTGCTTTGGACCTTTCTTATATAGGCATAAAGATACAATAAGATTTGGCCAATAAAATTAAGCAGAAAGGCTGTTGTGAGGTGTTTTCAGAATCTAATTACATGGAACTCTAAATACCATGGTTTTGCTGCTTTTATTGCAAAATGCTGGTCATCATCTTTCTTGGAGACCAATGTAAATCAAGATTGCAGGACTTCATGGTTTAGGACAGGCAAATTCTAGACATTCCACATCTTTTTCTCAGTGTTTTGAATAGCAGTTCTCAAAGCTACTAAGTTAAGGAAGGCCTTATTGGAGAAGAAATATATAGAAAGGATTAATGTGAACAGCTGAACATCTAGAACTGCCACTAACAAGTTCCAAAAATATTATTTAAAGTAATTTAATTTCATTCAGAAATGGGAGAAAACTGAGAAAATACAAAGGCTTTGTGATCTGTTTAACAGTATTCATGGAGGAAATGACAGCAGCACCATGTGAGTTAATGTGCATATTATTGGAATTGCATTTATTTTCATTTGTGAGTTTGGGTTTTTTTGCCTTCCCTGCTCAGGAAGCATTTAAAACCCTAAGGTTGCTCAAGCCTAATTCCTTTTAGTTATAGGAATGCTGACAGTCTTCAACCAATTGCAGAAAAGCAGCCACAACTTCACAAGTTTAAAACTTAGACATCGCACAAACCCTTCACCGTCAGGCTCACTCTTCTCAGCAGAGTTTCTCAATCACATGGTTACAATCAATTAGTACAAGCTGTCCCATATTCCCATCTCCTGTGGCTTGCAGTACTTCAGGGTGTGATTCTGCCCTTACAGATGGGATGTGCTAGTCTAGCCTCCATATGGATCATGGTGTTTGTACCTCAGAAGTCTTAGGATAGAATATTGCAGTTGAAAGGGCCATATAAAATTCACCTAGTCCCACTGCCAATGGCTACTACATTTACTAAATTTGAATATGCTTAAAGAGTGTATAAAGTATAATTTATTAATATAAGTATAAAAAGTAGTGTTAAAATATGTATGGTCATTCAGAAATATATTCCATGTTACTTTTTAATGCATATATATTTCTATGAAGGAGAATTCACAAGCTCTGGTCCTATTTTAGCCTTCATCTGCAAATATCATTAATGCTTTCACAGGAGACTTACTTCTATGCCTCTAAAAGCTGATCAAATCATCTAAGCAGCTTGATCTCAAGTATTGTGAAAATTAAGCATCTCTGTGCCTCCACAGTACTTCAAAAAGAAACATAGACATTTCAATTTTTGGAATATATGATCCACGTTACAACCTTAGGAAAATACCAGAAAGGTCTGCTCTGAACTCAGTTACCTACTATTAACTACCTAATATCTGAAATAAGTTTACCACTGCTTTTGGACTCCTCAGGATATATCAAAGTGAATGACCCTATGCCTGCTGTGGCAGAGTCCGCTGCTGCCCTCACTTAAGCCCTAACCACCAGTGGTGGTTGTGATGGCTGCATCTAGCTTACTCTGAGCTCTGGGGGACACATGACAACAGGGCAGTCAAAGGCTGTCTGGAACAGTGATCCAGAAGTCTTGCTGGTATGCAAATAAGGTGATAAGTCATTAACTTTGAAATCTTAACAAAGTATTATGGAAGATTGATCATGTGCATATAATCCTTTAGATATAAACCATTGACTGAGTAGGACTGGATCCAGACACACCTGTACTTGCCTCTGAGAGGTGGTTTAGGCCATAGGGGAGTCTTTTTTGAGCCTCATGACTCAGCTAGAGTTGAGGCTCATAGCAGTTTTGCCTGACTCAGTTCTCTGTACAGTAAATAATCTAGTGTACCTTGCCATCAAATCCTGTCAATCCACTGTTGCATTTACTATCAAATTTTGTTAAATCAATAAAGTGTATTGTTATTTCTCTCTTACAAGTGAAGTGCATGGCTCCATCCACAACACCTATATTAGAGAGGAAGGTTCTGATGCACAATTTATTATCAGCAAAAAGAGAAAAAGCACATGATGTATTACAGACAAAATATTAAACAAACATTTTTGTACTCTTAAATACTGTCATTTACTGCTTTCTTCAACTTGTGTCACCCTTAGAAATGATATTGACTTTTACTTCAAATTTAGTGGCGGCTGGTTTTTGTATTTATTTTACTAATTCACATCAATAAAAGCATCAATGAGCTGAGAGTTGATTAGTGACTGGTATTAGTCCTTGCCTCTTATGCTGGAATGATTTACTGTATTCAAAAGAGAAGCAGGTTGATTCATTTAAATGATCTCATTTAATATCTTGCACCAAATGTCTGGGAGAATAATGAATTACAGCTAAGGACAGTCATCTTCATTTTGTCTGTAATAATTCGAAAGTCACTGAGATGTTATTGGTTCAGAATTGAGTGCTTTGGAGCTTTTATTTTATGTATTCATTCATTTCACCTGTGGGAACAGATAGGATGATGGAAAGTAAAATTAATAATGAAAAATAGGGTGAAATTGGTACAGAAACTAGGTAGAATGAAAAATAAGCTCAGAGTTCTGTATAGAAGGAGAGAGAAGAGAGAATGAGAAAAAAACAGCAAAACAGGAGTAGAGTTGTCAACTTTAACCCTATAAACAGGGAAAAAAAGAATAATGACATCCAAAAACAGAGTTATACCAAAGACTTTCTAAGATGTGTAGCTCATTGTCACAAAAGATTGTAATTCATGAAATTTGCCACATCCTAGTAACAACTACTACACTTATAAGTAAAACTGTCACAGAACTAAGCCTTTGAAAGTTAAGGTTTCAGTTTCAGTCCTCTGACAAAGATTCCTGCCTAGCTTTGATCAAAACATTTGTTTTTTCTATCTCTTAATTCTTCATTTATTAATAAGAATTAAAATATTTCTCCTACTTAGGTTAATGAGGTCAAATCCACTAATAAGTGGATTTGTGGTTCGGGGACTACTTAATAAGTGATTCGGGGACTACTTAAGCCTTCTTGCCAAGTCATTTCTTCCTAGTACATCCACTTTGCATAGGACTTTCCACATTGCTTACAATCCAGTGATAAAGTGAATTGTGTGCATGTGGGGTTTTCTTGAACCTGCAGTCAGGACACGAAGCCAAATTAATATCAGAGCGTGCCGGAAAGAAGGCAATTGCTTGTGACCAGCACTTGTCTAGACATAAAGAAATTTTGCTGAAATCAAATAAACAATACTGACATGACATAAGACTGACCAGTGGGGAAGAAGACCTCACTGAACAGGAAGCTTTCCCTGGAACTCAAAGAAAAAGAGTTTACCAGCTTTGTAATAAGAGGCAGGCAACTAAGGAGCGCAAAGATTCCATTAGGTCATGTAGAGAAAAATCTGGAACAACAAAAGCCCATCTAGAACTCAATCTGGCCACCACTATAGAAGATTAAAAAAAAAGTTTTTACAAATATAATAATAACATAAAGAGAGCCAAGAAGAATCTCCATCCATTATTGGATATGTGGGGAGCATTGCCACCAAGAATAAGGAAAAGGTTGAGGTATTTCCCTCAGACTTTTAGAGTAAGCCCCTGAGCTGGTCGACAAGGAACAAGGGAGCACAGTAATCCCCCAGGAACCAGGAAGAAGCAGTTAGTGACCTGCTCTGTCGAGAACACACCAAGCCGCTCTCCATCCTGGTTAACCAGGATTATCAGCAGTCCTGGTTAACCAAGGATGTTAGCCATCGACAAGAAGGGCCATGTGGAGGATACAGGGAAATAGAGGCCTGTTATCCTGACCTCAGTGCTGGGGAAGGTTATAGAACAGATTATCTGGAGTGCCATCACATGGCACATGCAGTGCATCGCACCAGTGGGTCAGGCCCAGCTAGCATGGGTTCATGGGTAGTACATCCTGCTTGACCAACCTGATCTCCTTTTATGACAAGGTGACCTGCCTAGTGGATGAGGGGAAGGCTATGGACATCACCTACCTTGATTTCCATAAGGCCTTGACACTATCTCACAGAATTCTCTTGGAGAAGCTGACAGCCCATGTCTTAGAGAGGTGTAGTTTGCTGAGTAATAAACTGGATAGATGGCCAAGACCAGAGAGTTGTGGTGAATGGATTTAAATCCAATTGGTGGCCAGTCACAAGCAGTATTCCCCAGGGTTCCGTGTTGGGGTCACTCCTGTTTAATATTCTATCCATGATCTGGAGGATGAGATTGAGTACACACAACACTAGGATGGGTGAGAATGTTGATCTGCTGGAGGTAGAACAGCTCTGCAAAGGGACCTGGACTGGCAGGATTAATGTGCTGAGGCCAGTTGTTTGAGGTTCAACAAGGCCAAGAAGTGGGTCCTGCCCTTTAGTCACAACAAACCCATGCAGGGCTGGGGGCAGAGTGGCTGGAAAGCACAAATTTTACAATGAGTGGCTGAGGGTACTGAGATTGTTTAGCCTGTAGAACAGAAGGCTCAGGTGAGACCTTATCACACACTACAACTCTCCATAAGGAGGTTCTTGTGAGGTGATGATTTGCATCTTGTCCCAGAAAACTAGCAAGAAGACAAGGAAAAATGGTTTCATGTCACACCAGGGGAAGTTCAGTTCGGATCTTGGGAAAATTTCTTCCTTGAAAAAATATCCAGGCATTAGAGCAGGCTCTCCAGACAAGTGGTGGAGTCCCCACCCCTGGAAGTATTCAAGAAAGAGTAGATGTGGCTTTCCATGATGTGGTTTAGTGGACACAGTTGTACTCAGTTGAAGGTTTGACTAGATGATCTTACAGGTCTTTTCCNTCTATCCATGATCTGGAGGATGAGATTGAGTACACACAACACTAGGATGGGTGAGAATGTTGATCTGCTGGAGGTAGAACAGCTCTGCAAAGGGACCTGGACTGGCAGGATTAATGTGCTGAGGCCAGTTGTTTGAGGTTCAACAAGGCCAAGAAGTGGGTCCTGCCCTTTAGTCACAACAAACCCATGCAGGGCTGGGGGCAGAGTGGCTGGAAAGCACAAATTTTACAATGAGTGGCTGAGGGTACTGAGATTGTTTAGCCTGTAGAACAGAAGGCTCAGGTGAGACCTTATCACACACTACAACTCTCCATAAGGAGGTTCTTGTGAGGTGATGATTTGCATCTTGTCCCAGAAAACTAGCAAGAAGACAAGGAAAAATGGTTTCATGTCACACCAGGGGAAGTTCAGTTCGGATCTTGGGAAAATTTCTTCCTTGAAAAAATATCCAGGCATTAGAGCAGGCTCTCCAGACAAGTGGTGGAGTCCCCACCCCTGGAAGTATTCAAGAAAGAGTAGATGTGGCTTTCCATGATGTGGTTTAGTGGACACAGTTGTACTCAGTTGAAGGTTTGACTAGATGATCTTACAGGTCTTTTCCAACCTTAATGATTTTATAATTATATGACATACCTAATGTATATCCTCCATCACTGCTCACCGATGTAGATAGATTTTTAAAATAATTTTCCTTTTTCCAGGAAGCAATCTTACAACTAAACAAAAGTCACCACCTGCTGTCTTCTGTCACCATGTTCTGGTTTTGAAAAGCAAAACCAGTGAGACACTCCAAGTCAGAAATATAATTTATTAGGAAAAAGGAAAATAAAACAAAAAGGAAACAAAATACATGCAATAAGGAAAAAAAAGAAAATCACTGACAGAATACAACTGGCACCCTGTTGGTCAGGGTGTTGGCAGCAGTCTACTTGCAATGGTGGCTGCAGTCCTCCTGGAGCAGCAGTTGTGGCTCTGTTGAAGGCGTGATCCTGGAGAAAGGTGCAGCCCTCCACTGAAGGTCCAGTGGTGATGGATGGGCCTGTTCTTCCTCTGGGAGTCCAATGGAAAAGGCTGACTTGGTGTTCCAAGTCTCAGGTTTTTAATCCAAGTAGAGGGGCTTGGCTCTCCCCCCTGGATGGAGCATTTCCCAACGGGATGATGGAAGTTTATCAGTGGACTCAATGGCCCATTGGCAGAAGACCTATCCCTGGAGGGAGGATGGGTGGTGGAAGAGATAAGGAAACTGCTCTTGATGGTTTCTTATCAGCTGTCTTATCAACAGATTACATCACTACTCCCCATCCCAGTTCTAATGGATGGTAATAGAATAAAACATCCCTGATTATATTTTACACTGCAACCCATGACACACCAGTTTTGCCAAAAGTATCAATCACCATCCTCATTGCAGGTACTCTGTTGGGACAGAACAATGGCCTCTAGAGGCAACCTTTTCCATCAGTTGTAGAAAGAGTGCCCTGGCCATGACAGGGTTAAAGCTTAGTGTGCCCTGGGCTTTGCAGAATTAAAGCTTAGTGCATTCTCTTTAAAATAGTATATTTGAATTTAATCGTGATTTAACAGAGAAAAAAAAATATGACAAAATCTCCAGAGACGCATGTTGACAACTTTGCAATTCCTTTCATAACCAAACAGCTACAATCAGCAAAAAATGCAGAATAAACAAAAACATACAGATCAGTTTGGGAGGTTTTGTTGCGGTTTTTGTTCAAGCATCTTGCTCTAAATTCTGATTCTCCTTGAGAATAACAGCAGCATTCTAGCTATCTTCAGGACTATTGGAAGCTGCTCCACTGAGATGTTATGCTGCACACTATTTTCTGGAATTATTAGATATACAAAACAATAGACAAAATCACCTAGAAAGCCTAATTTTAGAGGGTTTCACAAGACTCCTCACAAGACTCCTAGTATTTACTAATTAAAGCAACTCTACCATATCAGGAGTTTATTTGCATTTAATACCAAGACTCTGTTTAAACCTGCCAGGTCTTTGTTTCCTTCACAAACAACAATGATGTTCATTTCATATATCATTGCCATAGTGTTGACCACTTCATGGTGATCTTTGGAATGCCTATTGCTATATTTTACAAATGGTGTCTTTCAGGAGATACAATACTTTCTCTGCAAGGAATGAAACATATAGTTTATCTTTCAGTTCTCCAAATCAGCAGTCGTCCTTCTGATAAGAAAATGATGAGTGATTAATGTATTTGTCTAGGTAAACAAATTGTTGATATGCAAATATCAGTAACATAGTTGTAAGAACATGATGTAAGAACATCTCCACAAGTTAATATGAAAACTTTATGACGCTTGGATATTTGATTTCGTACAAGAATTCTTATTGTTGATATCCAACACTTTTTTTATTATTATTATTTTGCATACCTTTACTACATGGTACACATGTAATGTTCTTATTTTGTTGTTTTCTATTGTGGTTAATTACTCATTTCAGCCTTGACTTTGGAAAAAGCTAAGTGCACATTTAACTTCAAGCATCTGAGTAGTTTTATGAGCTTCCCAAAACCAAAGTTTATAACTGGGCAAAGAATATCACGCATTTGGTTTTGGTTACATTTCCCTCCAAATCCAAGGTTTACCCTTCATAACAGTAAGTGCAAACTTCTGAATCTTACACGAGCTTTACAGGAATTTCAAAAAAAACCCAAATAACAATATAAAATCAAATACAGAGACCTGTTTTTTTAAAAAAAGCCATAAAAGTGATACTGCAGACTTGAGAATGTTGCCTGAGGAGCAAAATTCAGCTACAGTATTCTAATAAAAGCAACTACAAAACGGAAAGCAAATTATATCTGGATGAAAACAGTTACTTGGATGAAAAGTCATTCTGCAAGCATGTTAAATGATAACAAAGGATTCAAAGGAATCTATAAAATAGGGGGATTGCATTATGACAAATATTTTGCTGACTTTATGTTGGAGAAGCATGGAATATGCTTTGATGTTTCAGAAATTGCTGTTTCTTTGCCACTTTACCCACACTATTCTGATCCATATAAAAGGTCATTTAAGTATAAAAAAAGAGCCAAAACAAAGATGATGATGTGAGTGAGGACTGCAGAAATAATACTGACACGTAGAAATAATGGACAAAAAGATCAAGGGAAACCTTACACGGAGGCAGGTTTGCAGAATTATTGACCATCCTAATTGTACCCCCATTGACTTCCAAATGGTGTCTGAAGGAGCCAAGCAGTGTCAACCACAGCAACTCCTGCTCAATGCACTTGGTAGAAGTCATCAGATGGGATTCTGCTTGTAGTTGTGAAAAGAATGTATTTCCTGGCAGAAAATTAAGGTAACTCCATGTTAATCTATAAACCCTGGATACAATTAAGCTTTAATCGTTAAGTTTAACATTTGTTAAAAACTTTTTAGCAATCTTTAGACATACTTCTCATAAAAATCTTGAAAAGACATGTTCTGAGGAACAATTCAATATTTTTTGTACATTTACCTCAGTGATGCAGGTGAAGATCTACAAAAGCACCTGCATCACAAAGAGGCACAGTCTGCTCTTATCCGTCTACAGTACTCTCCAATACAAAGTGGATTCCTTGCAGGAGGCTCACATGTATGTTGGAACTTTAAAGATGTGAATACCATACACAGGTGCTTAGGAAGCTGAAAGAAGACACAGTATAGTGCTTTGACATTCACATTTGGTGGTCAGGATAGTCAATGTGTATCAATGATTGCCTAATTTTTTTTTTTATTACATGCTTTCATTCTGAGACACATTTCTAAAAACTATGTGCAGCTGTTTGAGAAGGAAGGATCACAACTCCATTTAACCATTAAATGGCTTTGCTGTACAGATAGCAAGATCTGATCCTCTAACAACTGAGATAACAGGCACACCTTCTACTAGAGTTACTCCTACAAAACTACTGAAGAGTCTTTTGACCTGAACAAACAGACCTCAAACAACCTCAAACCTGAACAACAAACCTCAAAACTCTGCATAGCATAGCACAGAAGAGAAAAGAATATATTTTCAGTTGAAAAAAACATAAATTATCATCTAGTCTACCTGCCTGACTACTTCAGGGCTGACCAAAATGCAGGATAACTTGCAAGCACAGTAGTATTTCTTATTCACTCTATATTTCCACCTCTTTTCCTGTATGCCTTATTTCCTGAACGGGGTAGGATAAGCACCACTATGAGTTTCCTTGCTTTAGGGTCCTGTCCAGACCCTGTTTGTCCTAGAGACTGGGATACCTGGGATTACCTGCTGTTAACCTGGGGTGAGTCCAGACTCCCCTAGCAGATAACATAGATTGTGATGATTGCTCCATCATTAACCTTTTCAAAATAGCATGTGTTGCCAACACATTTTTGAGATCATTGAATCAGATGTCTGAAAAATCATATGCAAGCTTCCTAATAGTACAAAAATAATTAGTATGTCAACAAAATTATGATGGGAATGGGAGGGGAATCCTGTAGAAATGGAAAGAAGAAGCACACAGAAGAAAGAGAGGAGAAGACAGATGAAATAGGAAATTAGAGAGGAAAGACATTAGAAAGTCAATAAAAGAATATGACTTGCTCAAAAATGATTAGAGACTTTGAGATTTCTGTTTTGGCTATTCAAACTTTAGGTGGACAAAAGACCTTGTTATCATAGGAAAGCATTAACTCATTCTTGAAAACTGTTTTTATGTAATCTCTGGTTAATAAAACTATATAAGGCAGGCAAAATCTCTTGTAACTGCTCAGCTACTGAACCCTAAAATCCTCTCTAAAAGATAGGTAGGCTCCCTAAAACAAATAATGAAAAATAGAAAATTATTAGGTATTAAAATATAGGAGATAGAACATAAACAAATAGTGCAACAGGTTTTTAAAAATTATCCATTTACCTGGATACAAAACAAAGTTGTAAAAGAATATCAGTAATGCCTATTTGATAAAGGTGAAATTATGTATTTGTTTTAACATAGTTTTTCCTTAGCATTTACAGAGCAGCCATTACTCTATACCACTCTTAAACTAAAAGCAAACCAAGTGCCAATCTATCATTTCCAATCAGGAATCACAGAATACATGCAGATCCTTATTTCTAGCATTTTTGGAGTATTAGTTACTTGTAAACACCAAGCAAATATCTGTATTGATTGTCCTTTACATTTCATTGGCCTTAATTATTTGTTTTCCAAGATGGCCACACACTTAAGGTGGGCCCAGATGTATTTTCTCCATGAGGCAGATTGTCAGACCCATTTTTCTATTAAGTAATCCTTTCCTTTGGCAGCCAATGAGAGCACTTGCTCCTGCATCTAAATATTACTAATAGTGGCCAAAGTCAATATTTAGGACACAGATTGCTAATTGACTTATTCACAGTTCTTTCTCAGGCCTTCCAATCTGCTTTAGAGACACGGGAGCAGTGCAACTCAAAAAATTCAAATTAACAGAGGAAAAAGGAGCTTTCTCTTAAAACAACATTTGCTAGCTGCCTCTTCAGATAAGGAAATGCACAGCACAATGTGTGTGCTGGCCAACCTCCAAATCCCACCATGAATCCCTGGACTAGATCCCAGAATTTGAATTTGATCAGGGGATGCCTGGAAAGGACATGTTGCTGGCCTTCCATGAGGAGAAACTATTCTCTTTTGGGCAAGAGGAGATAATGCTCAACCTGTGAAAATATGCAGGTGGTGGTTCTGAAAGGCATTTACAGCTTACAGTATCGAAACATCAATAGATCTTCTTCTTCATCTGTTAGAGCCAGCTTTCCCTACAGTATTGCAAAACACATGTACAAGGCAACTTGCTTTCCTTGCAAAAATCTAGCATGCCAAGGATGAATGCTGGCATGTCCTCACTGCACTTCAGCATCAACTACAAACAGAGCTTCAACATGCCAGTATGCCCATGCTAGTCAATCTGAGAAAGCCACCAACACTTTTAAACCACATTAAGGCTGCATTCATTTCCTAAGAAGCCAAGCTAACTGAAATGAGATAAAAAATAAGTATTTAGGGATAAAAAATATTAACTACATTTGGTGCTGTGCGCTGTAATAGACCAGCTAGGGGAAGAGCAAAGCTCCTTAGCAGCTGTTACAGGAACAGAAGAGACAATTAAAATTCCAGCTGCAGAGAGAGAGAAATGTTCAATCTGGGGCAATAATAATAATCAGGCACAGAGAACTTCAGAGGAAATCTATTGCTTTTTGGTCCCAAATAAGCTGATGTTTTTAAAGGTCAAGTGCAGTCAGTATGACTGAGCTATAGCATCATACTTAACACTGTAGTGCCCATCTTCTCCTATGTCAATACCTAACCTAGAGAAAGGGTCTGTGCTCAAAACTGTGTCAAACGTGACAGAGTTCTCACATTGGGAGTACTCACAATTCTTTTGAACATCTCTGTCCAAAAAAGAAGGAGGATCACTATACCACTAAACAGAGTGCTCTACTTTCAGCTCAGAAATAAACAATTCAGTTTGGATAGAGTCATAAAATTTCTCAGCACCTATCACTGATGTAATCTTTCAGCTATAGGAACTAATTTCCTCATTCTCTTTGTTACTCAACTTCCCCTCAACGCCTCCTTCCCTCTCTACAGCAATGGCTGACAGGCTGTCAGGCACATCTAAACTGTTGGACCAAGATACAACTCCAGCCCTTCCCTAACTTTATAAAACAGGACAGGGGTGGCAGTTACTTCCCCTTTCCACATCTCCCAGATAAACTATATTTTTGTTGCAATTAAATTAAAGTGGTTTAGAAACAGATTTGTCATCATGGCCCATGTCAGCAAGGTCACAGGCCTGGATTTTGAGGAAAGACTCAACTACAAGAGAAGATTAGTTTACAATGCTTCACCTTGATAATATTTGAGTCACCAATTCTCTGTGAAACAGTTTGTTCCATAACTCACAATTCTCATCTCAAACCACCATGCCAACATTGCCTCCTTCAATGGTGATCATTATCAAAGAATGCAAACAAACACAGTGTCAGAAGATGGCATGGGACTGTTTATTGCATTTTCAGAATTAAAGGTTAGCATCTGTGAACTATAGAGCATCTTCTCCCTTTCCTATCAGCTCAGCAGTATTTAAATGGTTTCTCTCCATTATTCTATGCTAAAACTCCAGCATATAAATTGGGAGAACACTTTCGCTTACATTGTTTAGTGTCTTTAAAACCTAAGACTGATCACTATTGATGAAACCTATTCTAGAATCATACAACAGTATTGTTGAAATACAGTACGTGATATACAACAGTATTTCAGAGTACTATCAAAACCAGGGAAATGGCTCAAGAAATATTAATTTAAAAGCAGAGGAACGAGGAGAAGGTCATTGTAGATAATAAGTACTTCTCACCTATAGCAATGTATGTGATATTTTTGACTCTGTGAATAATGTCACAATAGTCATTTAGTTAGCTGCTGTAGATGTTGAGGTAAATTTACAATATTAATATTTCTGGATTCAAGAGAGGATTTTACTTTCAGGGCCCTATGCTTTTGTCTACATTACATAAAATAATCTTTCATCCTTTTGCTCGAGAGACCATACCATTGGAATTTTGTTGTTCTTTCTTTCCATATCACTTTCCCTTCCATCTTCTAAGAGTGGTTTGATGCAGCATTCACTTCAAAATTCCCAAGCACCACTAATGCTGTTGGGTTTACTACTGGATTTACTTTTCTACTAATGTAGACTGAGATTTCTCTATTTAGAGTCCCATAGGAACCCTAAATGATGATCTTGTCTGACAATCTTTCTCCTTTTAACAGAGCCTTCTTTAAAGAATTTTCTCTTTTTTTTTTTTCCACCAGCCTACTAATAATAATACTGCTTTATTAGTTCTTTTGCTTGGCTAAAAAATCTTAATTACTTTATACATCCCTTTTTATTTTCTATTCCCCTGAGTGCTTCAAAGGTATTGAAGAATTTAATAAACTTTACAGCTTCCACTTGTAATAAAAAATTGAGGTGATTCTGTTTCATACACTTTTACATTGGGGATCAAGGAAGTTAAAAATCCACATAGTAAATCTACATGCAAAAATATACACAGAACCCTTACCCACGGATTTGACAAAAATATCAGGCTTAAACAATTTGAACACAGATGGACAGAAGCTCATTGTCAAAGTTCATAAAAAAACAGTAGGTCTCTTCCCACTACCTTTGGAGTCAGGAAGCATACCAAAACCAGCACAAATAGCTTCCTCCTGTTCAGATTTGACAGGCACACATCATTCTTGCCCTTTCTAGTTCAAGCTAATGAAATGCTGTCACAATAGACAACTAGTCCACAGTAATGAGCTTCTAAAACAGGGAGTTCATGACTGGATTTTAACTAAACTACATTTACTGATTTTATTTCCATTCAGAGATTACTTTGTACCAAAAAAATAAATTCAGAAAAAACTGAATATGATGCCACAGGAAGAAATTGGAGTTAATCCAAAGCCAGACAATTCCCATCAGAGGAAAACTGAGGTAAATGTGTTGGAGGTGGGACTTAGCATTTCTGTTTACTGTAGCATGAGAAAAGAAACAATGGGTGCTGTGGGAGAGACTCTCCTTTCCTTAAATGTACTTGGAGTCATCTTGATCTTGCCCTGTGTGTACCTGACCTCTGAAAGGAAACACAATATCTACTACTGCTGAATTACAGAAAACATCTATGAGGACAAGATTTCAATTTTACTCAGGCTAAGGAATAGATCCCACCAAAGTGTCAGGCATATTTGAGTCAGACAGTGTTGAACTGGCTCCACATGTACCTTCCTAGTGGGGCCACAGAGATTTGGCTAAGATTTGGCTGATGTGTCTCAGAAAGCTGGTGGGGGGAAAATTCCTGTCTGCCTGTGAAAGACTTCACGCATATGCACTTGCATGTATCCAGTTTCTAAAAGGAAGTCTAAAAGTTGTTTGTATACTGAGGGTTAGACCAATTCCAGTAAATTAACTGGAAATTTTAAGTGCACCCCAAGTACTATAAATATGCCCAAGTCTATGAACTCCATCCACTTATGATTCAGATTAAGTATCCTTTCTCCAAAGCAAACTGCAGCCATGCCTCCAAAGATGATGTGAAGTCTTCTTTTGCCCTTATTTCCAGTCTTACGTAAGGATAGCTCTGTCCATCCTATATTGAAAAGTTCAATTTTAGAACATTTATGCAAGAACTGAGATAAATAAGGTCTAGGTCCTTGTTCTTGGGATTTTTTGAAAGCCAGCTTTTCCATATATCTTAGCAGAGTACAACAACAAACAACTTTTTTGTAGCATGCGTAAAGGCATCTTTCAAAATGTTTTCAGCAAGTATGTGTGTAATTTCAGGGGCTTCTCAATGATGTTGCAGTTAAGAATAGAGGAAAAAAATGGGGCTGGAGGATGGCTAAACCCTGTTCCAGTTTTAGTATGATTTAGTTTAAGATCTCTACAATTAAAAGTAAACATTTCAAGAAGCGCCTACCTGAGGCTGAGAGACAGAGCTAGCTCAGTTGAAGATGCAAACTGAATTGTAGATTAATCAGTGTGTGAATATAGATCTATATTTGATGGCAGTTAAATTTTATTAATTGGATAGAAATTTTTTCATCTGAAAATCAACGAGATTTGTAGAAGTCAAGGAGAAGGACATCACAAATAAAATTTAAACAGGGATGAGGCTCAGACCTTTCTCATACATGCTTTATCCTGATGTAACTCTACTAGATTTTGATGTTTTATGAATACCACACAAAGTAAGATGGATATTCTACAACTGGTGAATCTGTTAAGGGTTCTAATACTGGTTAGGCAACACACACTGTTCCTAAGTTGCTTTTCCTAGAAATCAATGGGAGTTGCACTTGAAAATATCACAGTATAGCCAATAAACATGAAGACCCTGAAGATACTGATTCAGTGTAGAGATGTCCAGGAAAAATTTTGGACAGGGTAGACTTAATTAAATAAAACTAGCTTAATAGTTTAGTTTCTGCACAAATGAACAGTGCTGTAGAGATATTGCACATTGTTGCAATAAACTGTTTTATAGTTTGCTCTAATTTCAGCCAAGGACATGAGGGGAAGCAGCCTAGAGCCATGTGGGCATATCTAGGTTGTTGTTCTATGCCACTGACACCATGGCTGGGGCTTGGAGTAGAGGATATTCACTTCTGAGAAGGTGGGTGTAGCTTCAGGTGGTGGAAAAAGGAGGCTCACTTTGTCCTTTTCTGGGGGAGCAAGTGATCAATGGAGCAATGGGGTAACTCTGCCAGAGTTCTGACCAGAGGGTTTGTCAGCCATTGGCTTTCATGGGCTTTTGGGGCAAACGCCTGTGCACAGGGTTCAGAGGCCATTTTGTTCTGTGTGTCAGAGGGCCAGGCTGTGCCAGATCAGGTTGGTCAGTCAGTGAGCATTTTTTGGATATGAATCAACCTATTTTTGTATACTTCCGTTGTTAATGTTGTTGCTGTTACTGTTGGTTTTCTTACTGCATTACTATTTCCAGTAAATTTTTCTTATCTCTACTTAGAATCACTGCCTTTTTTCTGTCACTGCAAGGGGTTGGGGGGAGGAGCAGCTTGTGGTTTCTCATTTTAATGGGAGCACCAATACAATTCCTAAACCATGACACAGTTTTATAAAATAAATATTTCTGTGGTATTAACAACTTGCTTATAAGCCTCTTAGAAGCAATTTACTCCAGGCATAGATCAACACAGAGAATACACCCAAAAGATTAATGTGTTGAAAATGTTAGGGAGATGATATCAAGGATTAACTGTTTGACCCTATTCTATTTGTACTACTTGCAGATAAGTAGAAAATTAACTAAAAAGAATGTGTTTTTCAGTCTTTATACTATTATTGTTATCAAACAGTTTAAGATTACTTAGATCACTAATAATATAAAGAGAACAAAAGCAGACATGTCTCTTAATCAGTGTTCTTAGGTGAATTTAATTTAATGTTCTTTAAACAGAAGAATTACCCATATAGACATAATCATCATGCTTTCTTATTTGATTTTAATCAAATTATTTTAATCAAAACTTAAGACTGTTATAAGTTGTTTCTGTGCAGGCCACCTATGTATCTTCTACAAAATGGAAGCTGGAGTCACATTTGGGATACACTGTTTGGTAGGTATATATTCTCCACACTTTAAATTTTTTTTTCTCTTGCATTTTGACTGTTTGCCAGAACAGAAATGTTTATAACAAGGAATCCATTTTGCCCATATGAAGTACCATAATATAGAATATAAGCTAAAGATATGTCTGAAGTATTTAAAAAAACAGACATACAAAAAAATGACTGAGGCTTTTCATCTTTTAGAAAATTACTTTGAATGGCTAGAAATTATACACCAGTTAAAAGGAAAATGGGAGGTAGATATTCAGCACTTGCTTTACTTTGTTCATTCATTACCAATTTAGTAGAGTTGACAACATTTTTTCATGTGATGAAATTTTGATTTGTGTTGAAACCGAAAATCAATTTGCTTTCTGATGGACATTAGTTTCAGCAGAGCAAATGTAAAAGCTTCACACCTTTCATTGATGTCTGAATTAGGCCAAATTAAAGGACTTGATATGCTTGATTGAGTAGTTATATGCCACTTGTCAATATTACTAAAACAAGCCATACTGAAAATCACAAATTAGTAACACTGAAAGAGCACAGGGAAAATTGCTGGAAGATATTTGGGATAATGGTGTTTTATAATGGCCTAGCAATAGATATGTCAAATCACAAGAATTGCATGCAATTAGGCTTCATCTGTGTTTAGAGCTTTGACCCAAGTTTCCATTAATACCAAGAGGAATGCTAGAGGAAAAGTCAAGGTAAAAATAACCCAGTTTCTATATTGAAGTGTTCATATTTGACTAGTCAGAACTTCTGCAAGAAAACATCAGTTTTGAATAACTCATCTCCTGACCAAAACCAAAATGCCAACACAGCTTCGTTTAGGCCCTAGAACCATACAACGTGACAGTGAGTGAGGTGGCAGCAGCTCTTTTTAGGCATGTTGTTTAATAACTTCCCTCACGAGGAAGTTTTCAGAAATTTACAGTTTCAGTGCTTAAATTTCTCTGCTGGTTTTTTATTTTGTTTGATATTTCTACTAGATCTGCATGATTTTTCTAAATAGAAGGCCTAGGAAAATTTTGATTTGCAATGACAGCTGTCTTGGATTGACTATCTATTCTTAATGCCATTCATGAGATATTTGAATGTAAGCACTAGTGATTGCAAGTATTTTATATAGAAAATCACCATATTAAATTAATTAATCTGTTTTTTGGTTTTTTGTTTTCTTAACTTCTTCATTTTTTTCCAGAGTTTTCCTGACATCTCAAAGTAACAGTCACAGACCATGGATGAGTCTTTATAAAGCAAATTATTGTTCCTTTGTTTGATCATCTATTTCTGCAGACTATGGAAAGAAACCCATAACAAAGTGAGTGCCATGGCATTATGATCCATAATAGTCCTATCTGGAAGAAAAATATTTTTACTTCAATGATTCACAGCAATATAAAATCATAAAATCATTTGAATTGGAAAGGACCACAAAGATCATTTAGAAAATTCAAAGAAGCTGATAGGTAGATCTTCTGAATTATCACTAAATGTACTCAGCAGTATATTTGAGGATTAGGCATTAAAGCTGGGAAGCTGACCTTGGAGAAAAAAAAATAAAAACAAGCTTTGGCCACCAAAGCATATTTGCTTATTTTAACAATTGCTAATTGGATTTCCTGCTCTGCAATTTTCACCACTCAAGCAGTCCAATCAATATTAACATGTGAAAAAAATCAGTTAATTCTAGGGTTTTTTCATAGGCAAGTTATCTTTGGTATGTCCAAGTTCTTTAAGTTAAATTTTAGTCATTGCATAGCACTTTGAGAGCATAGTATTTAATCGTTTTCTCATGCATGTACATCCTAAGGTCAGCTTCAACTGTGCATTAATGTCAGATCAGTTGTAGAGAAATAGAAATAAGTAGAACTATCTGAACAACAGTATTGTCACAGTTCAGAGTAAACTCTAGTCTTTGATCCATCCCTGCATCCCTGTGGATGTCCCTTTCAAGCAACAAGACTGTATCCTGCAGTTATATTCCAGTGCAGTGTACTGTCTCTGGCTAAGATGGAGTTAAATTTCCTCATAGTATCCAATATCATGCTGTGCATTTGTAGCTAAAATAGTATTGAGAGCACACCAATGTGTTGGCTTTTTCTGAGCAGTGCATGCACTGCATCAAGGCTTTTCTTTCCCCTCCAAAGGCTGGGGATGAGCAAGAGACTGAGGGAACACATTTAGGACAGCTGACCCAGACTGACTTAAGGGACATTCCTTAAAATATGACATGGCAATCAGCTGCTGAGGGCAAGGAGGCAAATGTGAGTGCAGTTGTGGTTATGCTCTCTGGTTCCAAGCAACTGCTAGAGGTGTGGAGGTCCAAAGAATGAATGGACATCTGCCTGCCAATGGGAAGTAATGAATATTAAGATGCCTTATCCCATTCCATGAGCTTTTCTGCTTTATTTTCTGCCCTGTTCTGTTGAGGAAGGAGAGAAGAGCAAAAGCCTGGGGGTCAGGCAGCCAGCCAAGGTAAACATACTACACGATTGATCCTGTTTGTACTGTAACCCACAGCTTACAACCACAGAATTATGTAGACTGGAAGGAAGGACCTTTAGCAATTTAAACTCCTTCTCTTAGACCAGGTTTCCTTAGTGCTGGTTGCTCATTGACTTCTCCAAATGAGCTTCAAATATATTGAAGGATGGAGACCCCTCAGCCTCTTTGGAAACTCATTACAGTGTTTGATCACATTCTTGGTGAGGTTTTTTCCCTAATATTGACCCAGAATCTGCCATCTTCCAGCTCTTGTCCATTACCTCTCATTTTTTCTCTAGGAGTCCATCTCTTTTTTCTTTTATTTCCTTCCATTGGATAGTTGAGGACAGCATTAAGATTCCCCTCAGAGCTATGTCTCTCCAGGCTCAACAAGCCCTACTTCCTCAGTATCTTTTCACAGGGAAATTGTTTCAGCTCCTGGCCAATCTTGCTCCAGTTTATTTATGATTTTTTTGTACTCAGCTAGCACCTGGGTAACATTACTCAGGGGAGAAGGCACTTTCTCAGTAAGTCCGACTATGTTCAGGTACCTGCCGTTTTTATGACTCAGATACAAATCATACCTAGATACAGAACAGCCTTCTTAAAATGAAAGTGTTAAGCTGTTGTAACAAAGGGACAGTATTTCCTGGGAGAGCAGCTGGCATGCTCATCTATCTTAAAATCTTTTGATCTCCTGATGATAATGAAGATAGTTGTAACTTCTTCTGGTCCCACAAGGTCCTGTGTCTCAGCTGGCTGTTCCAAAATAATTACTCTCCATGGAGCAAGTGTTCATTTTTAGACCTGCAGGAGAGTTCTTTTGATCTCCTGCATGCCAGGAACGTTTCTGTCCTTCTTCAGAATAGTTTCTCAGCTCAGTGTTTTCACAGGCAATGATGTCAAATTCTCCCTTGCTTCCTGTGCTCTGACTTAATTTGAACCATACTTTTCATGTATTTAAAAAAAAAACAACACTAATCTCCTGAGTTACTAAAAAATTCAATCTTGTGAAAATGTATCAATAATCAGTTCAATATACTGACTAAATTGCTCCTTATCAATACCATTTTAAATACATAATTTGAGTCTTCCAAGCACAGATGTGTTAAGAAGTTTCTAAAATCTCCTTCTGGGTTATAAACTGAGATTAAATATTAGAAATTACTTTTATCTGGATTCCCACCATATAATGTTCCCAGAGGAGAAGACATCAAGTTAGCTGTTTGATATTAAGTCTTTCACACATGGAAAATGTTTCCTTACGTAGTTGAGCTCAGATGTACAGGTGTTCTTTCTATGTCAGGATGCCTTCTCTAAGGATTCTGAAAGGTGGCTGCGAACCCTCCTAAAACCAGAAGTTAATGTAAATCACAAAACCTCTCAGTTCTGTCTTTTAATGCAAAGGCTCAAAACCTTCCAATAACCTGACCTAAACACTCAGAAATTATCACAGAGCAGCTCCAAGCAAGTTTCACATTTGCTGATCCTTGTTCTCATGGAAGACTTCAACTTATCAGATATCTGCTGGAAATACAACACAGCTGAGAGAAAACAATCCAGAAGATCCTGGGGTGTGGAGGAGATCTTTCTGACATAGTTATGGAGTGTGCCAGCCAGAAGTGCCACACTGGAAGTGCTGTTAATGAACAGAGAAGAACTGGTGAGTGATGTGATGGTTGGAGGCCTCTTTGGCACAAGGATCACAAAATCATGGAGTTTTTGATTCTTGGGGAAATAAGGAGGAGGGTCAACAGAATTGCCACCTTGGACTTGTGCAGGTCAGACTTTAGTCTGTTTAGCCATCTGGGTACAAGAGTCCCTTGGGAGGCAGACGTGAAGTGCAAAGTAGCCCAGGAAGGTTGGACATTCTTCAAGAGAGAAATCTTAAAGACCAGAAGCAGGTTGTCCCTGTGTGCTGAAAGATAAGGTACTGGTAAACAAGTTGGCTGGAACTCAGGAAAAAAAAAGATGTTACAACATTTGGGAAGAAGAGGAAGGAAACTCAGAAGGATTCCAAGGTGTCATAAGGTCATGCAGGGAGATAATTTGAAGGGTCAAAGACCAACTAAAATTTAATCTGTCCACTGATGCAAAAGACAATAAAAAATGTTGCTATGAATACAGAGAGGAAATAGCAAATTGCACCAATGGACATTTAGACTGGATATTCTAAAAACTTCCTTCAGAGAAAGGGTTGTGAAGCACTGGAACAGGCTGCACAGGGAAGTAGCTAAATCACCATCCATGGAGGCATTTAAAAGACATGTAGTTGTGGCACTTGGAGATGTGGTTTAGTGGTGGACTTGAAAGTGCTGGGTTAACAGTTGAACTCAATGATCTTGAAGGTCTTTTCCAACCTAAACAATTCTACTCTATATCAAGGATCAAAATGTATTAGGGAAAAAAGCCTCAAATAAAAAAAATCAAATACTAGAACTAGATCAAACATGAGTTTTCTTCTGATATTGCTCAAAAGGCAGAACTTCTCTTATTTAAAAGGTAGTGCTTTTTCTGAAGTTTTGTGCAGTGATGATCTAGAAGCACTATAGACACTAAATGCTAAATAGCAAATAGTGGCTAAAAAATAATGAATACATTAAAAAATAAAAAAAACCCACAAGCAAACAAAGAAAAAAGTTCCTTGAGGATTATTTAAAGAAAAGGCATTATTCGCTGGGTATAATTATGCAAATGCTGTGGTGCTGATGATGGAACTGCTCAGCAAAACAGTCTTCACAGATGGGCCTGAAGCTTCTGGCCTCACATGAACTAAGCACTGTGCTATCCAAAAAGAGGTGTTATTCACATAAAAATGGTCCTCTAAAATGAATGGAAGTTATTGCTCTTTTCAGGTTAATAAAATAGATTATTCATCCAGTCAAAGGCACAAAACATTATGACAGAGTGTTCTGAGTGCCAGCACTGCTCCTTCTTGCTGAGGTAAGATAGCTATCACGCAGGAATGCTTTGAGGAGAATGTAAAAATTCAGAAATTAGGGCTTTTTATTTCAGGAAAGCAATGCAATACAAGCACTGTGGTCTAACCAGCAATGATGGTGTACTCAGCCAGATCTGGGTGATATCTTTAAGCTAAATATATTGAACTTCTCTCTGGAAGAGACGAGATTCAAAGAGTCTGAAATGACAGACAAGTTATCTGCATTTTGGAAAGCTTAGCCTGTGGGAGGACAGGAAAGAACAAAAACATACTTGATCTTTTTGTGGACTTCTGTGAAAAGCAAAATCTGTGTGTATACAATGAAAACACACACAATTGAACTCTGTATATTCAGAAAACAAGCTCAGGAAGTATTCTGAGATGACAATTGTCTGTAGGATTTATTAAGTCTTTTCAATGAAGCAGCTTTTAATTGCACTTCTGTGATCACCAAAGATACTGATGAAGTTTTCTTTTCACTGTTCAGTGAAGATAAATCAGAGACACTTTAGCCTAAAGAATATTAAGCCTAGCACTGTAGCACTAAATGAATATTCCAACTGATAAGGTTTTCCTGGCATTTGGGTCTACTGTGAACTGTGTGTTCCAGTATCTGTGTAATATTAAGCAAAAAACTGAGGCTGTACCTCTAATCCTCTGTTCTCCACCCCTCATTTCAAGAGACACGTGGAGGTGTTGGAGCAAGTTCAGAGAAGGGCAGCTGAGCTGGTGAAGGTCTAGGGAGTAAATCAAAATGAGGAGCATCTGGGAGAGCTGGAGGTGTTCAGCCTGGAGAAAAGGAGGCTCAGGGGAGACCTCACTCTACAACTGCCTGGGAGGAGGCTGGAGCCAGGTGGGGGTTGGCTTCTTCTCCCACACAACCAGCAACAGGACAAGAGGAAATGGTCTCAAGCTGTGCCTGGGAAGGTTCAGGCTGGACATCAGGAAGAATTTTGTCACTGAAAGGTGGAATTGGAACAGTCTTCCCAGTGGGGTTGTGAAGTCGCTTTGCCTCAAAATGTTCAAGAAGCAACTGAATATGACAGTGCTTTGATTTAGTTGATATGATGGTGTTTGGTTGAAGGTTGGACTCGAGGAGGTCTTTTCCAAATTTAATGATTCCATGAACCTATGAAACTTCAGAGGACACTGAATCTTGCTTATTTAAAGACAGGTTTGCAAAATCACAGGGAATAAAAACAATATTACATCATGAAGCCAATTTAGTTTTCAGCAAGTGTCTCCTATCTGCTTACTCACTCAGTAAAAAAACCAAAAAAATCCCTAATATACCTCAAATAAAATCACATTTCAACAGCATTACACTGCAAGTTATCTTCTAAGCAACAGCTATGAGAGGCAGTGATTTTTGATAGGTGAGCATTTGATCAACTGTCAGCAAGAGAAATCACATCAATAGCAGCCTGAATTAATGCTCTGACAGGCGCTGACACTTTTCACAGAACTCCAGTGAGTGATGCTGCTCTTCTCCTAGATTTGTCCCATTCAGGCTGGCAACAATGAATCAAGAAAGCTGTGCAGACAAATCTCTGATGATCAGGTGAGTGAGCAATGTGGATGAGGAAAGCATTAGTGCAAGAAAACCCTGTAGAGCAGCCTGTTTTCTTGTCTGACCTCCAGTTGGGATGGAGAACAATTTTTGACAGCATTGCTTTTTTTATAAGGCCATACAAAAAGACTTGCTCTTATAAGTATTGGCCCAGTAGTCATCCTGTACTTTCTCTGTGCTTTTCTCTGTGCATGATACAAGGGGAGTTGTTCTTTGAGGCTCCTTAAGAATCTTATTTTCCAGTGTCACTTCTTACCTCCCTCAAAAAAAAATTTGAGAATTTTTCCTAAAAGTCCTCTGTCCTAACAGCAATTGTTGAGCAGAATAACCTCAGAATAGGCATAAGAAGTGGAATTTTCATTAAAACAACTGCAATTTCCCTGCTACTTGTATAAGTTTATTATTCCATTATTGATGTTGGCTAAGATCCAGGCCCATTGTACCATCTTACAAAATGTGCTACAAAGTGAATTTGCTACTACAATAAAGTGCATCTGTCTCCTCAATTATGCAAAGCAACTTGTTGACAGCAAAACTCCATCAAAAACTGAATTAGGATCTTTCATCCATTTATACAAGAAATGCCAACATGAAGTACACGTTTATTTTGTAGTAAAAGTACTATAATACCACTAGTACAGAAAAATGAGTCTGTATGAGAATGCAGTTGCCATAATATTAAAAAACATTTTTTTACTTTGGTCAGTACCTCAGTTGCTGTGAACAATGTCCTGTGGAATAAAACTTGTGTTATTAAAGGTTTTATTATGGATATCAAAAATATTTTTTAAAAAGTCCAAAAGAATCTTTATACCCTAATGATTTTATCAAAGGGGCAGATTCTAATCCCTCTTTTTCATATTATATTCCATATATTCCATGAATATCCTCAATAAATAGAACTCCTTGGAGTTTAATATGTTATTAATGCTGATGGTATTTAAATCTCACTTTACATAAATGTCTCATCTGCACCACAGATACCACATAAATTTTGGTGAGGATCCAGTGATGTCAGGTGGAGAGTTGGGGTTTGAGTTTATTCTTAGTGAAACAAATAAGCCACAGAAACTTTGAGAATGTTTAGATCTTGTTGAATTTTGGAGGTATTGATTTAGGAGGTTGCAGAAGGTCCATCATCAAAGATCTGTAAAAATATGTTACACAAATCTTTTGGAAAAAGGGAAGAAGGCTTTATCTGGCCTTGGGACAGACTGAAAGACAAGTTCTTGAGGTCACTTTGAGCCCCAGTGTTTCTGATTCCATGACATGTGACAGAAGGCTATAGCTCTGTGCCATTCGTGTCACTAAAATCCAAATCAAAACCTCAGGTTTTATCCTGAATGAGTAACATGAAGACAAATGTGACAATTTTTTTTTTACAATTGCAGGACTGATTTTGATGTATACTTTCTGAAGAGGAAGAATACTTTCTTATCTTCACTGGAATATAATTTAGGAAACTCTATATTTTTATACATTCTGGACATGCTTTCAGAGGCTTTTTAATAGAACTTCAGTAATCTTCCTGTCAAAAATTCATATTTTCATATTTATCTTTCAATATCCATATCAGCTGGAGCCATACCAAGATGTATGCCATTTAAATGTCCTTTTCCTTGGATTAGGAAATACAAGAGGAAAAAAGAGTAGTCTGAAATAGGTAGCAACATGAAGAGCCTCTGGGCTTCTTAAACGTGTGAAGAACCCTTTCAAATAGCACTATTTTTTGTATTACCTATAGATGTATATTACTTAAGTCTGAATCAAACACCTGAAATTTTCATAAAGGCAGTATAGACATGTTTTCACAGCATATACATAGTGAGTATCAAGTAGAATGAGTGCTTCTTAAATGCTACTTACCAAGGCTATTTCTAGCTATAGGATTCTCTGACTAGAAACACATGTTGGATTCAAGACTGTACCCAGTCTGTTGGAAGATTCATATGTTTGTAAAAGATTATTTGTCCAGGTCTGCAGGATGTGCCTAAGAATACTTGAATAGTGCTTGATTATTTGCCAGGAACTGACACACGTTGTGTAATCACATTTTATGTAGGTGCTGCTTCTACATCTGAAACCATTCCAAGTGACATCTCCCTGCTTGTGTTATAGCCCTAACCACAAGTCTAGCAATGAGTCTGTATATTTAGCAAGTTTGCTTCATTTCTCATTATATAATCCACAGCTAAGATTATAATTCCATGATGATAGTCGAGGATAGTCCTGTGTTCTGGTTTACACTGATAGAGCTGTTTATTCATCTATAAGATTCCTTGACACTTGACATTTTTCAGCAGTGCTTAAACACAGCCACAGGATTCCCCCTTTCCAGCAAATATGTAGATTTTAAGTAAGCACTGATTTGGAGATAACTTCCTGCTCACTTGAATCCTTTTTCATACTTTTGAACCTGGTGGTCTTTTCTGTATCATGTTACACATTCAACAGGAAAGCTGGATGAAGTCTTTCTCAGCATAGTCTTTAACTTGGCAGAAAATAAGAGATGTTTTTGATGGGATAAGATGGAACTCTTTCATTTCTTGTACAAATATAAAATAAATTAAATAGTAAAAGACTGACCTTCTCCCCCCCTACAGCTTTCCTTTTATTGGTGGACAGTGCTACCTTCCCTAACTGTGCTTTTAAAGAAATACAGCCACATTGCCTGTTTACTGTTGAATTCAATATGATGAGTGTTTGCAAGGTTTCTTCTGAGCATCTTTAGTCCCTGGGGACTGAAATTTCTGCTTTTTTGAATGATGAAGAAGCCTAAATGTTAAACAGTGTGCAATACACTCTTGAGTTGAGATGGTTTTGTCACCACAGCATTTTAAGCCTTGGGTTTACTTCACCATCTTAATGTTCAGGCATTTATCTGGGTAGCCATAGGTGCTTTGTGGATATAATTTTTGGACTCATTCTTGAATTTCATCAAGAATGCACTCTATTTGCCCAAGTACCTTTTTCAGATCTCTCCATTTGCAAAGTCACTATGAAATATAAAATACAAAATAAAGACCCAAATACTGGGAATGTGTTACTCACACTAAAATAAGATGATTAAAATTCATCATAAATGTCAGTGAATAATTCACTTACTATATCTTAAAACTGAACTTGGACATGATAGTTGTCAAGCCACAGATTCTGCCAGTCACACATATCCACTGTTATTACAGACTCATCTATATCTTTGGGTCTTTCTATCTTCCTGGATTTCTGGAACGTAGAGTATTAGAACAGAAATATTCAGAAAAGGGGGCATTTTATTAAAGTTTTTTATAAATCCTTAACTTTCAGTTCTTGCTTCTTTGGTTGTGTCCACATGACCCATATAATAAGAAGCAATAAGCTTGATCTTGCATGTTGAAGAAAAATATTGCATACTTCAGAACATATTGCTTTAAGAATCATCTCTTCGAAGATGCTATTCTCAGGAAAAAAAATGAACTTTAGCCAAAAGTGAAACAGTCATCCATGCTTGCTTTACTAGTTGTTATGTTCAGCTTTTGAAAGAAAAAAGGAATGTTGTAGCTAATAACAGCATTTTTTTTTGTTGTGGTTTCTAAACATTTGTAGCAGTACATAGTTGCTTCTCTAAATTAACTTCATTACAGGGAAGGGACAAAACCTGAGAACAAGACAATTCACAAGCAAACCTCCAAAAGATGTGTGACTAAAATATGAGACAGGATCAAGCAACAGCAAATGTCATTGACCTTTAAAGTATTTTAGTGATGGCTAAATGTGGCCACTGGCATAAAAAATGAACTGGCTGCATAAACTTATCAGTCCTTATTTAAAATTCCTGCTATGTGCCTCAATACCAGCTCCAGTTCCACAATCTGTTTGCAACACTTGGATTTAACCACAGCAATGGCTGTAGTCATCAAATCTGATCTGATTGACAGGATTAAACACAGACATCCTTTCCATATCAGATTAAATACGTAGAGGAAATACACTATGATATAAACCAAAGACCATTAAATTTGATGTATGTGCTTCTTGGAAAAGTGCTTTGGTTTATATACTGCAGTGGAAACAAAGTGAGAGAGACACCTGAGTGAGAAGACAGGCACTGGTTTTCCAAATGTTTTGCATAAAACTAATGCTCACTCATACAGAATTCCCTGGGCAACATCATCCCTCCACCACCAAGTCTTAAGGGCTGAAGGTCCTTTGCCTCACCTCAAAAAAACCCTGTCCAAAGTCCTGCAGCCTAGACAATCCAGAAAAGGTTGAAATCATAAGGGTTCAAAAATTTTTAATTCCTTCGCTGTTTTTGAGTAAAGAGAAAATTGAACTTCAAGTATTCGAGGACATAATAAATCTAGGTTGACTTTATTTTTTCCTTATCCAGGAAGCAATTTTAAATGAAAAAGAAAATGGAAAAAAACCGATCTGAGTTTAAAATGTACTTATATTCTTTCAAGCAATAACTCCTTGTTCCTAAAATGTGTTTCTGCCCTTTTATCTTCCTGCCAAGTGGATAAAAGAAGATTACTTTTAAAAACAAGCAAAGAAATACTTATGAGGTTTTATAAACTTATTTGAGGGATAAAATGATACCAAATAATTTATTTTCCTGTTTAAAGGATAATCAAATAGAGAATTCCAAATATTCATGCCAACAGTAGAATATACAGGGCCTAGATAGCCCAAAATTGTTCATTTCAAAACTTTCAATATGAAACTTTTTTCTAAAAATGTAACAAAAAAAAAATTCCTAGTGCAGGAATTTGTGAATAGGACAAAACCAGATTTGACAAATAAATTATTCATAGCAAACCTTTAATTTAGATCCTGTCTTGAAGTGCTACATTAGCTGTCAGTCACTTCTGCAAATATATTGGATGTCACATCAAGACTTCTGTGTTTATTTGGCTGAATATCTTATTTATTTTGATTGTTTTAATGCCAAGAAATACAGAAAATGGCATTACCTAGTAATACAGTCAAATACTCACAAATTATTTCAAATACAGACAAAAAATCTTCCTTTTTCATCAGTAGCTTCATGTTTGGATTACAAGAGAGATTCTTCTCATTTGTTGCACTGTAGATTCTCCTTTCCTAGGTTGAAACATTGAAGGAAACACAGGCTCGCATTACAACGTGAGTAGGGTCCCTTTTATTGAAACAGGCTTTCTGAAACACTGGATTGCAGTGTGACACCAAACTATAATTGCCAGCAGGGGAGAATATCCTGCGTTGCACTTTCTAAAAGCAGTTTGCTTAGGTAAGAGCATTAATGGCAGCATCAGCAGCACAGCCCCTGGCTCCGTGCTAGGCAGGGTACACGCACAGGAGGAGCAGCTTGCCTCTTTCTCCTGGGATGCTTACCACAGCCTGGGAGCTCTGGCCTGCACCCATCTTTGTATTTGGGTGACACCAGTGCAGTGGTCACCTCAGTCTTGTCAAGAGGAAGCACAAGCACTGTGCCTGTGGCACCTGGTGCCTGACGGGGCACAGGGTCCTCGCCCACCACGAGTGCAAAGCAAAGTGTGCTGGCTGCAAACATCTCTCTGCTGAGCTGGGGAACGGAATCACTGCACCAGGTGTGCACCCCCGTGGTTCTGGAGCCGTATTTGAGGTATAAATATGCAAATCTACATTTCTACAGGGGAAAAATTAATAGAGGTGGTAATGATCATCATCATCTTAGTTGTTCATATTGCTTAAAAAAAAACAACCTTTAGTGGGATTATTATTGCATTTTAATTGCTCTTTTCAAGTTTTATTGATTTTATTCTGACATACATAGAAGACAAAGTAGATGTACTGCAACTGTTAACATTTAAAACAGAAAATAATGTTTTTTAGCTGCAAACTGGGGTATACTACAGCACATCAGGAGATTTCTTTGTTAATTATTTCTTGTCTTAGACATGCTCAGGGGTCATTCATTGCTTTCTAAATTTGCAAGCTTATTGCAGACCAGTCCAAGGTTATGTAACTCTCCAAACATAATTGTTCTGTGTACAATATTAGCTAACAAGTAATTATAACTACTAGCTGCTCCCAGCTGATAATATGCTCAGGAAATTCATATATTTGGTGTTGTCAGTTTAGGTCAAATTATTTGAGAAAAGGTTTGACAATTTGAGAAAATGCCTGACTTAAGAGAGTGCTGAGAGTGTTCAGATACAAGTAATTGTACAGCATGAGCTATCCTTAAAATTGAATAATTCAAAACCTAAACCTCTTAAAATTTACACTTCCTAAGATAATTTTTCTCAGAATTTGGATTTAAAAAGCATTATATTGATAACATTTTGACAAAGCACTGGGAGCTCAACTCTAGGACCACATGCCAGGTGGCAAAGGAGTTACATGGTTTGCATCTATCTTTAACTAAATTACTACTTTGAAGTCAATAATTGTATAACCATCCCGGATACCAGAGGAAGCTTTTTCTACCATCTAATCAGGCTTAATATACACTTACCTTCCAAATAATAGAAGTCTTTTCATTTAAAAAATTCTGCTTTCAAAGATTTTCTTCTGTACATTGGATCATGTTGTTTTGGGGTTTTTCCTTGAGTTTTAAAACTGTTAGGATGCTATTTTTTCTAAGTACTGCATTGCAAGCAAAAACTAATCAATAACCAGCTAGGAAATTAGAAATTAAGTTCCAAAGAAAGAAGAATATCAAAATGAGATAAAAAAACAAGGAGGGGAAAGGAGCCTGGTAACTTAAACCCCCAATGTTCTGTAGACACTGAAAACTCACTGAAGCACAAAATTCAGAATTGAGTTGTTAAAATTATTGCAGTAACATTTTTGCAAAAGATACAGTAGTGATTTTAGCACACAACACATGGCTAGAAGAAGTGGAAAATGTCACAACTTTCAGTGATTTGAGAGGCCTTTCAGCTTTGAGATGTTTAATGGGATCACCCATCATTGTAGCAGAACAAGTAGTGCCAGAGAATAATCCAAGTTAGAGCTCAGAGGCCAGGGTACACCAGATCTCCCAGGAGCCCCACAGCTGTGTACAGCTACCTGTATGTAGTGCCTTTATACCTCAAAGCAAGCACTGGTATGGGCCCTTTGCCATTCTTTCACTAATTTCACCAGGATTTCAAAGCACTTTACATTTATTTGGATTTTGTACCAATGTAAATGGAACAGGACCGATAGACTAGGAAGTAACATTGACATTTTTGTCACAAAATATGTGAACATATGTCATAAAGTGTCATTTCTCCAGAAGTCAACCTGGAAAGGGTGGAAACCAATGAGAACATTCAGTTTAAGAACATGTACTCATCAACTCTTTTTAATTATTCTAGGATATGCAGAGTTCCATAGCATCTTTTGAAATTGTGCACGTTAATTTTAGGAAGTATGTTATCTGCACCAGAAAAACTCCTTGCAAATGTTTTATCTTGTTCCAAAACATTAGCTTTGCTTTATCTGTTTATCAGCTGTTATCACCTCAGAAATACTACTGGTACTATAACTGCATGGCTTTTTCAGCCCTCCCAGAAAAAAGTTTTGAGGTTTTGGATGCCCTTGTGTCACATGTGTGAGGACTTAAAGAATGGAATTGCATGTCTGAAAACATCGTCCCCATAAGACAGTTCACCACAACAGGAACTTGAGACAAGCACAGATGGCAAAACAAGAAAGCTTGAATTCCTGGTCTAACAAAGGTGAAGATTTGGAATTAACACACCCAACAAAATGCGACTGTGCTAACTGCAGGAACTTAAGACTTAACCAGACAAAAAAAATTGCCCACTGGAAAACTGAGAAAGGATACACATGCCAGCCCAAGCTGCAGGAATGGCATCTATGCCCATGGATACCTGGGATTAGACTGTATCAAAGTGTTCCCTCCATAAGAACGACCCCCTCTACCCCACTTCACCAAGGATGAAGAAGAAACAGTGGGATGCACCAAGAATCCATCTTGTGGTGATATCTTTTACTTAATCTCTCTCTCTGTGTCTCACTCTCTCCCTCTCTCCTGCCTTCCTCTTCCTATTTCTTTTTACCTCTCTACTTCACATTTACTGTTAAATAAAATCTGTACGATTGACTTTGCCATATGATCTTGTTTACACCTTAATTTAGGCAGAAATGTCTCTTATAATCAGATCTTAACAGCATAATTCTCCTTCACATTATATTTCAGAAGAATGAAATATCTCCTCTGCCCTTTAGGGCAGTATCTTGAATAATATCCTCCCAACAAAACCTGTCATTTTAGAATAGACATAACTGCAGTATCAAAGTATTTTTCCTGCTGAATTTGCTTGCTTAATCTTCAGACACTTCACCTTTACTTGGCAAAAGTATGCAGTCAGCTGAACTATAAAATGTTGTGAACATAGTGGGCAGCCTTTACCCAAGATGTTCTGCTTGTTAAAAAATAAAAAATAAAAAAAGAAAGGAAAAAAGGCCTTTTTGTCAGAGACATTTCCTGTTATTTGTTTGCTTTTCTTGGTGAAAATTGCAAAATATGCATTTGGTTCACACTGTGCATACTTCTCTGTAGAAATATGTATACCCTTCTGTGCCTCATTTGGCTTAGAGTTGTAGTAGTCCTATATCCATTCTTTAAGCACTTCTTAGTTCCACTAGGTTGAGCTTTCAAGTCTTTTTTCTTTGATGCACCTTCTGGTTGCTGGTGCTTGTTAAAAGTGACTGCAAAAGACTGTGCTAGAGCCATCCTACTACAGAAAGGCTCTAATACTCCAGAGAATGTGCACTCGCGCTGTGTGAGCTATGCATCCACCCAATTTCCTATGTGTCCTCAAATTAATTGCTCTACTGCTCTGTTTCCTTTTTTAAACATGACCAATGGCTATATCACATCCGTCTGGCTAAAGTTTTGAGCTTTTTTCCAAGGATACTCATGATTTAATTCTCATCTTAGACACTAAACTATTCTCCTGCTGTCTTAGCTATAACTGAACCATGCTGTCACCTATTCCTCTCCCTTTCCACAAGGATGTCCAAAGGAACACCTGTAAAGGAGAATTGCATCACCACACTTGTATCTGGTTTTGATCGTCAGCAGAGACCTCTGTTTTTTCTGCATCTTCTTGATCCTTGAATTCAAGTGGTTGTCTCTATGAACAGTTTATAAATTATTGTACAGCTTACTCTGTGAAAGCAACACCATTATCAGCAGATAAGCAGACCCAAATACTTAGGCCCATGTAAACTGTTTAAGTTCCTTATTTTTGTTGTGAAATCAATAGAATAGTTTGTAATGGGATCTTTGTCTTCTTTTAAATTCAATTCTATTCATACAGTTTGCTGGACTCAGTCTCTGATAAGGCTAACCCATAAATACCTGACAGGCAAGAGGCAGTTTCTATCAATACAAAATCTGTAGAGGGCAGCCGATGTTATTAAAGGCAGAAACCAAAGTGGCTTTTAGCTGTCTGAAAATATATTTGTTCTTTGTGAGACTGGTGAATCTTAGCACTGGTTCACTAATAATGTGGATGATGATACCTCACAGTGTTATCACTCCGCAAAGTAATACATCTTCACTCAAAATTTGTTTTGAATCTCAGAAATCTAAGAAGTATAAGATGGCCATATATTTGGGAAAGCATGGAAGCTTTTTCTTTTTTTAGGAAACTGGCCAGTTCTGGTTGTGCAGTTTATAAGCTCATATTCACATTGATAAACTCCTACTGATTTAATTAATCATACTGATCACATCAAATTTACTATCAATCTGGTCTTGAGTTTAAAGCTAATTAAAAAAAAATCTGAGGTCATTATAAGTTCTAAAGACATAGCTTATTTTCACCAGAAAAAAAGTAACTTTAAATGAGTAATGTACTCTTTTTCAGTAACATGCAGCTTTCCTGACCAAGCACATTTTCACTTGGGCTTGGTTTCACATACTACATTTTTAGCCAGATTTTTAACCTAATTGTATGAGACAAATGCAATTAGGTATTTCACTTGAAAGGAGTAGCTGTTAGTTCAATACCAGTCTTCCCCAGTGAGTGTTAATGATACTAAGGACAGAAGATTTCCTTTAAAAGTTAAGAGCATACATAGCAAAAAGTGATACATGCCAAAAAGTGATACATACCAAAAAGTGATACATACCAAAAAGGGAGTTATTTTAATTCTTTGAATAATTTATTTGAGGTTTACTCATATCACAGTATCTGGTTTATTCATTTCACATAACAAAGCACATGCCTGGTCCAGTGCTTTCAGGGACCATTTAGATCATTAGTGCCCAGTAAACTATGAATATTTTCTAAAGCTAATAAAGCATTCTTTTCTGTCTACAGCAGAAAAATCATTCTGGCACTGAGAAAAGTGTAGCATTCAGCAAATATTTAGATCTTTCATCTGAACCAGTTGTTAAATCAGCAATAGTCTTTAGTTTTCACTCTTTGCTGGCTATTCTAGCCAGTTAGAATAAAACAACTAATCCATTAGAGTGTTTGGAGAGAATACACAGTAGAAACCCCAGGGGATGGAGCCAGAAGCCAGTTTTGTTTCTAAAGTAGATTCAGAAGCTACCTTATGGGTTTTCAGCAAGTGTAACAAAAGAGTTGGAGACTACAACTAAAAAAAGAGATCTGAGTCACTTTGTACCAATCTGACTTCATGAAACCTGTAGCATGCTGTCAACCTACACAGAAGTCCAGCCTTTCATCTAAGTAAATCAGGCTGCAGGAAATGAGCCAAGTCAAGGTCACAATGTAGGGGAGAAAACTTGGATTCAAGTTCCATATGGAGCCTCTCTTTGGGAGCAGAAGATTGTTCTTGTGCGAAACAGCACATTAAAATGGGAGGTAAAGTAACATGTGAGGATTGCTCTCAACATCTGTAACTGTGTTACAATTACAGAATCTCTCACGTGTTATCATCAGAAGCCATCTTACAGCCACAAAACCTTCACTGGCTACTTTTGAACTTCTGACAAATCGACCAAAAAGCTCCTTGGTATATAAACATCCCCAAGAGCTCCTGGGAAAGGCCAATTGTCATAGGCATGAGTGCTGAAATGTGGCATCCTCTTCACTTCTAGGAATAGGTCATGTCACACAGAATGGAACTGAGGAGTCAACCAAAAGAGGACAGTGATAGAAATAAGCATAAGGTAAAAATGAAGGTCTTTTTTTGGCTTCAGTAGAGCAAAAGGGAGACTAAATGTGGGTCTAGGCCAGAAGCTGTTCCTGTGCTCTTCTTCAACAGTTTTCATCTTAATTTCAGAAACTCAGTGCTGTGTTTCCCCACCAAATGGGTGATCACTGAGTTCTACAACCTTAGTGTCAACAGCTGGGTCAGTGCATTGCCAGGGAGAGAAGGGAAAGGAAACAGTGGGACCACAATGAGAGGCTTGTGTGAACAAGCTTAGGAAAGAGAAGATGCCTACTGATATTCCTGAGATTTATGCTTTTACCAATACAAGACCTGAGGAGAACAGCAGTCCAGAAAAGGAACTTTGACAGTGATGTGGTAAAGGAAAGGCACTGAACTCAAGGTGAAACAGAAGAGAGAAAGCTCCCTTGGCACAAAGGAATCTGCACGCAATTTGTGAGTCAAACAGAGCAGGAGATTGCACCCGTTTACATTTTAGGATACAGCCTGCTCTCGGTGCCTGAAAGCAAGAGGCACAATGCAACCTGTGTTTATGTGATCCATGCAATCTTCTAAACCATGGCCAAGAATTTTCCAGGACAGTAAAAGCTGACACCAGCCAGAATTGTGCCAAGGAGCTTACAGATAATGATACATCAGTGCTCAAATTGTGCTGTGGCACAGCCATTTTATTTCTGATGTAAGGAGCTTATGATACTATCTTAGGTAGTGGAAAGATGCTACTATGCTGTGCAAGACACCATTACTGCTATGACAGCACTATGAACATCTGAATATAACTTTGAAATGCACCTGCAAGCAAACCATAGCTGCAGTTCTTGAAGCATCTGAAAATTTATGGAATTAAAATCCTTTACCCATGTGAAAAATAACCTCTTACACTGGATGCCAGGAAAGTGGTAAATAGCAGACCACTACAAAATGTGACTATGTCATACTGGCTTCTCCTGTGTTATAGGAATTCATTCATAACATAGTTTTCTGAAAGAGACACTTGTTAAGCCTAATTTGGGTTATATTATTAATATATAATATTATGAATTATAGATAGAAAACATATTTCTGTAAATGTATGGAATTATCATATAAGGACACAGCAATTTTCTATTGCATTAAAGTGGTAAATTCAGGCTTTTCTGTGGATGCAGCAAATTGTGGAGATTTGTGACATCTTTCTGGAAGGTATGCTGGTGGCATGCTCTCCTGGGAATGCAGAAGAGCTGTATCATTCAGATTAAGTCACTGAGAATTGACTCTGAATTCTCAAGCAGTTTACTAAACTAGAAGAGATTATAATAAATAGGAAAAGTAAGAAGCCAGCAGCAGTCTCTCTCTCTCTCTAAGGGCATCCAAGGCAAGCTGAAGCAGATTTTAATGAGTTTGTTTATTGGAGAGCAGATACTACTTCTGGAATTACAAGAGATACATCCAGAGAAGCCAATTTGTATTGCCATTCCACCAGTGCTGTTTCTAAGCTGAATGACACAGAACATCACAACTTGGGGTGATGAACCCTAAGCAGGGCAGTACTTCTGTCTCACAGCAATTCAAAGCAAAATACACTGCCTTTTTGGCCCTCAGGGTGACTATTTGAAGATAATCTATTTTTGGGAGGTGAGGTAAACCCACTGCACTTCATCATTCCTGGAGATGTTTATTGCTTATATTTCAGTTAATTTCTATAGGTGGGTAACTAATTACACTGTGAAGAAGAGAACTGCCAGCTATCTGTGTGGGCAAAGCTTTGCTGATGTTGAGCTGAGGAGCAGGGAGGCCCATAGCTGCCATGGGCACTTTGGATTCGGGAGAAGCCGGAGCATCCCAGCAGAATGCTGCAGGACAAGCCAGCAGCCTTCCAGGGGCTACAGCTGATATGCTCAGACACAGAGATCACCTGCTTATTACAGATCATACAAGAGAAAGGCAAAAGTTTAAAACCACACTAGAATGTCATCCTAAACATTTGCCTCTCAAATATAAGGGGCAGCTATACTTTTCCCAGTCCTTCTAAAAACTTTCAGTGAAAGAAACATGCTAGAGTCTGTGGGAAGTCTCATCCAGATAGTGGATTAGTTTTACTAATATAATGAGTTTTACTGATATCCAGCCTGTGTATTTTGACATGAAATTTACTAAATCTTGTTTGGTTGTGCTCAGATTCATCAATCTCTGACTGCTTGTGCTAGTCCACCCAGATGGAGACCTTGAGGTAACACAACATATCCTTGAAGGATAAGGACGCTGCATTAAACCCCAACTATTCCTTGGATCCTGGAAGGGTCTTTGTTTTTATGAATCAAGTCAAATGCTACAAATTGTTCACGATTGGTAACTCAATTAGCTCTTTCTTCTTTTTTAGATGCCTTGTGTTCCATTAGATTTTCAGCAAAAATGCAACTGATTTCAGTATTGCCAATGAGGTTCCTACTCTAAGTGTAAAAGTTAGAGCTTCCTGTTTCTGAATGGTCCTCAAAATTCTAGAATTTTTCTATAAACTTCTACTTACATTAAGTATATTTTATTGCACATAGAAATGATGGTGCTGCTCTAAGATATGTTGATGCTGTCTATGGTGCCTACTGCCACAGCTGCCTTCAGACTATATTGAAATTCATGCCAAAAACCCTTAGGAAGTCAATAAAGCCACTTCCACTCGCACTATTTACCAACTTAACTGAAATTAATCTCAATAGAACTAATATGGACTAACAAATGGAAGAAAATTAGTATAAATCTTAAACTCACCACTTCACTTATAAAGGAACTTGAGATTTTTAATCACATACAGAGATCTGCAAGCAATAATCAGTTTTGACTAAAGACCTAGGTCAAGTTTGTCAAATTTTAATGGCTCGGATTTGTCTCAAATATACATATCTGGGCAAATAAACAGATAAACAAAGATTCTTGTCTGTATCAGAACTATTGAGCATATGCAGTTCCTATTGATTCATTGAGAGGTAAACAGAAGACATTTTATCCAATATTTATGTGTTTTAATAATACTATATTTGTGCTGCTAAATTCATTACTATATTATCATCTGATAAGATTTAAATGGGATTTTCTCACACATTTCATAAGCACTAGTGTGCTGTGCTATCCCAATCTAAGTCTATATAAATAACTTTGCATTTGAATATTTCATTGATTCCTTCATATTTATTGTAGGGTTGCATCTGTTTTTATCAGGTGAATGTTTTTAGCGGGATTACTGATGTGATAAACTGGGCTGTTGGTCTTAAGACCATTGTTTTATACCACATAAAACAGATAAAACTATAGCAATGACACTTCGTGTTACAGGTTTTACTTACAGTGAGCACTTGGAGGTCTGACTGTATAAGGACCAAAGATGTTAGGGTTTTAAGTACTCTCAATACGACTAAAAGGAAGGAAATAAAGGAATAAAAATCAAAACAGAAAAAAAACCCAAAACCTAGCCAGCAACCTGAGAGCAAAATTTCATTCCAGTAGTTATCCAGAAATCTGATTTCCTTTGCTTTGTGTCAGGCACTTAGCATTATTGTTGCAGTTAAGGGAACTTTATGAGAATGATTAAAATAAAACTTCTTGGAGGAGAGGTGCCACAAGAGACTGCCGCATCACTTGGGAAGTCATTTATCTACTATGAAAACACAGGTCTCTTGCTTTATTAAACATCTCTGTACAGCTCCCCTTGATGTCTGCAGCCAGATATTCACCTGGCATAGTTCCATTGAAATTAATGGACCCATATTGACTTACACAAGCTGAAAATCTGTACCTCTGAGTTTATTACAACATCACTAAAAGGGCTGATTAATTGTAGGATGGCATCACAATATGATAATAATGCTCAGAAACCTCTCCAGAGTGAAATAGAAATTTGTTATTTCTTTCTGCAGAGAATTTGTTTTATGTAATCTACCTATTTTTCAGTTGTGAGGGAGTTTCTTGTTTTATTTTTTAAATACACATGGTAATCTTGTTACCAACTCTGGTTTAGCCTACAAAAACATCACGACATGGTTGTGGTATATATTTCCTGAAATCCTGATTGTCACTGGGTCTCAGGCACACAGTGATCTTCTTGAAGAGTAGTATACATTCTCCATTTGACAACATCCCACAGAAGATGTGGCTGCTGTCCTGCATCTCAGTCACTCTCAACCAGGGGCTTGCTGCCTGTGCTGGTAGGGAGCAGCTGGGACAAAAGCTGAGCTGGGATCAGGCTTCTGGGAAGAAAACTGTGCAGGAGAGACATAAAAAGCTCTGTCAAGGCCTCCTTCAGCTTTATTTGTGCCCTCAAGCTGTTGCTGTTTTCCTTGGTTCTGGCCTGAGCCATGCTGGAGGTGTGCCTGTGCCTGGCCAACATCCTGACCTCCTGATTTGACCACAGACTTTTCTGGACTGTTGCCATCCTCGGTTACCATCACCAGACCTGCCCTGTTCTCCTTACTTAGGCACAATGAAAGTGACCCTTTCTTATGAGAACACTGCCTTACCCCCTTGCCATTACCCCAGCTCCTGCTTGCCTTCCCTGGGGATTAACCTGCTCTTGTTGCTCCCTGAGAAGATGAACCCTTAAATACTGCACAGACACAGTTACTGCAGCAGCCATAAATAAAAGAGATACGCTGTTGCTTTTCCAAAATTAAGATAAACAAATGTCCCTTACAGGATCATTTTTATTTAATATTATATTTAGCAGGAGTAGTAAAAATTGAGCTTCTCTTTTTGTTTGTTTTGCTATGCATGAATGTTCTGTTTACTAGGAGTTCATAATCTCAGAAGCCAAATGGCTGAGAGAAAATTGAATCCAAAGCACTATAGTCCAAGCAAATAATATCTCTGTTTTTGCTTAATTTTAATGGTGTAAGTGGGTAGTGGCATGTTTCCCACACTATAGATGTGTCAGCTGTCCTGTGTGAGTGTGACACACTCCAGGGTTTACCCCAGCCTATTGCTGTCCTGAGGAGTCCCTGTAGCTCCTGCGGCTGTGACACAGTGCCCCAGCCTCCTTTCTCTGCCTCATGTGAAGATGCAGAGAGCAAAGGAGACCAGGTTCTGTGCTGTAGGAAAGGTTGGACCTCTTCATGAAGCATCCCCGCACAGAAATCACAACAGGAGCATTGTTTAGCCCCCTGCAGCCTCATGCCATCGTTCCTGTCCTGTCACAAACTCAGCAAGGGGAAGTGAGATGAGCTGGTGCAGAGGGGCAGGGATACATCCCCCACTGGATCCACCTTGCTGAGTCTCATGGGTTGGGTTAGAGGAAAAGCAAAGGGCTGAATCAAATCATCCTTGACTGGCTTATCTCCTAATTCTCTGTCAGGAGAGGTAAAATGAAAAAAACCCAAAGGTAATAAATTTAATGCACGAGTTTCCAGCCCTGGCTGCAGAGTTTAATTCTGAAAGAAAAAAAAAAGTCCAAAGCTTACTTATAGGACTGTAAGTAGTCAATAACAATGTAAAGTCAAAATATTTTTAACAGACAACTCTTAGTAGGATTAAACTATGCAAAGGGCAAGTTCTCTTTTCACAGAGTTTTACAGTGCTGCACACTCACCTTAGCATCAACTAAATGTTAATAACATGAGGAAATTGGGTACAAGGCTGATATTTTTGTGTGAAGTTCCCCAGCATGAGTTACTTCCTGAAATGGCAGCAGGAACGACACATATTCATCCCAATGCAGCTGCTGACATGAAATGGTAATTTAAAGTGTTTTGGGAAGCCAGGAGAGCAGCAGTGTTTCCATCAGAAGCACCCAGGTCCCATGACATGCCAAACATAGAGCACTGCAGTTCAGCAGCTCATTAAGCATTTCAATCATGACTTGCAGTTCTCTGAATTGTGGTCTTTCCAGTACATCAATTTTTTTCTCTAATTATATTGATTTTAGCAAATTGCAGTGTCCTTCTGTTGGTTTTCAACTATGTATAGCAAAAACTTGCAATGTGAGAGAAAAAACAAACTCTTTGTGCTCTAGCAAGTTATTCTATACCATTAGACCTTTCATGGAACAAAACAGAGACATCAGAGCTAAGAACATATGAAAATATTGCAGTTACTATAAAAATAAACAGAAGTTTTTAAATTAATATAGACCTTGCATTCATCACCCGGGAAAAAAAGACCAGTCAATTGTCTGGAGCACCAGCTCTGTAATTACACACCCATTTATCTTCAGTGTGTGGAGGATGTAATTGCCTGTGCCCAGCTCTATCTTTGGGTCATCACAATGGACCGACCACACCATACGCCAGCACCTGCCATCTGCAGGCTGTCCTCCCACACCAGAGACCTGAATTCTAGCCCACACTCCTGACTAAATCATGTTTTTATAAGGCAGAGAACTTCTAAAATCTGCTCAATTAATTAGAGGCTGCCATACAACCTCTACAGCCCCTGCTTTATGGCTTCCCCATGAAGACAAGATATGATTCCCCTCTTCTCTTTCATTTTACAAAACAGTTCTGTAACTGCACTGCTGAATCATGCTAGAGGCAGGACTTCTGCATTGGTGGAAGTGCTCTGAAATCAATGCAGCTAAACAGTATATAGGGAAAAAACATACACTGGAGTTTAGGAAGTATGTAACTGTTCCTGTTTCTTTGACCTTTTTACTCTTTTTAGTGAATGATTTGCTAATAAAAATATGTAAGCACACTGGGGAGCAAAAAACCAAGCCTGGAGTGAGTGTTTTAACAAGCCAGACAGTACCAAGGGTATTTTAAAGAACAGTGGAACCTGGGCCATTCATTCAAGAATTTATATAGCACATACAGCCACCTTCTATATTTCTGGATGTAGGGCCCATGTGGTGGGAGATAACTGGCTCATCACTGCAGGTAAATACCTTATCTTTGGAGGAGGCTCTAACACAAATATGCACCTTTCTGCAGTGTTCCCTTCTGGTTAACTCTGAGATACTCCTTATTCACTGCTCTTGGTTTAGGCTTCATTCGAGTAAATCAGTCCTTTATTGGATTTAGTTCCTATATTTTACAGATAGTTTAGAACTTTTTTGCATCAATGAGTCATGACAATATAAATAGGAAATGTTTATTTTTCTATTCTTTATTTTGGGAAAATTAATACATGTTCACATAACTGAGGTTAATTTAGCATCTAGCAGGCAATTTGCTCCTACATTTTCTGACCTTTTTATTAAGTATAAAAAAAACAGAAGGATACAGTCTATAGTTAGTTATATTAAGTTGCTATCCAATGTGTATTTAGTCCTTATCTCACGAATTTTAGGTGCATACAAAGGGCAAAATAATTTACACAACAGAAGCTTGAAATGACACGTTTAGGGGCATTCTACATGACTCGCACTTCTTTGTGTTTTGAAATCCTCTTTCTCAGTAAATCAGGAGGCACCTGGGTAGGATCCATTACAGGGACTTACCAGCTTAGTAAAAATGTGTAGCTTCAAAACTCAATTTAAAATCTGTTCAGGTACTTGTTAACCTCACTAAAAATCAATGGACCAAATCTCATACATCTTATATATATCACCAGAATTCCACTTAAATCAAAGAGTTGCCTTAGGTAAGTGAGGAAGGCATTTGTCCAGTGGGGATGTTCATTCAAGTAATCCTGCAGGCTTATGTCTATCCTTGTTATCAGACACTCAACAATGTCAAGTTAATTAATTTATTTCCTTTCAAGTGTTTTTTTTGCTCCCATCAGTGAAAGAATTCCATGAAATTAGGAAGAAAAAACTACTGCTAATCATTAACACATAAATATAGGATAAGTGTCTTGCCTTCTGTTGTGGCCTGCAGTCTGCTGCCAAAGAGACTGAGAAAACAACACCAGTTCACATTTGGGGCATACCATGTGGCAGCCTTCCACTACAGTTCTGTCATGTCAGGCACAGCAGCATTCAGTGATGGTGTGATTTCATTAAGGCCACAATAGTCCATTGTTAATATCCATTTACCATTAGACCTTTTCACTGGCCGTGTAAGATTGTTAAAAGGTGAGCAGGTCTTGCTGATGACTCCTTGGCTCTCCAGTCAACAAATCAGCTTATGGATGGGAGTCATATGTGGTGAGATACTGCTGTCAGTGTGCTGCTGTGGTAGCGATTGGCATCTGTCGTTCTTCGACCTTCAGCAGCTCCACAACACAAAGGTCCTCTGAGAGACTGGGCAAGGCAAACACCTGCCTAGTTTCCTCCATCAGAAAGACAGCTATAAAGAAAGCCCAACTTTTTGGGTCCTTGAAACATCCTCTTCTGAGTCTCTGCCAAGGACGTGTGGAGTCTCTGGACCCGTCACATCAGGAGGCTTTTGCCTCTCATTCCCACTGAGGGCCACTTTGGCCTCCAGTACAATTAGCTGTTGGGACATTTTAGTCATTCCAGAAATACAAGTGGGTTCTGCTTCTCTGTAGTTTGGTGGTATTAGGATACACTGTGCACCAGTACCCACTAGACCCTTATACTCCTGTTGGCCTGATGTATCAGGCCATCAAAATCACACAGTCCGGTAAACCCCGTTGTCCCCTTCCTCCACCTGGCTGGGGGCAGGGCCCCTCTGGTCCTGATCATCATATTAGTTACTCACTTTTTGTATGTACAAAACAGAATTCTCTTTATCAAGATCATAGGTAAAATCAGCTCTTCTACCCTCTTTGGGAAACTGCCTGCTTGAAACAGGAACAGCATTTCTCCTGAAAAGCCCAATTTTGTGGTTGTTTTTCCTGCAAATCACACACCTGTGTGTGTCAAGGTAGATTTTCCACCCTACTTTCTCATGACTTCTCTGTGGTCACTCAGGTGAAGCCTCTCTCTTGAGCAGAGGAGCTCTAACTCCTGATAGCTGAGATTATGGTCCATACAGATGGACAAGGATGTACCCTATCTGAATTGCTGGAACTCTTGGAATACTTTCTCCACAGCTGAGACTCAGCTCCATTAGGGGAAGAGGGAATTTCTTCATGTTGTTGGAATTGGACAGCCCATTCATCCACTGTTTTTCTCTCTTCATCTTTCCATGTCATTACTGTCTATGAGTTGGTGTATAACAATGGTGAGCTCCATACAAACTTCTACCATCTGGGTGACATACACTTTATCTGGATCTTTAAATTTCTCATTGCTCATCATAAATCACCTCCAGAATGGCTAATGCCCTCAGGTATTGGATACTTTTCTCAATGGTGATCCATTTGCCTGAATAAGATAATTCCTTCCTTGAAAGGAGACCTTCTCTTACTGCTTAATAGAAGTCACATCCTGAGGCTGAGGTCTTGTGCCCTTTTTCCAATCACTTTGTCAATTCTTTCTCTAGGAAGGGGTCCTAGCTGCTTGTGTTTTCTACCCTCTAATTGCAGGACAATAGGTCTTGCTATCTTAGCATTGGAGCAATCAGGTGACAATGTACTGGTCTGGATGAAACTGAAATCTTTCCACATATCTCACAGCTCTCTCAGGAATAGGGATCAGGTGATTACTTCCTTGTTTATGAGTTCTTTCACTCCTGTTCTTATGATGGCACTTGGAGAATCCTAGCTTATCTTCTTCTTCCTCCTTCCCTTTTCCATAGGAATTTCTTCCCTTATTAAACAAGCTCACTTTTGCATCTAGAATTACTTCTCATGTATGTTGGGGCAGCTTTTACCAATGTGGATTGGTACCCTGGTTCAGTTTCATACTTGCCAGGGCTGGAAGAGCTGCAGTGCCTGTCACAGGGGGTTGAGTAGCCCCCGTGCCTATTGTGGTTGCTGCAGTCATTTTTTCATCACATCCAGAGACCTCCTTTTCCCCGTAAAGGGTGTTGAGCAGGACTGGATCTTCATGGGCCAGGGCACAGCATGTAGCAGTGATTTGTTTCTCTCTGGAATTTTCAGGGTCACAGTATATTTTTTTCTAAATATTTTACCAGTTTTTCTGGATTCTGCACTTTTTTGGAGGTGAATTTTCAAAACATTGGAGATGTCCGCTCGCTTAGATCCTTGCCCATGCTATCCCACACATCCTGTCACTCATAGATAGATTTTGGATAGATTTCTGGGTGGTATTCTTAAATATTATTTTAACCTTAAACAAGACCTGAAATTCATTCAGGAGACAGCAGTAGGAACACGCTTGTTTGACCATCCCAAGGATTCAAAATTCTCAAGAGCTATTGTAACTAGCCTGGAGGAGAAGGGGAAGGTGAAGTTGTGGAGGAGTGTTCCCTCTTGTCTCCCCCACAGATCGTCTCTCTGAGGAGCAAAGGTGGACGGTAATAGTGAATAGTTTCTGAGAGATGGTTCCCAAAGTACAGAGATGACAGTAATGCTGAGTACAAATACTAGATTAGTCTCACGACCACTAATTTTATGATATCATAAACCAGTGTTACACAGTAGAGCAAAATGATAACCTTAATCCAGCCCCCAGGGATGATAAACAGCACAACAGGGAACACATACAGCAAGTAAGGCCTTACATAACATAACCCTGAGAACAAGCACAAATCCTCTGAGAGCAGATAAATCAACATTGTGATCAGCAACTATTAAACTAATATAATGAACTTGTAAAATAAAATTTTTTAAACACATCTCTGGTCAGATATGTTATCTCAGCCCTTTGAACCTGATCTTGGGTACCAAAAGGAGATTTAACCCCAGCCAGCAGCCAAAAACCGCACAGCCATTATTTCACTCCCCTCTAGTGGGATGGGGGAGAGAAGAGAGAAGAGGGAAAGAGGTGAATCTTGTGGGTTGAGATAAGGACAGACACTGTTAAAGGAAAGGAAAATAATAGTAATAATAAGAGAATATATAAAGTAAGTGATGCACAGTGCAGTCACTCACCATGCACTGACTGATGCCAAGCCCATCCCTGAGCTGCTTCACCTTATTGGCCAATTGCCCTTAGTTTTGTTGCTCAGTAGGATGCTGATTATGGTATGGAATATACCTTGTGTCTCCTGGGGTCAGCTGTCCTGGACATGTCCTCCCAGCTCCTTGTGCACCCCATGTCTCCTCACTGACAGGGCAGCATGAGAAGCTGAAAAATCTTTGAATCAGAGTAAACCCTGCTCAGTAACAGCTAAAACATTGGTGTTTTATCAACACCATTGTCATCCTAAATACAAAACACACCACTGCATCAACCACTAGGAACAAAAATAACTATCCCAGCCAAAAATAAGGCACTAGTTCTTTCTCTCCCTCTTCATTTCCAAACTGACAGCTCTGAATCAACAAGACTATCTGGTATCTCGAAAGTTTTAGACTGACTTAAATTTGGTTCCCTTGAAGGACTTTAGAGGCCAAGGAGTCGAGCACCTAGGGAGATGCTGTGGTGAAAAGAAGTAAAGAAAGGCCAGCAGTAGAGGAGTGGAGGAAAGTAATCACAAAAATTAACTTCAGCCCTGGGGATACCTGACCTGCTTCTCTAAGTTTCTTTATAAAGAATGGAGGATAATTATGGAACAGACAACTCAAAGCAGAAACCTAATTTTAGGCTGTCTGAAACTGCAACCCCAGGGGAACTTCACTTGCCACCAAAGAGCTCCTGTGTCCACATTTTAAAAAGGGATCTTTTAAAAGTAGTCTGTGAGCAGAGGGGAAACACAAAAATCATTTAAGAACTAGAGAAAAATTCTTTCTTCTGGCTTTGTCTGTTTATCTTTTCAGAAAAGAAGACTGGGATGTGACTAGATTAAAGTGTATAAATGCTTTCATGAGTAAAAAATACTCATGTAAAAAAGGAGACTTAAATCAAGCAGAGGAATACATAACTAGAACCAATTGTCTGGAAGCAGAAGCCAGAAAATTTAAATTAGAAAATAAGCATACATTTTTAACAGTGAGAGTGAGAAGGTATTGGAACATACTACAGAGGAAAATGATAGATTCTCACCATATTCAGGTTTGCAAGTCAGGACTAGGCTGAAAAAAAATTTTCAGTGAAACTAAGGGTCTCAATGCAGCATCACTGTCTGATTCTTAATGGCCTGTGATATTCAGGAGATTAGATGGTCTCTCAACCTTAAACACCATGAAGCTTAATTCTATGAGTCTGTGCCAGTCACCAGGGATACAGGCTCTGCATAAAAAATACTCCCTCAATTCAACTCAACAGTTTGATAATTTCTGGTATCTTTCAACACCAGCCAATCTCTGAAAGATTTCTGGCCATAACATCACTTCTGCTGAGAACTGAAGAGTTGAATATAAGCTGGTTACAACTGTTGCAATAACTGTTTATTAATAATGGGACTGTTTTCTCTCCTTTTACAATAGCTTTTTTAAAACAATAAGATGGCTATATAATATATAATTTACCCATAAATAAGGTGGCTAAATTTATGGCGTAAATTGCCACATTTATGATAATATATATGATATTTAGCAGCTGTAATTTGCCTAGAAATCAAGCTACAGAAAGGGAAGCAGAATATGAGTATATTGTTATGATTTGCAAATATTCATTAGCTGAACATCACTCTAATGCTTTGAAGTAGGTAAATATTATTACTGAGATTTTGCAGAACTTTTCGTGTCTAGGACAGTTGGCTTGTTCCAAGTTTTGTGTGTGTGTATATATATATATATATATGATAGAAATAAATTTTTTAAAAGACAATGAGGAAAAGAGAATCAAAACCCATATAGGAAGTCTCTTGATGTTATTTGCAGATTTGAGGGAAATAAATTAAACCAGTTTCATATCTCAGCTTAAAACTAAATCCATCCTAAACACAGTGAAATTTTTTTCATTCGTTTGGTATCTGACCTGAAAACCTGTGTTAAAGAAGTAAAATGATCACTTCAAATATATTTATTTTCTCCTATTTCTGCACTATGTCTTGTTTGACAATCTTGTTGAATTACCAGATAAAAAAATTTCTTCATTCTTTGCTCACTTTATAGTATTTTTAATATATTTCCCATGAGGGTAAAGTGAACTAAATTCTACTAACAGAAACATTTGAAAATCCATTTAAAAAATGTCCAGGGAGAATAAAATTGGGCCTTTATTCTTGGTAATACAGTTTATTTCAGATGTTTCCTTCAGCTAAGTAATCTGATGCTTACATTTTCCTTGCACTTTAAAAAAGAAGCCTGATATTAAGACAAATCTTATGAATTAAAAATGTTTATTGTTAAATGAGAAGGATCTAAACTATTTGGAGCAAAAAATATAAAGTCTATAATTTACAACAATTTGATTAATGGAAACTCATACAGGGATGGGGGAGTTCTCCCTTGTAAATTTACATATTCTATTAGCTTTGGAGCTGTTTTAAGGGATTTCCAACACAATTTTGACTAGGTTTGATTTGAGGTACTGGGGGAAGACCAAAACCACTGAATGTAGCACTGATTTTAATATCATCTTTTTCTACAATGTGGTTGCACTCTTACATGCTCCGCACATCAGTATGACTTTTCCCTACCTCCATGTCCAAAAGGAGAAATGGGCAGGAAACCATCACAAAACCATGAGCTCGACCTCTTCTCTACTCTGTCATTCAATTTCACACGAATCCTCCACTTACCTGGGATCCCACCTTCTCCTCAGAATAAAAACTGCAGTACCTGAGAGGTTTCATTACTTGAGTAGACAGGCCACAAAGATTTTCACCCTCTAGACCTGGTGTCTCCAAGCAGGAATTATTGCCTCATCATTTCTAATTTACTCCCTCCATGCCTTTTCACTCAATAGCTGTACGGATTTAACAGGGCTCAGCAACCTGCAGCAGTTTTCAGTTCAGCCACTTGCGACTCATCTGAAGTTTCTCTTTCCCGGGAAATGGCATCATGCAGAAAAGTGACACATGTCACCTGGGAAGCTTTGACCTTGCCTTGATTTCCTGGGAAGGTTGTTGCAGTACATATTGGTATATTTGTAGTACTTTCCTTACATATAACAGTACTTATTTTGTTAGACCATCTATGTCCAGAGCTGGGTAATACATTTATCAATTATCTGGATGAGGGGATCAAAGGCACCCTCAGCCACTTTTCAGATAAGACTGAGTTGGGAGAGAGCGTTGATCTGCTGAGGGGTAGGAAGGGACACAGGCAGGCTGGATAGATGGGTCAAGGCCAGTTGTCTGAGGTTCAATAAGGCCAAGTGGTGTGACCCTTGGGTCACAACAACCCCATGCAGAGCTGCAGGCTGGGGCCAGAGTGGCCAGAAAGCTGCCCAGTGGGAAAAGACCTGGGACTGCTGTTGATAGCAGCTGAACATGATCCAGTGTGTGCCTGTGGCAGGATGTCTACACCCCTCCCTTCTCTACCACACATAGCTGGTGCATAAAAAGATATCCCAGGCTGAAAGGTCCAGCAAGGGGTCATATCTGGCACCAAAAGGGCTCAGACCTCAGCTAAAGAACCAACACCTTAGTCTGGAGAGCTGATGTTGGAAGAGATAAAAGAAGTATTCTTGACTAAGAGGCACTGTTTTACAAACTATAAAAGACACACTAATTATGACAGAGGCAGAAGCCTTCTACACACACACCCTGAAAGTGTTTGAGAGTTCTCCCTGGAGTTCCATGGTTACTTCTCTGGAGAAGTAATCTTGGAAAAGGAAAGGATCTTGATGTGTGCCCCATCAACAACTCTATGGTAAGATACATTGAATCCTAATTTATATTACTTTATTTATTTTATTTATATTACTTCTTTGCTAGCTGTAACATTAATAGGTACTTTTAACCTCGTGCTGCATACACTTAGTAGTAGTTTCCTTTTTGTCCTTATTCCTGTGTAGTATTTTGCTTGTTTTAGGTCTTATGTCTGCTTGTTTTGTCTATTAAATAAATAATTAATCCTTATAATAGGTCAAATCAGCCATTATTAAAGAACTTGTGAATGAGGGTGGATTTTGGGGTGCTGGCTGCCTCAATAAAGCTACTGCCTGCAGCCAGAGGCCTGGGCAAAAGGCAAGGACTTATCTAAATGCCCACATCCATTCATAACACTGCCCAGGTGGCCAAGAAGGCCAGTGGCATCCTGGCCTGTACTAGCAATAGAGCGACCAGCAGGACCAGAGCAGGGATTGTCCCCTTGTACTGGGCACTGCTGAGGCCACACCTGGGGAACTGTGTCCAGCTCTGGGCCCCTCATGACAAGAAAGGCACTGAGGGGCTGGAGTGAGTCCAGAGAAGGGCAATGTGCATTCTGCACAAGACAGCTTCTGATCACCACATCACTCACCAGCCCTTCTCTGTTCACAACAGAAAGTTCAGAGGGGCACCTTCCCTTGGCTCACTCACCAGTTGTGTCACAAAGTTCTCTTCCACATATTCCAGAAACCTCCTGGATTGTTTTCTCTCTGTTATGTTGTATTTCCAGAAGATTTCTGGCAAGTTGAAGCCCTCCATAAGAACAAGCACCAGTGATTGTAAGACTTCTCTCAGCTCCTGAAAGAATATTATAGACTATTTTTTCTGCCAATATTATTGAATATTTGTGCAGTTGCTTAAGCAAAAACAAAATACTTGAAAAATGTCTCTATTAATGCAAACACACATAAAGGAAATCACATAATGGATACACATCCACCGTGTCAAACATCTTCACATTGCTCTATGGTGAGTCATACTAAAGTACTGTCCTCAAACCATATTTTCCTAAAACAAACTTCAGTGTTGGCTTTGTGAGCTGGAGAGCAGACTTGATGATTTCTAGAGGCACGAACCATGTTAGGTTACAGGTCATTTAAACAAATTGCTTTTGACTTTTAAAATGTGCAGACTGCCTTTGCTGGAGGACCTGTTGGCATGAGAAGACATTTTTGAGATGCATTAAACATGCTAGTTATACAAAAGAGCATGATGTAATTGTTGCATCCGTACACAAAGGCACAGAGGTGAATACAAATATCACTCTCCAGAAAGATCGGTTAGGATATTGCATACAAAATTTGACCCAGAACATAAAGATCAACTTATTTTCCATTTCAAAATAACAAGCTTTATTAATCTATCATCAACAATCCAAATACATTATAACTAGCACCCTTAAAAACAAACTGAACTTTTTATTTAAATCATACAGAATGGGTTAGATATGCTAAAATTTTAAACTTCCTTTTTCTTCCACTGTCAAATGGTCTTCTCAAGTGACAATAATTAACACATTCACTTTTATCCTAGAGCAATCTGGTAGATCTGATGATATATTGTCTTTCAATAACTTTCTGTCAAACTCTTTTGCAGAGCATCATTTTCCTGAAACCATCGAGAATGGAACCTTGCTGCTTCAGACTCAGTCATGAGACAGTTGTGTTGGAAACACAGCTTTGGACTATATCATTTGCTGGGACACCGATCAAGCCACAGTACAGCTCAAGGAGATCCATGAAGCAAAAGAGGAAGGCCATTGAATCAGCTTTTCTCAGTTAACCATAACTGCATTTTCACTTACCATTCCAGTCAACCTGGGTTCATGCTACATAAGATACAGTGCCTGAAAGAAAATTTTCAATGCTATGAGTTTATAGGCCTTATTAGCAGAATTAATAACAAACTAGATGCCTCTTCATCACAGTCCAGCTCCTTATGCTAAGAGCAATGGAATGTTTCTTCATTCATGTCCATGCTGCATTTCAAATCACTTCATCAAATTATGCTGATCAGCACATGGCTATGTTCCTGCAGAAACTTCTTCAATTTGAGCATATTTGCCCTCGTATCTGAATGTCTTAAGGATGTTCTCCAGAAGTAAGTTAGCATGGCTATTGCTCCTTCACATTTTCCTTCTATATTCACTTCTGGTTATTGCCTTGGAGAAATCAGGCAACTACTTGTTGAGGAATACATCTGAAGTTTCTTTAACACTACAAAAGGTTAGATTATACAACAGTGAAGAGAAACAGATGTTATTTGTTTATGAAAACAAATTTCCAGATGGTTCAAGATCACCACATTGTGCAAAGCTTAAACAACTGCTTGCTTTTATTGTAATTACCCTCCAGTTCCCTTCTGCCATCACCCTCTAGAGTGTGCTGTACTTCCTTATTTTAGTTTGTGTTTTATGTTACTGGAGATATGAACTTGGTCTGCTAATAAAGTTTCTAGAAACATCTGGAGCAAAAATGGTAAAGCAGAAATTGTAGTAATGGATCATAATAAAACCATCCTCATTACCAGCAATACGAAAGCCCAACCAATTAGGTAGTATAACACTTATTAGTTTTGAAATTGCTTAGGAATGAAGTAGCTATGCTTTTAACAAAAATATGTACTTTCTTATAAATGTCTTACCTCAATAGCAGGAAAATGTCAAGTTAATGCATTGGTCACAGCCTGTTGTTCACACAGCATGTTTCCACACAGCAACAGCTTCTAAGTCCCCAGAAGGAATTTTCCTCTGCCTCCATCTGATAATGAAACACTTCACACACAACATATTATTCTCCCTCACAGAACAGTACAAAACCTTTCCTGTGACCTCAGCAAAATAACAGGAACTCAGCCCTGAAATGTTTGCCAAGATTAGCTGTGCAGTGTTATACTATAACACCTGTTACAGTACAAGTCCCTGACAGACACTTGGCACTATAATATAAAGAAGACCTGCATGTAGTTAGTGTCCACGGAATATATAAAGCCTCAGCACCTTGGTAAGTGCAGATCCAAAAGAAAACTCAGTGTAGCAATTTCCCCATCAGATGTAAAACACCCATAATTCAATCAGATTCCCACTGTCCTTAGAAGAGCATCCCATGTACCTCTGTGACTCTTGCTTCATGGAATGTTGGAAACCCCTTAGAAGGCCTGATTTCATCAACAGTGACTGCATGGGTTGATTAACTTAAGGGCTGATCAGACAGATACACTTGATTGCCCCCACCATCTCTGACAAGGCATTTTCCACAGGATATACAAGACTTCATAATGCCTACACCTGCAGATGATCATGGATGTAATACGAATCCAAGATCTAATGTGACATAGGTTCATGCTTAAAATGTTTTATTGATCCCCCTGATCCTATATGTTGTGCTATTACAGCTATATATATGTATGGTATATGGATGCTCTTCACAGCAGCGCCACTGAAGTGTGAGTTGGCACATTTGGATACCATTAACTGTGTCCATTGAAAACTCTTTCTGGTATTCCTATGCCACAGTGAAGTATACACTATAAAAGCATGCAACAATGAGTATTTCCAACTCTGTTAATATTTTTATCTAGGTAAAAATTATCCTGAAGATGTTATTTTCAGTGCTGAAATTTTTAACCTATGATTCAAGATATGATACATGTACAGGTATTGTTTATTCTCCTACTACAGTTTTAAGTGGTGAAAGAAAAGGTTATCATTCAGATGATCTACTTCTCTGAAACTGTGCGACAGCAACCAATTATAGATGCCTCAGACAGATGGGATTCTGCTCCCACTATGCAGGATCCCAGTTATGTCACATACACACTGCCACAAGGAACAAACAAAGAACTGGAAATAATAAAGATTTTGTGTAACAGATGCATTTGTGTAAGTCATTCTGGGCTTGCACCTGAGTAATGGTGGCCTGATTTTCTAAAACAAGCATACACTTGCTTATTAGTGACATTGGAGTACCCCTCAGTGGGAGCAAAATGTTAACTTATTCCCAGGTAACTGGACAGCCTAGAGATATGAAATGTGTAAAACAGTGATTGTTCTTTCCAGGCAATCCATGACCAATTCAACATATTCATCATTCAGGTCATTGTGAACGGAAATGTGAGAGATTATTAGTAGTACATCCCATCTTTAGCTCTGGATGGTACTACTTCACGTAAAGATTTTAAATTTCTCCTTTTCACCTGTTTATCATAGTTTTCCTGAGGGTTTAAAAAGAATCATCAATGAACATGAAGGGTTCCCTTCAGATCTTGTCAAACCTGAGACCAAAATGGGGCTCACCTGCTACATGTTGGAGATTTCACAATTCCTTCATTTCCTTCCTCTGTGTCCCACTTAGGCCTTTTGGAAAATATAGTTGTTAAGAAGTAGTGTCCTCCTTAGTGATATATGGGCTTTGTATTTCTACAGAACATTTTGTATATAAGTGTTTGAGGTAGCTGAATCACTCCCAGCCTACACTGTACATTTTCAAAGGGACTATAACCACAGAGAAAGGAAATTACAACTTTGGCTTTATTGGAAGTGCTGTACCTGGTTCAACTTAGTTAGCCAAGTGAATAAATGAATGAGTGCACAAACAACTAGAAATGACATTTCAGTTATTTTTGATAGCCTGAAAGCCATTAATCTTGCAATTAAAGGGTGTGAGATTTGAAATCTTATTACAGTATTTCTGTCAATTAACTATTTCCACAATAACTCTGGGTCTGGAACTCAGGCAGGTAAAAACCATCTTCATCATTTTTTCTTCAGCCAAAGATTCAAGCTGGGACCAGTGTACCCCCAAGCACTCATCACAAGTAATTACCCTGCAGAGGGAACACAGCCGGAGAAATGTTACAGCATTACTATTATTACTTTTTTTGGATTAGGTAATAAATATTTAAGAGACTAAAGCTAGCCCACATGAAATGACAAATGAGCATACGTCAAATCCCCACCTACTCGATTGTGCACCTTAAGGCCTCTTCTACCTGAGATAAACTGCAAAAATAATTCCCTTCCTCACCACTGTGAGCTCTTATTTTCCTTAACAAACTTGAATCTCCTTCAAAGTTAAAATCAACTGTGATAGCAATTACTTTTATAAAAGTTTCTAGTCTGTTTCCAGAGTGAGTTTAAAACAACTTCAGACATCACAATAAAGGATCATTTCTTTTGTAGAGATAAGGGTGTTTCTCAGGGTGTTTTTCAGTTTGCAGATCATAAGACCAGTCTGAGAGAGGTGCAGGTCTTTGCACAACAAAGTTGACCTTCCTGACCAGAGGAGCACATTTTCTATATGTTTTTGCAGCATTTCAATATAATTTAGAATCTCAAATATTCACAGACACTGGAGTGAAAATCAACAAAACTGTTCTTTTTCCATTGTCATGTCATGCTTTGTCTGTCATTTACTGCTCACTCAGCTGGTAATACTTTCTCATTACTAATTTTTGTACCAGAAAATTTGCAAAAATAGATATAAAGGAACAATATTTAACTGTGAGGAATTTATAAAAATACCATTTTATATCAAAGAAATTAATTTTTAAATGACCTCATAATTTTATCTTTCACTAAATTTTTCCTAATTTAGATGAACAACATTAAGTTTAAATTGACAAGTATGGTACAGATTTCAGGAAATATTTAGATTTCTTAGAAGTTATTTCTAGTCATTCTAATATTTCTCAGTTTTTCATTAACTATCAAAATTCTGCAAAAAAAATGGTGATTTTGAAAATTAGCTGCATATAGAGAATATTCTTAATTCCATTTTTGCACACATTTTTTTTAAAGTTTATTTGAATGTGGAAATAATAAAAAAGATCTTCAAAATCTCAAACATTTTTCACAGGTTGATGTGGATCAATACACTCTTTTATTAGAAGTTTTAAAAATATTGACAGAATTATTGGTCACTTGAGAAAACAATCTAACAAAGACATAAATTCCGCAGATGTTAAAGGTCTTTTTTATTTGTCTATTTATTATGTAGCATCTGCAATCTACGTATTTGGTGTTTGTGAACCTCTTCAGGTCATGGACACAAGCATGAAAAAAATCCTGTGTTGTATTGCCAATTGTTCTAAAATGTAAAGACTTCAAACAATTCCCTGAATACAGTTTAGCCCCACATGAAATATGACAAATTAAATCTTTTGTGAATCAGAGGTGCATGTGCCATTCCTCTAAACATCTGCTTTTCATTTTGCAGCTTCTGCTTCTTTAAAAGCTCGTGTCACAATCTGCTTCAATTTGAAACCAATAATAAAGTTATTCCCTCTGTTTGTCATTCATCTACAACCAAAGAAAACTTTTCACAGACATGAAAAATAAAAACTAAAAACAAGACACTGATAAAGTGTCTTCTCATCTGCTTACTATTAACATTGATTTGTTCTAGAAGATTCTGGAGAAGTTCTCATTTCAAGTATGTATTTCTTTAAGGAAACAGAACCTGGCTTTCACATAGACTGATATTTCTAACTAAAATATTATGATGAAATTTAGGAGCAGTAAATGCAAGAATGCAATTATATAACAAATTTCTAATGAAATTTAAAACACAACATAGCAAAGGTGCTGATAGAGACAAGCAGTATAACTGCAAATTTCTGTAAAGCCAGAGATTTGCCTTACTTTCACTCTAGCCTAGAAATGCAAATGCACACCTCTTGAGAGATCCTGGTGAAGTCCACAGAGAGAGCCTGAGTGCTTAGAGGCAGATTCTACTCACTTTTATAAAAAAGGATATCTTGGAAACTCAGCCTCAGAGGCATTGTTTGAAAGACACATTACACACAGAAGTTAGCTACTCCTTGAAAAATACAGCCTCACAAGATCAGACTAAAACAGTTTCAGTATGAGAAAATCGAGTCTCTAATCTGTTAGAGTTGGGCTGGATTCGTGGGGGGTGAGGTAATAAATCAGGATGTAAAGATAAGTATTAGATTATTCCTGACCATAGAAGAACACAAGGACAATTCATCAGATTCTTTTTTCTTGGAGCAAAACTACTATCTACTCGTAAAATAAAAAACAGCATACCAGATGTCACTTATCATATTTCCCCATTTTAAGCTTCTTACCCAGATGTTGCAGTGTGTCTCATTACCCCAGGCTTCACCCAGATGATTCCCTGCCAGATTTGTCAGTCATTCCTCCTTTCCACATCCTGACCCCTGATGAGTGCTGCCCATCAACCCTGGAATTCCAGAAGGGCGTTGAATGGTTGGAAGAATTCAGAAGGTGCTTCCCACCCCTGGAAAGACATTGGGCCATTCAAGTGTCCTCTGTCCTTTAGGATTTGCCCCCCACACCTGGTTGGTGTCACTTGTGTTCCTTCCCTGCCCCTCTCCCCTGGTTAAAAGACCTGGGCTGCCATGCGATCGGGTTTCTGGTGGAGCTGTTGCAGGATTCACAGGCCTTTGGGCCAGGAATAAAACTCCGAATTGAAACCCTCCATCAGAACCTGCTCCTTTCCTTCACCATCGCCTTGGAGCCACTCCGTGGAAGGTAAAACTGAGCTCTTATGTGCCTGGACTTGCCTCCAAGCCCTCAGCTACAACACCAACAGAGCCTGAGGTACCACTGGGGTGAAAACACCAGTGCTGCCAGATAGGCAACAGCAAGGGCCAGCCAGCTCAGGCACAACCTCCTGGGAATATTGGATCCAACACCCAGACACAAGGGTTTGGGATCAGCCTGTTTGCCTCCTGTGGCATTACCTGTCTGTGTAGGGCCAGGTGCTCAACACAGCTTCCCTTCTCCCGGAGCACCTGTCATGGCCTGTGCTCTCTCCCTGAACTGTCCTAGAAGGTTACCATGCTCTCTCCCTAATTCTGTGTTAGGGCTCTCTACAGCAAGACACAAGTAAAAAAAAATAAACAAAAAAACAAAAAAACCCATATACTTAATATCAAGTAATATTTTTCAAGGATATACCAGACTTTAGAGAGTTTTTAACTTCTTTCTTTATTTCCTTTTTTTGTTTTGGCTTTTGTTTTTGGTATTGCCTTCTTTGGTTTGCTCAGCTTGGAAAAAAGAAAGTTTCAAGGTGAGCTAATTGTGGCCTTTCAGTACCTGGAAGGGAACCTACAAGAAAGATAAGGAGAGACTTTTTACACTAATAAGAAGGAATGGCTTCAAACTATGAGTAAGTTTAAATTAGATATTAGGAAGAGGTTCTTTACTGGGAGGGTGGTGAGGCACTGGAATGAATGTGTTGCCTAGAGAAGCTGGGCATGCCCATCCCAGGAGGAGTCCAAGGCCAGTCTGGATGGGGTTCTGGCCTAGTGAAAGAGGAATTGGAACTAGATGATCTTTAGGGTTACTTTGAACCCAGGCCATTCTATGATTCTCTGATTTTTATTGGCAAGAACTATGTTTTATCATAAGAGGCCTTCCAGATCCTGAGCAGGCTCAAGACAGCTGAGTGCTACAGTAATATAAATATTAGGCATCAGTTTGTACCTCCTTGTGCCCACTGCCATGGAACTGGGCCCAGAAATTTACCTTGTAGAAGAGCTGTATAAAATATATTGCAACTTTAATTCATATTTATTTAGTTCCTCCCCTCCAATATCATACAGTTTTTAGAACTAAATAAAACTTGAGGTTTTTCCTATGTTCTTAAACCTAGAGTTAGTGTGTGCTGGGAGCAGTCTAATAAATTTGTTTAGTGAGAATCTGAGAAAGTCTGGAAAAGAATGTATCATTTTAGGCTAGTTCTGCAAAACTTTCCATCAAAACTGACAAAATCCACCAGAAATAACATTTAAAGCTACATCAAGGAGCTGATACAATAATTTTTTCCCCATGAAATCAACACAACTGCAATTTTTTTAGCAAAAATGAAGTTTATTCTTATGAACAATAGTTAAATCTCTTTAATTAAAGCTAGTTAGACAACTAATTTATATAACCTCATGGAAACTTCTTAGTGGATAATCTTGCAGTTTATAATTTTTACTTGTAAATTTACAAATTCAACCAAATCCACATAATCTCACCAAATTTGAATGTGTATACCACAGAGCATTTGTACCAAGCCACTCAAAGTACTCACTCATTTCAGACATAAAAGGATATGGCTCTCTGGTATCTAAGAGGTTTAAGATGAATAGAATTTTAATCAGTACTTCGACCCACAGGCTCTTAAGAAATAATTTTTATGTGCTCCATATACTAGAAGAATTTGCTGCACAATCTCTCTACAGCAGAGAAGCTGGAAGGAAACCCTGCTGGTTTTGTTCTCTTGCTTATGGCTGATTCTTTTACCTCCTTGTCTAGAGAAACCCTCAACAGTAAGTCTGAGCCGGAGTTTAGCACAGTTCCCATCTGTCAAACTCATATCCAAAACTTTATTCAGGTCTCAAGATATTTTTCTCTTATAACTTCAAATATTTAGGCAATATTAAAGATTTAATAATAAGACTAATAGAAGTTAATAAGAGATAGCAAAGAGACGTCAATTCAAGCAGAGAAGAAAGCTTTTAGATCTGATTGACAAAAGCTGGATGCAGCCTTATTATTGCTGGCATTAACTCTATTGACCAGACTCTAAATCCAGGAATATTAATACATGAAGAAATAAAAAGAACATGATCTGAAATTCAAATTATTTCTGACATTCATAAAAAGTCTAGTCGTAAAACCTTGTCAGGAAAGGATGAGTTTGCGTTCTGTGGAGTGTCAAAGCAAAATGTATGCCCTTACAGAGGAACTACTTTAAATTATTCTCTTTTATTATTTTAAGATTGTTGTTTATTAGTTATATTTAAAGTGCTGTTCTCAATACATTTTTTTAAATTGTATGCTTATAGTTTTAAATTCAATAAACAAACTGAAAAAAAAACCCAAAGCGTATGTTTGGTTAACATATGTTAAAATATACCTCAGTACATGAAAACTATTTGACATAATTTTATTGCAAAAAAAAAAACCTCTAGGGGGAAAATATTAGTGTGCCATGGAAAAAATAAATATTTCCTAAATACAAAAACTTTCCCTTTAATATCATACCTTGCAAACACAGAGATACTGATCAAATGTTTGTATTGTACATGTATTACTGTACATGTATTAATACTATAGCATTAATACATGCCCAAAGCATTCTCAGTTGAGTTCTAGATGCATAAAACTAGTCAGTATTTTTAATAACACTCTGTTCAGAGACCATCCCAGTTTCATCTGTAAAATTTCACAGCCTAATGTTTAATATTCCCACTAAATTTTAGGACAAATGAGATGGAAGAAAAACTTTGGAAATTCCAAATTTGTAGAAAGCATAATTTGTCAAGTCTGCTCCTAGTAGCAATCTTGTGGTTTTTCCTTTCCTTCTCAAAACACACAGTCAGCCCATTAGTAGGCAGGATTTTTTCTCAAAGGTCTCTACTTTTCTCAAATAAAGGTGATAAGGATAAAAAGACTTGGGGACAGACAGTTTTTCACTCTTTCATTTTAATTAATCCCTAAAGTTTCTGTCCAGTGTTACGGAAACTGGGAGATCTGACCTTTCTCAAGCGTTCCCAGAGGAGAGGAAGATAAGGGGTAGGTTTCAAGAGCTGGAACTGTAGTCCTCCTGGGCTTATTTCTCTCTGCTGAAAAGGCCAATTTAGAAGGGGAGTTGGGGGAGAGGGAGAGAGAGAGAAAAGAAAAAAAAGAATAAAAAGAAAAAGAAGAGAAAGAAGGATGAAACATCAAAACTAGATACATTTTAAAGCATATTAAAGTTAGTTATGCTGTACTTTAGTCACTGGAAGGACATGTGATGTCCACTTCAAGATTATTATTTTCATTGCAGGAAAATAAACAGAGAGGTGCTTAAGACATGCAGGATGAATAACCTGGGGCAACTCCACCATGATGGGCCATCAAGATACCTCAGGGTCTCAAACAGTGACCATCAGAACCCTCCATCTCTTCCCAAAGAATCTAGGAAGTGTGTACTAGATACTCAACCCTTTAGCCAGCTAATAGAGGGAATGGAGCCTGCTCTTTATCTGATACTCCATGGATAGCTACAATTTCATTAAATGATTCCCCTAAGAAACACAAAAATTATTCTCAAATTCAAGAGGCCTCTCAGAGAGAGTCAGTCCTGTTCTCCAAGTTTCCAAATTATATCCCTTGTGCTTGCCCTGCACATACAAAAATACAGGCAGGCAGTGCTGAGGGGCAGGGGCAGTGATCACTGTGGTGGCCCTGTCTGCCAGTTATACCCAAAGGGAGCAGATCACAATTCAGGGCACTACAGGAACTTATCTGACTCATGGATGCTTTACAGTTATAAGGCAGCAGGGCAGGGTTTCCTTTCTTTTTCTATTTCAAGCTGTACAGCAGCACATAACAGGCTTGACATGGACATGAAGGAAATGAGCTCAGATTGTTACCAGCAGCTCTTCTCCTGTGCCTTCTCAGTTTTCCTATCACCTCTAGCTCTCTGGTCAAGGACAAAGGCTCATAGTTTGGTTTGACCACTGCCTCTAAGATCCCAGCTTGATCAGCTGTCATGATAATGAGTAGATAGTGGGAACATGTTACAGAAAGAAATCTGTATTTCCACCACTGAGCACTGCTGTTATTAGTAGCAATTAAGACACTACTTTGGAATCTACTGTCTCTGTCCAGCTGAGAGCTCCTGCCCAAAATTTCTGCCAGTTGTGTCCATCTTGGCTTCCTCTGATTCTTTCAAGAATTAATATGCTCAGATTAACCTCCATCACTGGATTAAAATTCTTGCAATAGAATATCAAGTGTCTATTCCATATGTTCTGGAAGTATGTGGGAGCTTAATACACATAGCCCAGTGTGAATGCTTACAGGAAGTCCTGAAAAATCTGTAAGAAAAATCTAACAGGGCTGTAGAAAGGTGATGAGCAGGCAGAATAAGCACAGGGAAGCAATGAAATATTAGGGGTCAGCAAGGCAATGCCGTAACAAGAGGCACAGCACAAGCAGACACAGTTTAAAGGGAGGGAGTTTAAAGACCTGCAAATATCTAAGCAGCAGGGATCATCTAAGAAGAGGTGGCTGAATTTGGGAAGAGCATATTTTTTAGTTGTCTAGGTCTTGGGGGGAAAAAAAAACAGATGTCAATTTATAATAATTTTTTCACTTTGAGAGAAATTTGCATTTTGTATGAAGAGAAAGAAGAAAACAGAGGCAAGGAGAGACTAAACTTACTATCACACCAGAGTATAATTAGTACTACAATGAGTAAATGGCCACCCTACTTAGGATGTGGAAAGTCCTAATAGAGACAAATAGCAGGGCTGCATGGCATGGTACATAAAAAAATAGCTTCAGCAGTTCACTGAATCGTAACAGTTCACCTAATGTAATGACTGCAGAGAAAAGGTATCTGATCTAAAGGAGTGTTTTATCTATATAGGACATTTTTTGTCCTGAAAGCTGTCAGAATCACCATCCACCTGAATCCTAGAGCCTGTTCATTTGAGTTGAAGAACAAAGAACTGCATCTTGCCTATCCTTTATGTTCAACATGAAAAAGTGTCTTGACCAAAAAAACAAGAAAAGTGCCAATCTTGCGAGTCAACCTAAGCTTGACTTAATTTAAGGGCTGTCAGTAAATTTTTGATCAGATATAGGTTTAACCCCAAACATCTTTCACAAGTACTTTTAGGACAGAAGCAGTAAATTAACTGCATCCCTTTCACACACATCTAGCTCAGTCCCTGCACTAGGAGGGAAAGAGTAAATCCTCTTCTTCTGTCCAAAGGGCAGAAACATTTCAGCAGAGCAAAAGGAATCCCTCAGCACAGCTACCACATCGGTCTACCACACCAGTGGTGTGCAAGAACAACTTCGTTTTATGATGGCCCAGTTTTTGATCAAGGCAATTCTAGCCATTCACAGCACACAACATGGTGGAAAAGAGAGTCTTTGAAAAAATTCCTTAACTGAAATATATAAGGTAATGGCAGACACACCATTTCAAGGGTACTCAGGAGTTTCTCCTGGGGTTTGTGTGTTGGAAAATCAGCCATTAGTCTTCCTCCAATGGATCCAAGCCACTGGTTTTCCTTTAACATCAGTTCTACAGGTACAATGAACTGAATCTGTACATAAAGTTACCACTATTCCCCTGAGAAGACAGCTGAAATCACATGCCAATTAAATTTTTTCAATGTGTTCACCTAATAGCAAAATATTACACAGCCCAGTAGTATTCCATATATAAAAATAGCTTTCCAGAAATAGTGGCTCTGCTGTATTGGAATTTCCCAGAGGACCAGTTACTGTTGTTTTATATGTTAACGCACTTGCTGTAGAGTGAAAGTACTGAAACCAAACACATTAGCAGTAGTTTTCTTATTGCCTACAAATGGCATTTAAGCAACAGTAATACTGCTTTAGACTTGAAAAGCTTGTGCTTCCAAAATTTTGGCAAGTTGTAGGAATAATTCTGTGCTCCATTCCCAGTGCTTAAATTTCAACACAGTGGGTATATTCTCAGTCAAATTACTGCAAGAGGAGGAAGCCTTGCAGTTGTCTGAGTGCAATGAGTTTGGCAGGATAGCTCTATTATTGTACTTTTTAATCTGACTTTTTTTTCTCCGCTGCTCAGCAAGAGCGAGTAATCAGAACAGAAAATGATTCCAAAATGTAAATTAGTGCATCTGATGTAGGGAACCAGTGCATACAAGAAGTCTTGTATCGAAAACATTTCCTTTCTAGTTCACTGCTGGCAATCCAACCCTTGAAATTAAAGAACTGCTTTTCTAATTCTAGTGTTATGATAGTGTTTCCTTTAACTATGCAGTACATGGGTACACACATATCATATATCTTTGTTTAGAGGCTGCAGTTTCTATTAAATTTAATTACTTCTTTCTGTTTCTAGGGTAGCTTGAAAACAAGGGCAGTTTCTATTAAATACCATAACATTCCACAGAAACATACATGCTAAAGGCATCTGGCAAGATGTGGCTACAATATTCTTACCGAGGCACTGCACTACTGAATGCAAATATATGGAAGATGACTACATTTGAGGCATCTCAATGCTAACAGCTTAGACTTCTACCCTAATGAAGCAAATATTCAAAACAGTTGAAACCACAATCATTCAATCACTGCATCTTGAAAATTTCATTTCTCTTATTTGAATGACTGTGTAGAGAGTTCAGAATGTGCAGGGTCAAACCTCTTAAGTAATGATGACAGGCATTGCTTGAAATTTTTTTCAGTTGTCTTCACTATTTTTTCTGGCATACAAATTTCAGGTTATGGTATTTAAATAATATGGAAATAAGAAAAGGAGCTAAGCATATACTGTTAAAAGTTCAGAACACATTATTTAGAAGATGCTTTCCACTGTTGCTTAATAATTATTTTTTTAGGAAAGAGAGTAGAAAACACATATGTAACATTGCTGAGGTATAGAAATATAAAAAACACAAAGGATAAAAGTATTTCACTCAATAAATATGGAAGAGTGGATCAGTAGGTTCACAAAGAGTCACTAAACTCCATAAAAATTCAGATATGGATTTGATTGCACAAATCAAGCTCCAGCTCCTGATTTGACACAGCACCATGTGATACAGGGAAAAGATCTCACCCTGACCCAGTATATCACTAAAATCCCTGTATATCAAGGAACATGGATTGCTTCACTGGCTTTGCTGTATCTATGTACAGACACTATTATTATTTATTACTTGCGTTATGGTAGCTGCCTTCAACGACCAGAGCCTGAGTGAGCTAGTCATTATAGAGACATTTACAGGGCTCACAGTTTTCATGAGAGGCAGTATATCAAAAGAGACAAGCATGATTGGGAAGGATGACATTACAAATGAGCAAATCGAGCAGGGAAGTCTGTTAAGTCACACTGTTTCTGTGTGTAAAATTATAATCATCCTAAAGCATATTTCAAAACCACATTCTGTATTAGGCAGGAAGGAGACACCTGCACAATAGAAGATTTTAAGTATTCTTGTTTGAGCAAAGTAGGTAGAATTTCTAAGAATTTCATCTTTCTGCATACCTCTTGTTCTTCATGAAGGGTTTTTTCACAACTCATTTCAGTTTTAATAGATTGTGATATGTATTTGGGTCATGGACAGAATGAATAAATCACCGTCACCTAAATTAATTTTTCTTTGTGGCACTATCATTTTGTTTGATTTATTATCATTATGCACAGTATTAAAAGGTAAGTAACATTTGATTATTGGGAGAAATACGTACCAAACACCCTTTATGAAACTGGCTTCTATTTCCTGATTGAGTTTAATAGGAAACTAATTGTTGAATAAAAACACTTTTAGTCTTGAACCAAACAATGCTACTTGGAAGAACCAGTCATTATTTTGTTGGATGTGATCTTGAAAGTGAGGCATTTGCCTCAAATATAGGGCAAAGCAAAAAAAGATGCCTTTCAAGAGCATCAACAGCACGCTTCTGTAACAAAATTGTCAACAATAATGACTAGAAGTATGAAAAGAGTGGTTCTTTGCATTTGTCACCATCTCAGCTTAAGGAAAAATAATTGTTTTTCACAAAGTTTATTTATTAGAATTGCTATTTCTTTGACTATATTTTCAGCTATGATTTAAGATCATTTAGGACTTTAGACTAAGTCCCAAGATTTAAATTCTCTCAAGTGTTAAGTGTGTTTGAAAATAAAATTTCAATCCAGAACACAATGTCTGAAGTTAGCACATTAATTCAATAGAGTAAGCCCATATCTTCAATCCAAGCATACCAATTACATACCAAAACACTGACTCCTATAAAAAGTTTCAAATATGATCCTTAGCTACAAGAATGAAAAATCAAGCTTCAAAAATTATTTAAAATCATCTTTACAGCAAGTATTCACTGTGAAAATATGAGCTAAAATTATCCAAATCACAAAAAATTCTGTTTAGATTCTTTTAACCCTGCTTTCAAATGTCATGATTATGCTTCATACGATTTGAAAATTCCAACTATATATTTACTTTAACTGTCTCCATAGTTAGAGAAACATTTTCACCCAGCAAATTAATAAGCTAATCAAAGACTTCTGTAGTAGATGGGAAAACAAGCAATATGAAGGGGGAAAGAAAATCAAACAGTACTTGGTAATGTTTCTGATTTTACAGTGAAAGTCATTTGACAGCTGAGCTTTGACCATAATTCCTTGATTATATGAAAATCTTAGTTTTCCTCTTTTCCTTTTAATAAAAAAAGAAACATTAGTGTTACTGACTTCCTATTTCTGTAAAAATAATTGAAATTATAGCCTAAAAAGATTCATATCTTGCACATCTGTCAAAATAACTTCAAGTATTTTTACAATTCCATTTTTTTAAGCTATGGCCATTTTGGAGAGAAAACCAGGGCTGATTTCAGCAGTTTGGTGATATCCCAGTTCTTAGGTGTTTGAAAGCAGATGATGGAGTAGGAAGATCCATTCAGTTCTCTGATACAGCAAAGACTCTGCTTTTAGCTTCATTGATATACCTTACTGCAGACAAAATCTACAGAAATTTACTGATGCATTACTATAAAAAGTTTTTGAAAATATTCCTGTTGCAGTATCTACAGCAAAGCTGAGATGTTTTCAAAAACTACTTATACATATGAGTATAGGAAACTCTTAGAGCTTCAGCTTTAACATTGCTCATGTACCTAAAGCACCTGTCCTTTCTCCAGACATCTTATTAATGATTTTAAATACACAAGGTAAAAGTCAGAAAGCAGATGTTGAAAGCAAACTACCACTGCTTTGCTCAAGAAACAACATAGCAAGGCTCTAACTGCGTGTAGGGGGAAGTTTCTAAAAAAGAAATTATTTGCTGTGGGCTCACATAATACATGAGGGAGAACTCCAAAATATCAGCCTTCCTGACACTGATAACAGTACTTCTTTTTAAAACAACATAAGAAACTGCTAACTCAAATGCTGAAGATAAAGGGCATCTGATTTAAAAACAATACTTCTTCCTGCTTTGGATATTTTCCTTAGAATGGTCTCTGCAGGTAGCTGCACCACAGCCTATCTAAGAATCTTCTGGTACAAGGCTAAGCAAATTTGAGGAGAAAAACCAGATTACATGTTTTGCACTCAATAAAACTGCCAATATTTCCATAGTGGACAGTTGTGAAATCTGAAATGCTGCTACAGGTTTTCTAAGCAGTATGCTAAATAAACAGTAAATTTATATTTCTAGAAATTGAAACATATCCTGTTATACTAAATGCTCTTGGCACAGTTACATAGAGATTGTAACACGTAAACATTTCTGTAGCAAATTAAATTTAAAAAAACTTCCAATTTATTTTCAAAAAGAGATCTTGGGTGCTTTTTATTTTTATGATGGGAACAGACGATCCTTTTGGATATTCTCTCTGAGGCTGAAATCCAATTCAATTACCAAAGGGCTAAATTGGAGAAGTTCTTATGAATAAACAAAAAACCATTTCTTTTGATTCTTGAGCAAAACATACCAGAGAAATGTTCAGACTTCCTGTGTAATTGTAGTGACATTGATCACTAGTTCATTTCTAAATACCTCCAGGAACAAACACTTATCAGGATTGACTTAAAACTTAACTTGAGAGAAATAGATTAGGTAAATTATTTTTTGCAATTCTGTGAACATTGTTATACAGGATCTTAGGCAAAGGAAGAATCTATTACTTTCTTGGGTATGCTCATGCAGACTTCTCCATGAATTTGAATGGAGAATATCAGACTATTTGCTGAAATGTAAAAAGAACTTTGAGATTTTAAACAATATCAAATGACTGGGTTTTTCTATGGCTCTACAAACTGATATCTAAATCAATTATATTTGGACAGATTAGAGCAGAATAAGTATCTTCAGCATTGCCTAAAACTCTACTGAATTGTTTTCAACCACCTTCATCTCTGCTGGAACTCAATTAATAGGAATTTTTCAACAATTGCAATGTATGTTTGTCTTAGAAAACCACCTAAATTTAAATGCACATAACATTTTGTAGTGCTTTTAATCCAATACTAGACAAAAAAGGAAATTCCAAGAATTATTCTCAGATTTGCAGGTTTTAGCTGGCAAAATTACTGGCTCATGACATAAATCTTTTCCAATGTGATGAAGGGTAGAGAGAACTACTGAACAGTCGGTTTCTAAATTTTAACAATTGAGGAACTTTACTGTTAATGGACAGAACAAGTATTCTTTTACTTCTTCCTATTATCATCACTCCAAATTCCCCAAATACAAATTCTGATGTGGGAGCTGAAAAATTTATCTAAAATCAACTACAAAGTTCCAGCCTAGTTAATAATTACCAGTTATTTTATCTTTGTGATTATCAGCCATACAGAATCTACACAGTAGGTTGTACTCTATCTATGTACAACAGCTCAAAGTATCACAAGAGCATTCCAGTTGCAATCCTACTTTCCTCTTTTGTGAATACTTGTCTCCTAGGTCTCACAAAACACTGTTAATTACTGAACAACTCATGTATAAAGAGTATTAATGATAACCCTACATTGTCTCTGCCCTTGAGAATGTGTATGGCCTATCCAGAAACTTTTCCTTGGGTTTCGTTACCATTCCCAGCCTCTTTATTGGTTTTAAAAGAGCATTGGAGTCAGATGTAAGCAAACAAAAGTTTTTTAAAAAATACTTTTCTCCATTTCTTTTTCCCTCTGGGTCTGTTCCCAGACTATTGTATGAATTACTGGGTGTATCCTGCTGCTATTACCCTCTATGGGAGAATTGTAATTTACTTTCCTGCAACCTGGATCAGACTACAAGTTATGTAACTAAAAGCTTCTGCAAGGGGGAGAATATTTTATTGCTAACAAATGAAACTTCCTCACATAGCTCAAATAAATCTAGGTAGTAGCAAATAACAACAAATATTTAGTCCTTATTATAACTCTTTCTCCTCATCATAAGATCACCTCTAATATCCATTTACTGCTGTCTTATAAAAAAAAGTGCAAAAAATTATTCCTCAGAATACTTAACCATTTGCCTCTAGGAAATGCTATAAAGCATGGGTTCACACTTTACAGGGAACTGAACTGTTTTTTGTCTCTAAAATTAATAAATCCTAAATTCTGGCAGGAAAAGAACTAATAACGTGACTTGTTTCCAAGTTCCTCTTGACTGCTGTGTTATTGGGCAGCTGGCCCAACATCACAACACTTTGTTACATATTTAAGCCAACCATTTTACTCATTTCATGCAGTGTAGAAGGCTACAATTGCATCCTCCAGTAAAATCCTTTCCTCAGTGGACTTCTGGCACCAGCAAAGTGAAGATACACAAGTGCTATAATGGAAAACGTGGTACATTTCATAGGAAAAAAAGAAGGAACTGAATTTGATTTTAAATTAAAATCCTCTTGAAACTTTGAACTGCAAAATAACATTTGTGTTCTGTTGAGAATTTAAACAACTTATTATTTTTAGCATTAATATGAGATCTTAAAAACTCATCTGATAAATAAAGTATTTTTTTAAAAATCCTGTTAATATGGTATTTTTTGTACTTGGAAACAATATTTGACAAGAAAGAGAATTATGAAATTTTTTCATTTCCCCTTTTTTTGACAAATATGTTATAACTGGGGGAAGAACTATTTCAAAGAGAACTGTGGAAGTAGGTTTACTAAAGATGGAAGTGAGCTCCTAGAAAATATGAAGAGAAAAAAAACAATGAGAACATTTAAGTGGTGCTGGATTAAGGCAACTGAGAATGTATGAAACTAGAAAAAAGTCAAAGACCAGAATATGAGAAAATTGAACACTGCTGGAATTGCAGAAGAGGCCACTAAAGGGATTTAAAAATGTAGGCAATGAAGGACAAAGAAGACAATTTTTAGCAGCATTTTAGAGATTGGATTCTAAAAGGTAAGTGCTGTAATATGGTACCACAAGTCCATGTAGTGAGGTTAATGAAAATTTAGGGGCAATTTAATAAGTGATCAAGTATAACAATTCAAAAGCTTTGGCAGAGGTCACTTATATAATCCTCATACATATTAGCAAATCTTGAGAATTGTATTGCCTTCAGGCAGATATAAAAGCATAAATTTTATTTGTTTTGAATCATAAACACTAAGATTTTATTTAGCAATTAACTTCACCATTAACTTTTTCATTATTCAGAGAAAAAAAATACTACTTTTCAATGTTACTTTTAATGTTAGAAAATGTCATTACTGAAAGTGAGTGGTCGACAACTAGTGTGAATATGTGTATGCACGAGAAACTTCCAAGGACTGCCCTGAAAAGCATTTGAGGATCAAATAACCATGGAACTGAAGGATTACAAGAGACAAGCAGGTTACAAGAAGATAGACTCTGAGTAAACAAATCATAAGTAGTCTGCAAGCAATATTAAAGAATATTACAAAAAATATTATCAATTAGCGAGCCAAATTAAAACTCATTGACACAGAAAAATAGGTTTACTGAATAACCTACACCAGTCTGGTGGGTTATATGCTTCTATATATTTACATTAATGAATGCATTAATATCTCTACCTTTTCTTTCTCCTTTATGAGGAATAAACACAGGTACAGATCTTTCTGTAATAGAATTTCTGGAGACTCAGCAAAAGGAGCAAAAGTCTGAGAGGGAGAGGTGGGAGTCCACAGTGACTCATCACTACAATGCAGAGAAATAGTGAGATGGATCAAGGGAATACAAAAAGAAGAAAGGTACCAGGAGTTGTAACTTTTAAATAGGCAGTTTCACAAGCAGTGGGAATGTGACATGGGGAGTAGATATAAAGTAAAGCAGAAGACACCATGGCAGCATTCTGAGGTCTTGAATATTATCTTCTGTATTGTTTTGTTTTCAAAACAGACAATATTGTGAAAGAGTTATCAGTTTATAACACAGAACTGCACAAAATTCAAAAGGCAGAACACATGGGTGAAAGGGATTCTAAATAAACAGTAAAAATCACTAGGCAGGAAATGCAGAGAAGATATGGCTTGAGATTTATAGAAAGAAAGCAACATGAAATGAAAGCACATTATACATCATTAGGTGCAAGGTGAGGGAAATATAGATCAATTATTTTTAGAGGAAAAGTGAATAAATAATGTATAATACTAATAATGTCAAAAGATTTACTGCCTTTTTGGTATGAGCCTTTGGACAAAAACATTAAACCCAACCACGCATGCAACACAAACTTTATTATAGAGCAGTTCAGATGAGCAAAAAGGTTACAGAATACTTAGAAATATGGGAGGTATTCAAGACAGTAAATGGACTGGATTTCAATTTACAGCTTTAAAGAAAGTAGCAAAAGGGATGTGTGAATCATTTGCATTTAGTTACCTAAGAGAATTTGAAGGGGGAGAGACAGAGGTGTCAGTAAAGACTGGAGGACTGGAGAACAGTAAACATAAATTTAGTCTTTTTTTTCTTCAGACTGAGGAAACTGTAGGACTGGACATAATCAACTAAAAAAGATATTGTGGAAAAGTATTGAACAATCATTCAACTAGCCCCTGATGGAAATGTTTGTACCTCCCAAAAGGAAGTACAAAAGCATACCCTGTCAAAATAATCTCATCTTCCACAGTGTAGAGTCAATAGGGAAAGTGAAAAGTATTTCACATCCTTGTTATGGAAATACACTGCAGCTAGGATTATCTTACAACAGTGAAAAGACTGGACAATAAAGCCGATTAAAGTGTAGTGTTCAGCAGTTTCTGACTGTACCTATCAAATTCTTTACAGGTTTGTTCTGGGCTTTCACTAATAGCTTGAATGCTGGAGTAGAGAGCATACACAAACAATTGTACTAAGAGCAAAATGGATGAGAGGAAGCACTTTAGGAAAAGCAATTACCTTCAGAATTTTTTGGCTCAATTTACAAAACAATCTGAAATTAGTAAGACAAAATAAAACTAAAGAGGGAAAAAAGGCAGAAAAATGTTAATGATGGGTTGAAAGTATAATAGGAGGCTGAAAATAACTCAATATATATTTTAATCTGACATGAATCAGTCACGCCACTGTAAGAGTCTTGTTTTTCTGCTGCCATACCTCCTCCCTTTTACAAAGGAAAAACATTGGTAGCCATTCTGCAAACTAAATCAAAGACACAATGTAGGTGAAAAAGAACCTCTTTTGGCAGATTAGTTTTCAGTTCAAAGGAGAGATGAGAATGGAGAGAGGAAGGCTTCAGTGGACTGATTTATTACAAGTTTATTCACATTGCATGTATGTGTATTATATGTCATACTTTTTCTGAGATGAAGACCAGATGTAAGACACCAGAGACAGCAAGTGACACTGATGGGCACCTGCTCTCCAGCCCTCCACTGCTGCTCAGGAAAGCACATAAGACAGGGGTAGGTGTTGTGGAAGGAGTCCAGAGGAGTACAGTGAAGATAAATCTTTGAAAGGACTGAGGAACTCCTAGCATTGATGGGGCTGAGCTGGAACCAGAATTTTACAGTCTTGATACACTAGAGCCTATTTCAAGTACCTCAGGTTCCTTATAGATGTGTTTTTATATATTTTTAATGTATGTTAAACATTGTCTAGTTGAACTTTTATAATTTTAAAATGTTTTGGTTTTATTGAAAAGCATTTAATTTTTTGAATTTACAAAAACTGTATATATGCTTAATCATATCCTGTTATCCCTAGTCTATGTAACACAGCAACATCTACCAACTGTCCATGTAGCTATGAGTTACATTTCAGTAATCTGAACTTAATTTATATATGTTTCTTCATTTTCTGAAAGCTTTTCCAAAGGTTTCAAGTTTTGAAAACCTTATCACTTTAAAATAGAAATTAAAGCGTTTTCAAATAAGGCCATATTCAGTTTTTTTTTACAACAGAGGTGCTGGCAAAATTTCCATAACTAAGACTTGAAAATTACTGCAGAGTTACCAGAAATCTTCAGGGAAGATGGTGATATGAGACAGGAGTATAGGCAGACTCATGACATTTTGACTTTTACAGCTGCTAAGAGTATATTCAAAAGGCTGTTGAAATAATGATTAAAGAACTCCACTGAAGGGTAGTCTGCTGCCACCAATAAACTTCTAGGGTAAAAAATCACGAGCAGCTGCCTGGGAAGATATTTCTGTGAAACCTGTGTAATCAATTTTTAGTTTACTGCTCATAGTCCATTTGTGGGATTCTTGGGAAAGACAAAAAGAAGTCCTTTGATATGGATCCCCCCCAAGACACTTTTCTCTTAATTGAAGGGATACAGATTTAAGGGACGGATCATTTGGTGAAGGGGGATTTAGTTGGACAGTCACATCCAGAAGGTTTTGGTCAATAACTCAAAGTCCAGATGGACATCAGTGACAATTGGTGTCCAACATGGGTCCATATGGGGGGTAAGTACTGTTTGATCTCTTTGCCAGTGCCATGGACAGTGGGACCCACTGCAGCCTCAGTGAGTTTACAGATGACACCAAGATGAGTGGTGCAGTTGACATGCCTGAGGATCTTGATCCCATACAGAAGGATGTGGACAAGCTCTAGAGGTGGGCCCATGGGAACCCCATGAGGTCCAAGGTGCAAGGTTCAGCATTTGTGTCAGGGAAATGCCCAGTATAATACGTATACAATCTGGATATGAAAAGATCGAGAGCAGCCCTGTGAAGAAGGTACTGGTGGATGAGCCAAGAGTGTGCATTCACAGCCCAGAAGGTCAGCAGCATCCTAGGCTGCATCAGAAGTAGGGTGACCAGCAGATCTAGGAGAGGGATTCTACCCCTCTGCTCTTCCCTTGTGAGACCTCAACTGGAGTATTACATCCATCTCCAGAGTTCTTAGCACAATAAAGATATGGAACATGCTGGAATGGTTCCAGAGGAGAGTTGTGATGATAAACAGAGGGCTGGAACACCTACCCTATGCAGGCAGTCTGAGAGTGATAGAGATGTCCAGTCTGGAAATGAGAAGGCTCTGGGGACACTGTAGCCTTAGAGGGGGATTAAAAGAAAGGTGGGGACAAAAACTTTAGCAGAACCCATTGTAAAAGGATAAGCAGTTATGAGGATGGTGAAACATCAGAGCAGGTTGTCCACTGGGAGGTGGTGGATGTCTCATCCTTGGAAATATTCAAGGTCAAGTTGGATGGAGCTTCAAGCAATGTGATCTAGCTGAAGATGTCCCTGCTTATTGCAGGGGATGTTGGACAGGATGACCTGTAAATGTCCCTTCTAGCCCAAATCATTCTATGATTCTGTGATTTGATGAGACTGCTAAAGGGCCTCCAAGGGCTGAGGTGTGGGAGGGAAGTCTGAGAGGAGCAGTTTTCAATCTTGGGAATAGTCATCCAGTTGTCTCCTCATACAAAATGTAAAAACTGGACTGAATCACATCAGACTGTATTGGAATTATTTCTCTACTCATAATTTCAGCATCCCACTTCAGCGTAACATTGTTATGTTCAAATTACTGACTCTGATGGCTAAAATTTTGGGAAAGCTGAACGCTCTTTTGTGAGGTGGAAAAAAGGAAAGGAAAATAAAGAGAGAAGAAAAGAAAGGCTTATGAGTTTCCCTAAGGAAAAGAGACAGGAAAATAGTTAATCTCATCTCCTCTTTTACTACAAAGTGAAATCAATAAGTATATTTTAAGGGTTCAGTCTCCAATTTCCATTTCTTTAATTTGAACCTCAAAGTACAGGAAAAATAACTTCAGCCAGGCTAAATATAAAATGTGTGCTCAGTCCCAAAAAATGTTCAATGTTTTCTTGACTATAATTTACAACTCTGTAACCAGCTATTCTGTTGGCAATTGTCAGGGCTGGATCAATAATTATCATTGTCCTAATGTTTTGTTTAGATGGAAACAGAAAGAAGAGTCATTTTTGCCTCTTTAGTGACGAAAACAGTGAAACAAATAAAAGGAAAAAACAACATTTTATTTATCAGAAATATTTATTAAGTTGGTGATTACCATAATACCACCAAGCATTAGGATAATATTAAATACTCTGGAGGGTCGCTAGGGTTTTGTCAACCTGTGATAGGGAGGAGGTTCTCTCTCTCTTCTCCATTTCAAAACCTCTTGCTGCATGGCTGGTGCCACTGAGAGTGCTTCTCACTGAGGCCAGTGGAAGCTTGCAGACCCCAGAGACAGCCCCAGTCCCTGCCATAAGCACCAACTCCCCTATCCCTATGACAGGATTCCTCATCATCAGGGAAGCTCTGCTCTGCCACTTTTTGCTGGTGCTTTCTGTCAGCAGGGAAAGTAAGGAGAGCTGGAAAAACAGAAAAGAAAGTGATGAAAGCACCTAATAACTATTTTCTACCTAAAGAAAGTTGCCTAGAATCTGTGCAGGTAGCTCACATGTCCATTCTCCCTCTAATAAAGATAGTGTGAGTGATTATTGAGTTAGTAATTCTGCATGTCTTTGTGACTGCTTTGGGCTGAGCTGAAAAAAAAAATTGTAGTCAAAATGCTCTTAAGTTTGAAACAGTTCAGGATTCTAAGTATCTCTGTCCAGCTTTTGAGAGATCTCCCCCTCATCCTGCCCACAGCCCAGAACCCCACACCTGCCCCTTCCCCCAGGATGCTGCAGTGGGGGTGGTCTCCAGTTTCCCACAGCCCAGCCCTGCCCAGCCTCCCCCCCAGGGAAGTGTCCATTCTCAGGGGCTGGTGCTCTCTGGGGTCCCTAGCTGCTCTGCTCCCAGCTGGGATGGTGAAATGGGCCTGGCTCCCCATCCCTGCCTGTGCTGATGAAGTCTTCAGTGACTCCCAAGGGAATTCATACCATAACCACACAAGTATGTGGACACCTGCATTGCAGACAAATAAATGCAGATGTTTTAATCTGAAGATAAGTCTCACTCCTGGAGGTCATTTCAAAAAAATATGTGGTATGAGATTTCCTGGACAAAAAAACCGTTTGACTTTGACTAATGTGAAGTTTTTATTGGTGATAAGGAACTTGATATAGCTCAGTAGTACTTCATAAAACCCTGCAGTTTTCCTCTGGGTGAAATATCTGGACTTCTGAATCATTCAGCAAGATGAGTAACATGACCCTGTCAATCAGCTCGGTATCCCCTAAAAATCCATTAAGGTTTATTAAACTTTTGAAAGGCAATAATTGCTCTCTAATTCTATCAGAGGCTTTGTTTCTCTGAAGTGACCAGCAGGAATACTGGAGCAGAAGGATCTCAGAGGTGCAGCTGAAGTAATAAATGGATAATGACGATTTTTGTAAGATCTCCCATGTTTTCTGACTGGTTCTTCTTTAACTCTCTAAGAGCTCTGTATTTCAGTTGCTACTGTCTGTATTTCATTGCATGGAAACATCTTATAAAATAAAAATCTTATCTGGGAGCCACAGTCTGCTCTTAAAGGCATTGACTCTTAGGCAGAAACAGACCTAACATATATTTTTAAATCCAAATGACAAGAGCTTTGCTAGCATTTTATCAATAGGTAAGAGATGGCACTGATGATTTTCAGCCTGACATATCACCTTTTCCCTGTGTAGAAAAATAGCAACTGTACCACTGCAATCAACTAGTGAGGTGTCATAGTCCCAAACAGATACAAATCATATACCCAATAATAAATGCTGCAGCACCATAATTAAGAGAAGCAAGATGCAATGCCTTTATGGTCTGGTGAGCAGCGACTTGAGCTGATGTACAGCTTTCTGATTTCTTCTGAAGATGGTGCTGCTGCTAGCACTTGAATTGCCTCTGCCTGTGTTTCTTTTTTTTTCTCAATTGCCCTCTGCAGAAGGTTAATAGCAGGTTTAGAATGCCAAAGTTTTGTAGCCAGTGAATCACCATTTCAGATTTGTCAGTTAGTGATGTGAAACCAGCTGCTATTTTAAGTGGAACGCTTACACTTCCCCCCACCTCGCTCCACAGATGCTCTTCAGTTGTATGAAGAAATTGATCATTTCATTTCTTCTGCAAGCCTTCAGAATGCCACTAATTTCTTATTTACCACAATTTTTTTATCTTGTGTAAGTAACACTGTAGAAGTGTTGCAGTTACTCTATATGCTCTGCACTGTTCTCACAGCTGGATAATGAAAGAATGAATGATATCCAGCAAAGAATTAAAATTCATAAATATGAAACTTGTTGTAGACATAAAACTGCATCCTGTCTATAAATATCCTGTAATGATGTTGTGAATTACTATACTTAAGCTATTTCCAGGTTAAAAATTCATTACTCCTGCTATGAAGAACAATTAGAAACAGATTAGTAGAACCAAGCTGATTTTACAATTATTATTTTCTTCTGACAGTCATGCTATTTGTGTTTCGTATTTCCCTCGACCAAGACAACTTTTATTAGGAATTGTCAGCCTGAAGCAGCTGCAGAGAGTCAGCAGCTGAGATTTGAATTGGTTTTCTTATGTCTTCTGGAGATTTTCTGCTCTCTGCTGCACATTATAAGTATTAACATAAAGGAGCAAGATGAAATTTTAGACATTTTGATCAACTTCAGGAGGAGTCACTGTCAACAGGATTTGACCAAAACTTTCTATTTCCAGACTAAAGAGGGAAATGGCTGTCGCTACAGAATAGCAACATTTTTAAGCCTGCTTGCTCATCTTTTTTTTCTACCCTATCATTATGATACTACATCATATATGCTCCTCTGATCTCCAGTTTCTCTCTGCTCTCAGATCATTCTTCATTCAGCTTTTGATAGGTCATTGCAACAGTGAAGAATATGAGCATAGTTCAACAGCTACAGTGCCATTTTTTTTAAGTAATAGAAAAACAGCTACCTTAAACAACATCTCACTCAACATAAAAATGTATGATTTAATAGATTACTTAGGAAAAACGTGAAAATACCTTCCCCAAATTATAATTTAAAAATTATGGCTTTTAGTTATCTTCTTTATTTTTCAGGAAGCACATTATAACAGTTACTCAGCTTGAAATAACTCTCTACATGATGTGAGAGAAAAAACTAGCTTGTAAGTGGAGAGTTTCATGTACTGTATTGCCAGCATTGTCAACTCTTATCTTGTCTTTCAAACTGTATCAGCTGCAAGTAATTGAAGCCCATCAACTGTGAGATTTTAATGTACCTTTCAAAATGCAAACCAGATTTCAAGACTACATTGATGATGTCCTTTATTCAATAGAAGAGCTAGATAATAGATATTATCTTATATCCATCATCATGGTACTTAAAATCATGGATAAAATTTGTCATTCAACCTGAAGATATCCTTGCTAAATCTAAATGCTTAACAATGCCAAATAACAGGGAAATGAACTTTTATTCCTTCCATATAAAATTAACTCTGATAAAGACTAGTTAAAAAATAATCAGACTAGTATTAACTACTTTCCATATTATAATGATATATATTTTTAAATTGTAACTGACATATCTTTGTGCTCAGAATAAAATGTTATTTATACATAATAACACAGGAAAATAAATTACCCCTGCAAAAGATCATTTGGTATAGAAAGAGTTAAGCTAGTAATTTTATGAAGGTTGAGAATTTCCAAAAAAATCCTTAATACTTTCATATAGAATCACCAGATACATCAAAGTATTATTTGAACAAAATAAACAAGTATCTTATTTCTCTTTAAACCTGGCATAGATTAATTCAGTACTTGAATCTTTATCACTGGTGTTGATAAAGGATAGATATCCAAAAGCCATTGGATTGATTCCTCATTTTAGAATCAGTGTTTATACTGTTTTTTCATCATCTCTTAAGCTTTCTAAATTGGATGATGAAGGATGTATTATTAAAAGCATACCTTTGGAGAAAGTTTTTACCTGTATGTACATTTTTTCTTTTGTTTTCCATCTTCAAAGTACTGAGGCAGATTAAATATCCAAGATTAAACTTTTCTGAACCTTAAGAATATTTTGTCTGGATTCGATTCAAAGTTAGGATTGATTCTTATTTCATAAAAATGAGCAAATTCCTCTCAATATACCATGTCTGGCAACATATCCTAATGGTGAGACATATCTTAGAAACATTGAAGTTCAATTAGCAATTGCTTTATGTAAATAGTTGTGCAGAAGAGGAGGGAATATTACATGTCAGCTTCCAGAAGCAGCTGAAATACGGTGCAAAGAATATGTGGCTGATCTGCAATGATTTATTAATACTCTGTATTGCCTAGTTGTGGCTGTATTAGCTTGCCAGAATGTTTACTATATGCATATGTTGATTTACTTTTATAAGAGAGTAGTTAGAAAAGTGTCAAGAAGGGAAAATAAAGATTCTCAATAAGCATTCTGCTGGTAATCATTTCAAAGGCGCTGTGACAAAGTATCTGAATTATTAAGCTATTTCAGGGACCAGTCAGGTCATTTCTTTTGCTAACACTAGGAGCAGTAAGATCAGAGGAACAGTAACACAGTAACACAGTCATTTTAGAAAGAAGGTGAGCGCTTTATTAGGCAAGATTAAACTTTGAGCTTCTGACAGTGATGAAATAGGCAAAATCTATAGAAAAAAAACTTTATACCTAAGCATTTTAGCTCCTGTGAGGATTAAACTGACCATAATTAGCTTTTCCATGGTTAAATTAACACTGTGAAAGGTGTAGAATCCTGACCTTATTTGGTACAGACTCTGAAGAAAAAATATCACTTCTAAACTCCCCTTTACAAATCAAAATCATCTTTAAATGAAGGTCAAACCATCCATACATGTTGACAATAGTTTTTTCAAAACATTTTGTTTTTTCTAAGTTAAGTGATCACTAAGGTTGATGACCAGTAAAAACAAATTGCACTGCAATATGAAAGGACACACTTTTACTGAATTTGCTTTGTTTTGGTTTTTTTTTCTTCCTGCTGTTTTTTATTATACTCTCCAAAGTTTAAAAAGGAAAAACTGTTTTTAAAATATTTTTCTATGTTTAAACGTTTCCCTCTGTGAAGCAGATTGCCAAACAAAATTACTGCCCTCAAACTTTGATACCATGGAAATTACTTTTATTAAGTTAGCTTCCATAAATTTTCTCTCACTAGACAGAAGCTCTAAATAGTTTGGGCCACAGTTAAACTACAGGGATAGGAGCCTCTAAAATCCTGTAATTAGCAGCCACAGGATTTTTGTAAACAGGTAATGTCAAAGGAATCAGAGGCAAGCTAGCATGAAATAGTAAAAACAAGTGACTTCCGCAGCAAGTAATCAGCATCACGATAGGGAATATTCAGAAACAAAGAGAATTAATTTTGAAAGCTTTAGTCCTTCAGACTAAAAAAAAACAATCCACACACTTCTGCATATCCTTCAATTTATTTGTGTGAGTAAGAGCAAGTTGATTAGAAAGTGCAGAAAGTTAAACAAAACTTGCAAACCATTCCAGCTGCTGCACTGATGTTCCAGTGGCAACAAGATCAAATAAGCATGCAAATTCTAGCAATAAAGCCATGCACAGTTAGCATAGATACACTTCAAATCAGAAGGAGTCTCTACTAAGTGCATGGGGACTGAAAACCAGGATCAGAATGTAGTACAGTCAAAACAAAGGAAATTAAAAGGCCTGATACTCTCACAGTGACTTTCTGAAGTGCTGCATAGCAGTCTCAGGAGGTAGGCACAACCCTTTATAAAAGAACAGAAAGATGAAAAAAGTTCTAAACTCAAGGTATTGCTCAGTAAGGAAGCTGTTCTGGCCAGAGAGCAGAAATCAAAGCTCTGTGAAGGCAACCAACAAGAAAGTAGCAGATAGGTCATGAGGGGTCAAAATATGTACATTAATTAAACACTTTGTAAGCTTGAGAGAAAACTGGGTACAGAAAATATATACCCAAAGAACTTTTGGGATTGCAGAGGAGATAAGTATTTTGATCTCTGTCAAAATTAGGGATGCTGATTCCACAAGTGAACAGATAGAAGGAAACTCACCCTGATGGCATCTTCATGAGAGTAGAGTCTCAGCAGTGAGAATGGGAAGGACTTTTCAAAAGCAGAACTATCTGAAAGCATATGAATAAGGTAATTTAAAACTCAAAGGGATATACATGACTGAGCAAAGCATACCTAAAAGGTTTAGCTGAGTCTGTCATGCAGTATTTCAGCAGCTTTCTATACTTGCACATTGCACTGACCTGCATTAACTTTGCTTTTCATTTCTGTCCTGAATGAGTTCTCCCAGGGAAACAAGACACACATACAGAACAAGCAGTTGTTTCTATAAGAAAAAAATGGGCAAGGTCACCCTTGTGTAAAAGAGGCATTGATGGCATCTCAGTATCTTCCAAGAACAAACCTATTTATGAATGCCATCAGAGTAAATTCTCAGCAACCAAAGCACTATGGCAAAATTTATCAATATGCAATGTATTTCACTTCGAGCAAAGTTTTAGTACTGTTTTTGACAGTACCTTGAGGAATGCTTTGGTAAATGATACCTTACTAAAGGTAGCCTAAAACCATAAAAACCGGATAAGCACACTTGTTTAATTCTCTTTTCAAAAGACTAAAGTATGAAATGGAAAAACATATATCATGTTTTACCTAAGCAGAAATATCCTTCTATGGTTGACAAAATATATGGAAGACATTTCTTAAAATCAAGTTGCCTGCAGTCAAATACACATAGAAAATGAATTGTCTGCAACTTTCTCACTAAGGGAATAACTTCCATTAGGTCAGACTAACATGATGCCCCTGTTGACTTACAGGTTATAATTTAAACACAGCTCCTATTTCCTTAACTGATTTCAGGCTCTTGCACGTAGTGAAGGTAGGGGTGAGGACACAGACTAGAGCGCACAGCAAGTTCTTGCAGGGATAACTCATTTTAGTAATACTGAATGGAATCCAAATAGAATATGTGTTCAGGATAGATTGAGTACCTGAGCCCGATCCTATGGTGCATATTAAAATATATATTGCATATATAAAAATATGCATCATATTAACTTTAAACAAGGCACTAGTACTTTTGATATGTACTTTTCAGTGTACCTAATGACTTCACTGTTTGAGACACAGAGTAGTCCGTTTTTCCCCCAAAGGAAAAAAGTTATCTTGCTATTTTCTGAAGGCCAAAGGCCACATATATAGAAGTACATAAACTGCTTCTACCAGAGGACTTGCTTCATATTTGGCTTTAGCCTACCTATGGTATGGGTTGCTCATGCTACAAATTTCTTTAAGCAGGCATGAGAAGTGCTGCACAATTCAAATTCCCCAAGTTCCATCCCCTTTTATCCTAATGCCAGAGGAATCTTTCTGGTTTTCAATAGGTATAGACAAAGATGCCTCAGGATATTCTGTTTCTGCCAGGCAGACCTGTGAAGACTTTGCATGGGTGCTGATAAGCAAGCGAAGGAGACCAGGCTTTTGCTTCAGTTCAAGTCATACAAGTGTGACTTATTCATCTATTCACTGACAATTACTGATTCATGCACTAATAATTACTCTTCATGATTTGTTTTGCAGCAATATGCTGTATTCCCATCTTCCTCTTTTCCTATTCCCTACTCCCTGAAGTTTAGCTGGGTTTTCTCACTGTCCGTGTGATATCTGTAATTTTTCTCCCAGGGCCCCAAGATGCCTGTCTAGTTCTGAGGAACAGAAAATGTAGATGGGCAATTATCTCTCCCGATGACTGGCTGGAGTCAGGGCATCAGAAGACACATCACCCACACAGAACCCAGGTTCAAGGATCTTCCCTAGGACTGGGTAAAGAGGCTCTTCTGTTTAGGGGTCTGGCTTCAGTAATTACGATAAATAATACACGCAGTGACACCACTGTCAATTAAAAACAGAAACCAAACAAATATCACCCCACCCCCTGTAAATCTCTCTGAAAGAGTAATGTCAGATATCTATTGACAAGGTACTATAGTTGAGAACTGAAACAGAGAAAATAACTTGTTATTTTCTTGAATGCTGAGAAAGGAAACCAGTGAGAGCTGTGCTTTAGGGAGACACCGACGTGTGCGGGTGGGACTTTGGGGGGCTGCCACCAATGGCTTAGGGCTCCCCAGTACTTGGAGACAGGAGCCTGCTTGGAGACAAACAGTCTCTGGTGTGTAGATTCCTTTCAGGAAACCACAATAGTCTCTGATTGCTGATGCACTTTGGTCTTTTACTGGATCGATTCCCTAACCCATAAGACACTATGATGAAAAATATCCAAAATAGAAAAGAAAATAACCTTTATTTTTTGCACATTAATTTGAAAAAGAAAATTTTTATCTTCTTTAATTAAAAATATGAAACAGTAGTTTTACCCAGACACTTTATATGTCGTGGACACTGGACACAGCACATAAATACTTTCAGGCTTCTATTTGCTGATAAGCAATGCCAATACAGTCATAATACTCTTCACAATTTAAATTCATTTAAACATGGGAAATAAAGGCAGTCAAAGAACATGAATGGGAACAATTAAAACAGCAGGCAAACAAACAGCAGACTCTACCTATAGGGCTCAGTCAGGATGCTTCTTCTCCCTTTCTGCACTTTTCTTTCTTCAAGCATAACTGAATTATTATTTAGTCAGCTTCTCTTATTTTGTCAACAAGCTCACTTAGCTCATCAGTGCTTTCTATTCCCTCTTCAACAAAATAATAAGAAATTGTTACTTAATAAGTTTTCAAGGACTAATAACTTCAGCACAGGTTTTCTTGTTTGAGCAACATAAACTGCTTAATCTGGTAGGGCAGAAACTAGGTCCCCAGCTAAATTTCAAAATCTGACTAATAAAAAGATAAAGGATTCATCTCCTTCAAACAAAAGGTTTATTTGCCCATGAGGGAATAGGGGGAAAAGTTAAGGATCTGAGCTAAAGGTACATGAAAGGAAGAGAGAAGATGGAATAAAAGAGGAGGGAGGTGAGAGAAACATAACCTTTGCAAATGTCCCAGGTTCTCTTTCTATAGCAAACACAGTATAAAGAACTGTATGCGTTTAGGCCCCATCAATTTGAATAACCCAGCTGTGATCAAAGCAATTGTTCATCAGAATTAAATCAAACCCACACAGAAGTGTTTAGAGCATAAGAATTATTATTGAAACAAGATGACAGAAAATACAGAGTCAAGAAAAGCAGGGCTTCAACAGCAGTTTGAACTTTTTAAAGGAAAAATTGTACTGCAATAACTAGTGGAGAATCAATATTTTCCTCATTGACTCTTTCTTTCCTTTGCAATTTTGAGTCTGTTATAGCACAAGTATTTCCTTGTAACACAATAAATGATGCAAGTTTTCAACTGTGATTTTAATATCAGAAGGTCAAATACTAGTTCACACAAGTAATAATAAACATGCAGCCAAAATCATCAAGACAAACATTGAGGACTGACAAATTCCATCAGGAAAAATGTGATATCCTGCTCTCCTTCAGAGAAAAACTGCACCGGCAAGGTCACTAAAAGGGTCTCTGATTATCTTAAGAATTAAGTCAACAATGACATTTAAAATTAAATTTAAAAAGAAAACACTGAATAAGCTGGAGAAAAGCAGTTTGTTTTAGCAATTTGGAATAACTTAATAAATTGTGAAGAAGCATTTGGATTAAGTTTACTCCTAACATCAGCACAAGCACATTCTTTGAGTAATACAGGATTAACATTGTCAATAACTAAAACATCATCACTCTGGCAACAGAATATAAATGGTTTCTCTCCAGCAGGATTCTTCAAGTGATAAACTTATCTCTTGTCAGAATATATACATTACTTGGTCTTTATTTTAAAAACATTGATCCGAAAACAATATTGAAATCTTAAGTGCATAGAGAACACCGGACTATTAAATTACATGGTTGCAGAAGAGGCTGTTGCAATCTTTTGCCATGAGATAATCAGTTTTACTTCCATCTTGTTCAAATTCACTTTAAAATTAAGGTGTTCAGTTCTGAATTTCTGCCAAACACTGCGACAAAACATAGGCTGCAGCTGAAATATCAGGAAACAGAGAGAGGGAGCTGGGAGCCATCAGCAAAGCAAAAGAACATTATATTGTGATTGTGAAAAATTGAAGTAGGAGAGAGCATATAAAGAGAAGAAAATATAATTGTTGTCCTGCAGAGCCCTGGGATGAAGCTATTTCACAACAAGCCAAATACAAAGGAAGAGGAGGAAAGAATTTGGTGAACAATCTTATAATGATCTCAAAGACTTTAACATAGCCTTGATAAGGTACAAACTGTTGCCAAAGTGGCAGCAAAATATGGTTTAGCAGCACAGAATATTAATTACAGCATTGAATAGAAGGTCTGGTTTAAAGGAGAGATGCATATGCCATGACAAATAAGTAAATACAATAAGAAGACCTGTAGGAAAGTATAAACAGTGTCTCAGCAATTACCCAAAATGAGAAAAACAATTATTTTCTTTTTTTACTGGCATAGAAATGATCTCTTCAATTTACAGATACAGAATAGAACACAAAACAAGGAAGACAGACAACATATAACATTACAAAAGTTAGCCTAAGGTGGCAGTAGGTAAAGCTTGTTACTGCTCAGTACCCATTGGTGTACCAGCTGTGTTGACACAAACAAATTCCTAATGGTCACAAGAAAATAGCCTCAAGTGAACAGTGTGAATCTGTGCCTTACCACTTCTTTATGCTTATAGACAGGGTCAGGAAAGAATAAAGACTAAATAGACAGATAAAATGAAGAGCTGGAAAGGGATGTTTTACAAGGGCATGTAGTGCTAGGACAAGGAGAAATGGCTTTAAACTAAAAGAGGGTAGATTAGATAATAGGAATAGTTAGATAACAGGAAAGAATTCTTTGCTGGGAGGGTGGTAAGGCACTGGAATGGGTTTCCCAGAGAAGCTATGAATGCCCTATCCCTGGAAGAGTTGAAGGCCAGGTTGGATGGCACCCTGGGCAGATTGATCTAGTGGAAGGTGTCCTTGCCAATGGTATGGGAGTTAGAATCAGATGATCCTTAATGTTCTGTCCAACCCAAAACACTCAATGATTCTGATTCTGTGAACCTGTAACTTGGAAAACTGAACACCTTTTCACTCTTGCAGGCACTATGTGTGAATGGAGAATGCAGCACTTGGACAAAAGCAGTAGGAGGAATTCAGTACTTCTGTTGACTGCAGAATTTTCACTCGTGTATAATGCAGGATGGATGGTTGGACAAGCACCCTTCCAAATACTGCATTTTGCTTTATTTTGCAAATAAAATTTAAAATGTTTGTAAAGCAAATACTAGGAAATACCAGCAAATACCTGCAAGACAAAAAAATCTCATCAGCAAGGGGCTGAAGGATAAGTTCCTCCTCTTGACTAGGAGATGGAGAGCTATGAAGTCCTTGAAAGATATTATACTCAGATGCAACAAAGGACTTGTAGCAAGACCAGTTAAATATCACACACATCTGTGCTGAGAATCCAGAGCTAGGGAATGACACACTGACTCGCCCATGCAGCCCACGCTGAGCAGGATGCACTTATGAAGGGAGTGCTTGGTGGCTCCACATTTCCCATTATACAACTGCCCTAAGGCTGGAGTGCTCCTCAGGAGCAGGAAACCCTAAATTCAGTGTCTTCCCTATCTGGCTGTCCTACCGTCTTTCAAAATTATTTGTTGCATGCACATGCTTCTCCAGTCTGTGAGAGGAATCCCGTCACAGAGAAGCCAAAGCAAAACAACCATGAACAATATCAGTGTAGGGAATTGTAGAAGGGAGACAGAGACCCTAGGGAATATGTAGGCTTTTTCCTTTCACTTAGCAGGTTTTTTTCTGGGTTTTAGTTTGGGCTTTTTGAGTATTCTGTTGGTGTTGGTTGAGTTTGTTCGTTTGTAATTTGTTTTTACCAATAACAACTAGAAAAAAATCCTGTCATAAGCGATGATGAAAATGCAATTAGAAAAATTTCTGTCAGGATGTAGGACATGGAATTAGTGCTATCTTTAAAGCAAGAGAAAATTAACTTTCATGTTAGTAGGATGGCTCACTAACCATAAAATCACTGCCACCCATGCACTGAGAGTGCATGGTACAAAGGCTTTGCAAAATGTTTATCAAACCAGGCCCGCTGAGCCAGGTTCTGCAATCTGTTCAACCTGACTCTGGATCCTCATCACACCCAGTGCTGAGGTAGGTGCTGACCTGCCCAGCACAGTGCACGCTGTGCTCCACATGCTCAGATGAGCAGCCAGTGCCTAAAGAACTACAGGTACAAGGAACAAACAACTAGGACAGAAAACACCGTGCATAGAAATCTTAGTGGGACTGTATCTTACAACAAGAACAAAGAAATTGCAAATGCATAATAACACTCCCTGAGTTAATCCAGCACTAAATAAATCATCAGCCAGTTTATTTTCTTTCTTTTCCTATAAATTGCCACAAAAACTTTAACATTAGCCCTTCACAAAACTGGGGCATATATAGAAAATTTTGAGTATGGAGTGAAATTAAATAAAAGCATCAAGTAAATTAGTGTTTTCTCTGAAAAGAAATAAAACAACCTATAAATAAATATAATTTATTAAATATAAATTATATCAATAACTATGAAACAAAGTTGATGGCTGCACAAAGGGCTGATTGCAAAGAGAGAGTGATTCCACCTGCTTTCATAAGTTGTATATTGCAGGGCTCACAAACTAAGACAGAATTTAGAGGGAATGTGTTCTCCAGTTCAGGTGAAGAAACATAATGAAAGCGATTTTTCCTGGGTCAAAAACTGCCTGCACTTTAACATCCAGAGCAACAAGCATCAGAACTCAAATGGTGTCAGTTGTCTCTTGAAATGAATTACTTCCATGTTCCTGCAGATACAGTTACTATTAGCAAATGGAAGTGTAGGATTTTATAAGCTGTCAAAAGTACATACATACATCTTGTCAGAAGATCTTGAAGGTCATCTAACCAAACTTTATTCTGTTCTTTTCAGCACATAAAAGTGAGAACAGATTCTAGAATCAGATCTTTCTCTATAGAATAAAATAAAATATTGAAGTTTTAGCCTAGTCAATGTTTATTTTAAAACACAAATGTTCATACCTCATTAGTATTAAAAATAATAAATCAATATTATAATATTTTTATTATTTTTATCATTAATATTAATTATTCAGAAAAGGCACTGGAAGATCTTGTCTCAAAATATTTTTTTAATAAAATTCTGTCCTAAATCATTGCTTGGAGAAACAGGACTAGTATATGTTTATGTTGATAACACATGAAGTATGAGTAATGCACATTCTGCAAGTAGAGTGTTCAATCTGACTCAAAACAGTAACCTTAAAAAAGGATGCTTCAGAGAAGGATTTATCAAAACGTGAAAATTTCAGTTTATTAAATGTAGGGGCATAAATAAAAAAAATTAAATAAAATTTAAATTGTATTTAAAAATGTCTTTTTTGTCAAAATGCTAACCTTGGCAGCTGATCTTTGGGTAGAGTTTATTTTTCATAAGTTCCAATAGCTACAGTATGGACATTTACATCTGAGTTTCGCCCTCTGTCATTCCCATATAATTGATGTAGAGCAACAGGCACGTGCAGGGAGTCATTCAATTGATCTTTTTCCACTCTGTAGTGTAGGATAATACACATCACACCCTGGGGATGTCTATTTCTCTGCAATGACTATAAAGGGAGCTTCAGGTGACTAATTCATAAAGTACTACAGGAATCTACATTTGTTCAGATGAAACCCACCCTAAATGTGTTCTTGAAGAGAATGTGTCTTAAGGCAAAGAGAATTACATAGGATAAAATGAGCGTATTGAAGAAGTAGGTCAGAAAAATAATTTAAATTTCCAGGATCAGTTGCTAAGAAATTACCATAATCAAATCTCCTGTAAGTTCTGAACTATATCTTATTATACTACCCAAAAATCAACTTTACAACAGAGTTTATTAGCTTAAGGAGGCACAACCTGGTAAAATGTATGGAGAACATGTGGAGTGGAAATACAAAGTCTATGAGGAGCAGCTGGAATAAGCATTGTATAACCAGGTATGAGAAATAAAGATCATATACCAGAGAGGGAAGGGACACTTGCTTCTTGATTTCTATTTGAAAACTGAAGAAAAAGGTTTTTACATGTTAAAGCTACCACAGTCCTTTTCCCCTCACTCTGTTAGGCAAGCATAACCAATCTGCTAAACATTCAATAATACATGAATTTTACTGAAGTACTCCAGGACAATGTAAAGAATGTTTGCCTTGATTCAAATGGTACTTACATACCTGGTGAGAGGCAGGCAGTGCCTGAGTGCCTGCTGGCCAGGACCTTCCCCTCTGCTGGGGGTGGGACTCTCCATCAGCTGGTAAGGAAGCAGATGCTTTGAGGTGTTGGGGGTTGGGTGGTTTTCTTGTAGAATTTTTCCCAAAAGAGTGGCTAGGAAGCTGATTGCTGGATGCTTATGGACACTTTAAGGTACTTGAAAGAGACAAAAGAGGTGACTGTCAAGAGGGGGTGGCACCAACTACACCTCTCTCATGGGGGCTCAGAAAGAACTGAGGAGTTTCAGTCTTTGACTCTGGGGAGGTCTCACCAGACCTCACCTGGAGCTGAGTGACTTTCATGGATCCCTGGGAATTCAGACCCTGGTCTCTCCCTGCCCTGCCGGGAGGTGCTGTCCCATCGCTTTGCACCCACAGCTGCTTCGGTTTTGCTCTGGGTTTCTCCACGCAATTTCTCCTGCCTGCCGGGATGTTTTCTACAGNAATTCCAAATTTATAGCAATTTGGAGAGAGGAAGTTTACTTTTCTCCATTGCAAGAGAAAGACTCCTGCTTTTCTTTTCTAGCAGGCACATCTGTCTTCAAACCAAGACATGAGGACAGCCAAGGTATCAGAGAAATCAACCAGAAGAGATGTGCTATCCCTGCTTTTGGAGGTTTTCAAAACCTGATGGTCTAAATCGGACTAAATGAATTTCCATAGTCCCTTCGAACCTACATGATTCTGTGTGCATGTGAGTCTTTAAAATGTGCACATATATTAAAAATCAATTATTATTAATTATTGATTACTATTAAATATTCATTAATGTTAATTAGCATAAAGTTTTTATTGTCAAGGAACAATGCATAGTACAAATCTTCTAAATGAATAGAAGCAAATATATAACATCTATGGATAATTGAACATAAGAACTCTCTCTGACAACTTTATTTTTCCTTCTGTCTAGCACTGAAGGTGATATTGCCTAAACCAAACTAAAAGAAAACGTATAAACATACTTTTATTGCATGTCCACACACAGTCAAAATATAAGACTTGTTTCAACTACTTACAAGCTGTGAGTAATCTATGTCTGTAGAGATGGTCCTCATGAAACCATATCATTTATAGTTTCTTTTATCAGAACTACCAAAATTTTGTAAAAATTGTCCTGATTAGGTTTATTTCTTTCCTTTTCTACTTACTTCTTCTAGGTTATATTTCTTTTCATTTTTCTGAAAGGGCAGTTCAGAAATATGCAAAGAAAAATCTCTATCTGGTTTATATTCCTGTATATAAATGCTACTCACTTTAAAAGTAAAATCTTGAGCTCAGGCTAGTTACTCACCTAAAGTCTTAAAAAAAAAAAAAAATATTAACCAGAGATCTTATACTTATGTAATTAATTAATTAGTAATTACACTAAAAATTTGCAGTTACTTCATTCTGGTAGAGCAACATCATTCATAATGGCTATAGATTTTATACATAGTCTGTAACACACTTGTCTATATTTCATTTAGCAGTCTATGCTTAATAAAACAAAAAATGCTTTTCTTAGTTTGAAAACTTGATTATGTAGAGTAAATTATGATATAAAATGACAGCAGTGGAAACAAAATACCCCTTTAAAAACACTTGATCAATTAAGGGGTTTTAAGAGAACACTACTAACAGTTCTGAGTTTTGGGGGTTTTTTAAACGTATACAATTTCATGGGCCATTGCTCTGTACTCACAAATAGTAAGTCAAAAACTTCTGCAACCTCAAAGAAAGAAATTTGCATTTTATCATTGAAAGAATTTGCATTTTATCATTGAAGTTGGGAATATTCTCTGTGAGATCTGATTCTGCCTTAATTCTAGCCTCTGTCGCTGTAGTTAAAGTTCAGTGGTATCGCACTCAATATTTTTCAGTGTGATAACAAAATCAGCCCCTAAACAGTTGCATTCATTATGTAATGGTGACCCATTAGTTAAATCTGAGAGACAGATTCCACTGGTCTTTTATTTCAAAGCTACAAGTCTTTTTGAGGCAATCAGTTTAATCTCTAAAGATAATTTTGATATTGTGGATATAATTCATCCCATATTCATTTTTGTCTGAAAAGTAATCCAGGTATCTAAACATGGGTGTCTACACCTATCTGAGATCTTCCAGGATGTCTAAGCCACCCACATGGAGTTCGAGGGAATGGCACAAAGCTTATTTAGAAACATGTATCTTTCTTTTGGAAGAAAGATGGGGTTGGGGATTTCTTGAACTCAAGAGGACATTCAACACCTAAGTTAGGCAACAGAATTCCATTTTGGAACATATTTATTAGTATCAATACTAGCATTAGCCAAGTGTTATTTAAGTCTGAATTGTTTTATTAATGTCTTTTTATAAGCAACAGGAAGAAGTAAACAAGTAAATACTTCAGAATATATTGCTTATTAATTATTTTGCATCTCTATATCTAGGTCAAATGACACACCAGAAGCAGTCATTTCTTTGCACTGAGTATAAAGGAAACCCAGTAATTGCCTGTGCTTCTGTGCTTTCAATCATTTTTATATCTCTGAGCATATAAATGGGTATTATGATATCATATGATTCAAGTAACTTCCTTTCTACTATCTAATCTAAATAGCCTGTCCATTAGTTACTACAGCACTGCATGACAAACACAGAGGGAATGAGCAGAGAGCTAACAGATGTCTGTTTTAAACTGATAGCACACATGAAAAGAGAGAGAGGGAAGATTCATAACGAGGATGAAGGATGCATTTATTCTGCTTTGCCATGTGCTATACGGCAGCATAATCATGATATTACCAAAATAAAATACATCAACAATTGCACAGTATCTCCAGGTGTAAAGTAAATGTAAGAGTGTGATACATGAGGCAACTGATATTCTCAAGTGTACCTCTCAAAAGGGGTTATTTCAGATATTCTGCTCAGAGGCGAGCAGTTAGTGATCACATGCTGGTTTGTAAATGGTTTACATTGAAAGATTTGTGTAGATAACTGTTTTAACACAAAACATTTTTTCCATCTAAGACTTTCACTCCAACCTTTGTTTAAATAAATTGTGTGTGATGGGTTACTGTAACCTTCTGTGGCTACGGACTACAATACATATGCTAAAAAATTGCCGCAACTAGAAATTCAACAAGGGAAGCCAAGCTCTGCTGATGAGTCAGGGATGAGGTTCAGTGAGATAAAATGAACAGTACAGGCTCAGCCCAGGACACTGATTTCATTCTGCCATCAGATGTACAATTATTGATCTCAGCAGTTTAAAAGAAAAGCATGTATTTGATGTAGCTGGCAGCAGGCTCCCAGTTAAATCACTCGTCAGCTGGCAGGTTGCTCTGTAAGCTTTGTTGCAGAGCAGTTCAGTAAATGGACACCATTTTTGTATTTCTCACCGTACCTAAGACAGTGAGTAATCTGAATAACTATTTAAATATTTTCAGTCATAGCCCTAAATGGGTGTAAATGCAGCCTGTGTGCAGGGAAGCTGCTGCTTGCCAACACTGGTCAGGAAGAATTCACCACACCAAATGTAGTCTTCTGTTCAGCTCAAAAGATGTGTAAGAGAACAAATAGAGAAAATCAGAGACTCCATCACAGATTTGGGCCTACAGTGCTTGGGAAGAAAGCCTTTGGGGATAACATATTGTCGATATGTGATAAACTTTGGCTTAGGAGGTTCATAAATAGATTTCCACTGTCAAAGATGCAGTCTTCTTCCTTTTTTTCTCATGTCTCAAAGAAATTCAGGATAAGAAAGGGGAGAAGACAGGGACAGAAAAGCTTTACCTAAAAATGTAGAAATGTAAAATATTGCCAGAAAGGGATAATGAAAGAGTTAGATATAAAACATAAAGCTACTTCTATGTATGTTTGTACCTGATCTTTACAAAAACACTCCTGCATCACATGTTGTTAATATAGTATCTGTAAAGGAATTAAAGCATGGGCTTGTATGAAATTATCTAATTCTCTAAAATAAATCCCAGATGAGGTCTGATGAACAAGAGTACAAACAGCTAAAATCTAAGGGATAGCTGAGAGAAGAGAAATACAAGGACTATTTAGAAAAGGTTGTTATCCAAAAAGCTATGGAGAGGGTGAGGATAGTCAGAAGAAATGTAGCAATGAGGAGTAACCTCCGTGAAGAAAAAGCCCAAAAGACATAAATAGGTCTTAGAAAATGGAATGGCAGCCCAGCCAAGTGGAGGGAGAGCACTTGCACAAACTCTCTAATGGACTGTACATCAGACGTCAATAAGAGATTTTCTTGCAGGAAGAGTTTAATCAATAGAGAAGAAATACATTGTGGAGACAAATACAGGTGAGTCAATCTCCAGGGCATTCCACTAACACCCTTCCAAGAATACCCTTTGAAGCTGTAGGTATATTTGTTAATACAGTCTACAGCACAGTGAGCATTGATAATTTATTTTGTCATTTATAACATCTCAGAGCACCTCAATATTAACATGATACCAGTGCTTCCTACAAGTCATCAAATGCAGCAAACAACTGAATGGAATTAGAGAAGGAGGAACTACGTGACCATGTATACTCTCCACCCAAGCACACCCTAACATAAATGTGAGCTGTTTTACTGTCTCCCCTTACAGCTTCTTCCTGATCCAGGAAAACCACACCCAAATCACAATGAATGTTATTGCAATAGCAGAAGAGTTTTCCCACCTCTTTCACCCGCTAGGTAGGAATTAGCACAGTGATGTGTGTGCTACACTTTTGTAAACGCTCATAAGGTGACTACAAATATAAGAAAATAATTAGCATGATTATGTCATAAATGACTGTACTTTGCAGAAAAGGAAGCTGAACTTAGATAACTTAGGAGTCAATGTACATGTATGCTTATCACTGTAAGTACATGTCTTTCAACTGTTCCTTTGCAAAAGACTGAAATCCTTACAAGCAAGGTCTAAAAGTTTGGGTTATTCTGATTATATAATGCCCAAATGTGTCCTGCAGCCACTGCTGTTAAGTGGCTGACAAGATGCATGACCCCACCAGGGAATAATAGCTCAGCACGTTGCAAGAAGCCCACTTGAGCTCTTCTGGCAAGAACAAGTGAGTCATTCATTATCCCACAGCTGAATCTATTGAAGACTTATTAACACTAATTCACAAGAAAGGGGCTTGCTTGATTCCCAGTAGGGATGGAAAAGCTGAACTAGACTGTTATTAAAAGGCACCTGATATTAAGTTAGTAACTCACAAAGTAATACAGTTTTAAAGTGATATTAGTAAGATCAACTGAAATATATTTGACCTCTATATAAATATTACTATTGTATTACTATGCAATTACTGTTCATTGCCAAAAAAAACTTGCCTTAACTATAATATTTAGAATAACCTCTAGAGCTCCAAAAATTATTTGAACTTACTCCTGTTATTCATGACCAAGATCTAAATCTACCTGTTAAAATTTCTTTAATGTTTATTTCAGGATTTCGGGATGATTACCCTAGAAAAATCTATCATGAAGTAATGCAGAAGGAATCAAAGAACATTGCAAAGTTTTTCAAGGTATAATCAAAAACATTAAAAATTACTAACACTTGCAATTTAAACACTACTGTCACAGGAAACCAGAAAGTAGAACTGGAATTTATTATATTGATGATGATTTTTCTGTCTATGGAAGCCAAAAGTAAACAAAAGCTCTGGACTGAAACTGGAAACAGAAGCTGGAAATATATTTTGTATTCCTTAAGAACTTTGGAAACCCAACAAAACGCTTCAGAGTTAGGTTTACTTGTGTATTTGCGTTAGAAAAGCAGTTTCCATTCTAGTTGCGCTGGTTTCCTCTGTGTAAATCCACTTGTAGGCAATATTTTTGGGATAACGCCACCTTGAAATGCTTTCTTAATCAACAAATGTGAACTGACAAGAATAATAGAGCAATTTGGAAATCTATAATGGGCTACATTTTCAATTTTTTAAAAATGTCTTTAGATCATTAGTTAAAAATATATTTTTAAATATTTGGTAACAAAACCATCGTAATTTTACTTTTTAAATTATTCGTTGCTTAAGCAAACTTTAAACTTCTCTGCCATGATTGTTTAATACAGTCTGATACCTGCTGGCATGTTTTAAAGAAAGCTGAAATGTCTAAAATAGAGAGAAATGAAAGGTGCAGTCCTGAAAACCTTGTGGATGATGCACAATCATGAAATGGCAAAATTCTAAAGAAATTGTCAGTGCACCTTGCATTTTAATTAACAGTTTCCCAAATTACTTTTCTGGACATAATCTTTGGCATTTTATTCAGTCTTAGGAGCAGCCTGGTGCAACAGTCAAGACTGACAAGGAAGTATTTATTTGCTTATATTCATTAACAAAGTATTCTCAGGGTGTCTTTAAATGTAGTTAAGGATCAGAGTACCTATCTATATGATGTACAGGTTGGTTTTTTTCTTTCTTAGAATCTGGAGAGATAAATGGTCCCTAGAAGAGGATGGGATTCAGACAGTTAAACCCTTCTGGTTTCTCATTCTTCTTGTGCTCCTTCAGAGCTAGGAGCACTAATCTACTTGGCACAGCACTCTGGAATCCTGCTCTGCCATGCCCAACCCCTGCCCTGCTCAGCTCAGGGAGCCTGACACAAAACTCTGGCATCCACTTCAGGGAGCAGGCTATAAGTCATGCTCTTCAGAACTCACTGACTGAGTTCTTTTTGTTTTCAAATGAGGTCATTTGCCTCACAAAAGAGAAAATATTCCCTGTAGATTGAAATTCTTTTTTAATTTGAGTCACTTGGGCTTTTTACTACAGATACAAAAGATTTCATAAGAATCTTTATCACGCCAAAGTGTGACAAACACTGCAGTTGCCACGCAGTTGACATAATGCTGTATTATGGTACGTGGAGTCAATACCCAGTGACACTCAAAGCACTATTTATATAGTAGAAGGCTTTAGGTCTTTAAAAGAGACTTTATAAGAATGATCACTTTTTAAATGTCAATAAACGGTTAGAGAACAACAAAGCTTTCTCTGAGCTGTTAGGAGCACCTCATAATAAAGCGATTACGTCCGGTTGTCTATTATAAAGCACTTTTAATATCTCATACTGAAGCTGCACACTCAGGACCTGCAAGCATTTCCAAAAGTGGCCATGAATTTTCAAACTGATTAGAGCAACCTGGCAGAAACATTTCGAAAAGCTTGACCTAGGAAAGTGCTGAGCAGTTTTCTAAAGTGCTGGACAGCCTCAAACCCAATTGTTTTGAGGGAAAGCTGTGGCTACTCACTGAATTTTAGGAATACTCAGCATTTTGCAAGATTTAACTCTGAAGATCCTTATTGAAAGTCAATGAGAGTTAGTGTCCTAAAAGTCAGTGTCTCTAAAATATTTCAGTACTTGAAATCAATGTAGTCAGCTCCCTAAATGCACTTGAATCTCAGAGTTTTCACTTTGCAGAGTGGAGTGCCATGATGCCTGACTCCAGTGTAAATGTTCAGAATAACTGAAGGATATACTCATGGATTTGCACGTCTGCCATCTTCTGTGATATATTTATAACTGCCAAGGAAACAATAAGATAGGAGGGGAAAAAGCCTTTAGTAATAAGTCTAGACAATTAATTTTTTTAATGTGTGCCATTTGTAGCAGAGATATCTCAATTTTGCAGTATTAAAAGAAAATAGAATGGAGAAAAGGAAATTAAATTGGAAGATAACAATGGAAATTTTATTTATCAATCCAAGTGTGTTTGTGCACCTTATAAAAAGAATACATGTGCATTCCAGTTATTTCACATGTAAATAGTGAAATAGCATCTACTTTTTAAAATTTCAGCATTACTTTGAAAAAATATGACACTACAGCATTTCTTCATAGGTAATACCAGAACTGGGTACTCAGCAGACATAGGACATTACCCCAGGAGGAATAAGCATATGAAATTTGCATACCATTTGGCAGAAGAAAAAACTAACCAAAAATGTCCTTCTGCCATTTGAAGAGGCTGATAAAACCTTCCCTGACAGTCACAGATCTGAGTGCCTCATCTTCCATGACTTCCCTCTTCAGCACTTTGCAAAGTCATCAGTGGAGGAGAGGCCACATCAGCACAGTAGCCAAGTGTCCTGGGTTGATGCTAAATTGTATCCCCATTCATCTGTTTTGCTCAGAAATAAGTGTTGTACCTTTAAAAATTGGATCTGAGAGTGAAGAAGACACACTGGAATTCCTGAGGCAGGAAGAAGTTCATATGAAGAAGTTCAGATATGAAGAAGTTCAGTCTCCTCAAAATACAGTCTCTAAGTGTCTGTTTGGCAGGTGAACTAAGTTTTGTTCAGAAGTTTCCTCAAGACCTTCCTCCTCCACCTGCCTCCACCACTCTCCCAGCAGTGTAGGCTCTTCCCCACATCTCTCACACAAGGGAAAAGGAATGATCACTAAGTATTGGTAACTGCAGCAGTACTTCCTACAGCGAGGTCATTATTACTCAGAATATTTTACCTATTTTTTGTTAGGATATTATAATAATCCATGTCATACCTGTGGCCTCAGAGAGTGTTAGTCTAATTGTCTCTAATTAATTGATGTGCCCCACACTACAGCACCAAGAGAACTGGCCTTGCCCAGGCAGAGCCCTCTTCAGCCACATCCTTGTGCAGAACCTGTCCAAGAACAGGAAGCTCAAAAAAGGACAGCTGATGTTATGAGTTTGCAGTGTGCTTTCTCTATATAAAAGCAGAGTTTAGCACTATAGTTTTTGATTAAGTCAGGACAGGCATTTTGTCATGCAATTAAAATGCAATTAGACTACTGTCCTGCAATATTGACTTGATTCATAATCTGCTGCTTAGATAAATTGTTTTAATATCTCTCTTGAGTCTTTCTCCAGATACTACTTTTTATTAATATATATGTTTTAGGAGACATTTAATCTCATTTTAAATAAAACAAAAAGAGACATTAAGTGTAATACATATAAAAGAAGACATTAACCATTTATGCAGTAAATCTAATCAAGGTACAACTGGGATGACCTCGGCAATCAAGGGTTTTCTACACGGTTATATGTGGTTAGTTTCTGCTCCCAGATCCTATCATCTGGGCACAAATGAACGTAGTCTCTGCTCTCAGCAAATAAACCCCAGAGCACTCAAAACCAGCAGAAATGCTTGGACACCCTGAGCAAGGAGTGCAGCTCTGGTTCCACCTGCCCTACCTTGTCAGCTCGTGGAGCATGGTGCTGGCTGTGAAGTGTTGTGGCAGCTGTCACTGCTCTGTTCATTCCTTCAGGGACATTGCATTTGATTTTGGATAATGCTTCCATCAGCTGCCACAAGAGCTTCTCTTCACACAATGCATAGCAACCTGGAAAAGTTGTGAAGTTACAATTCATTGCTACGTATTCGTGAGCTAAGGTTTGTTCTGAAGGTGAGTAAAATGAACCTAAATGAGTTAGTCTCATCATTAGTAATTCCAGCCTATGACCATTCATATTGAGGTCTGTTACATATGTTGGGATTCACAAATCTCACCTGCTCAAGCTATACCTCATCTTTCAGCCTCACGTAGTTAGAAACTGGGCAGGAAAGAATTTAAACCTTGAGTCTAATTGTCTGAAGTGTAACCTCAGCTTGGTCCACTTCCCTTTCTCTTTTAAAAGCAGGACTAAATATTTTCTAATTTAAATATCAGATTTTCTAATTTTAGATATTTGGATTTATATATTTAGATATTTAGATATTATTGAGGATTTCCATTCTTCAGTATAAACAATTCATGGTGGAGCACATCATTCTCTACTGTAGTACTATTTTTAGTATGTCATGTCCATTTCTATTTATCCTTTTCTTGTATGTACAGTTAAAAATATTTATATCATAGAAAGACAATTTTAAAAATCCAACTGCATTAATTTCCATTTTAATTCAATATAAGGTAACTGTTAAATAAGTGTATATGCTTGTGTAATACAACTAAGCAAAGCTAAATCTGAAAAACTTACTGGTTCAGGAAAAATAAACAGCTTAATTGTTATTGCTATTTCTTATTTTTTGAAATTATTTCAAAAGAAAGTTCTCTTGTTTATATTTATTTACCAACAGTGCACAAAACTGTGCTTCAGTTGTTTTTCCATACTTTTATTTATATAAAAATCAATTTTTTCACCATCACATCCACTACAGATGACTGATTCTGTACACATAATAGTGTCATTTTGAGGCAGCTTAAATATTTTTTAGAAAAAACACAGCCATGTTGTATTTTGTGTTTTCTTATAAATAAAGTATTTTAAGGGTGATTTGAATCACATAGGACCAGCAGGCAGTTCATTGAAATGCCTGTGAAAAGACAGCTAACACACATTGATTTTAACTTCTGCAGTAATAAACACAGTGGAAAAACTGGCTTGTTAAAAGCCAGAATACTACAGAAAAAAAAAATGAAATAAAGTCTAAAAACTAGTTATAGATTTTTTTTTTAGGCTAGTGTTCCTTGCTTCTGGCATCAACTGTATTTCACCATCCAAAGAAGTTTCAATCCTCCTTTACCTGTTAGCAAAAATCACATCTAATGGAGTCTACAGTCCTGGGTAACAAATGAAAGGCTATGAATTTCTAAACAAGCACAGCACTTACAAGAAGGAGTAGAGACTCTTGATCTAGCAGTGACTGAAGCAGATGTAGCTGCAGAGAAACAGAAAAGGGAAAAAAGCAGAAATTTAGAAACAGGAGGGAAAAGCCAAGGAAATAACAGGCTCATTCACCTGAGAGTGGAAGTTGATGTTAGATGGAAGGAAAATATCTGCAGAAATGCCCTTGATAGGTGAAATCCCCATGCTCGAAATAGAGCCATAATACATATTACGCAGGAAAAAATGTTGAGGGGGCAATATAGCAATATATTCCCAGGGTTGCTCTTGAGAAATATGTTTTTAGAATTGAGCACAGAAGGCTCAAAATATTATACATACCTTTTTGTATTGGCAAGTGATACAGTATTAGATTTACTGTAAAACTGTATCAAATAATTTCACAAGTTTTTGAAAGATTACCTGATTGGTAACAAATTTTGCAAGGAGCTAAAAGCACAACACTCCAAAACCAAATCCAATAGAATATATTTATCTCTGGAATAATATAAGATGTGGAAGTCAATAATAAGGCCATCAAATTAGATGCTAGGTTTAGAGCTGCAGATACCTTGCTGTCAGTTTGCAAATATTGGCCTTTGTCTGTAGTACCACCTAGTGTCAAAAACTCTTATCTCTGAACTGAAAAGAACAGGATTGAACTCCATCTAGTTCAATACTCCTTTATTTCCTCCATTCAAAGCAACCAAGCCATACAGGAAAGGTGCCCAGAAAGCATTTTTCATTATATTGAGCCCAAGGTGTCTTTCATACTTTTCTTTGCTTTATGGAAACAGAATTTTGACCCAAAATGGAGCTTGGGTTTTTTTGACAGACAAAAAATCCCCCAATGTTACAGACACTTTTAGTGTGGGTAATTTTTTCCAGTGTGAAGTATAAGAAATGTTATAGTGCTTCTCTGCACTGGAAGGGAGAGAAAAGCTATAGAAAGTGAGGCTATGGTGGTGCACTCGGAGACACTGCTTTGCTGTTGTGGGCAAGCCCCAGAGTGGAATCAGAGAACTCACTAAGACAGACACTGCCTACACATCAGGGAGATACTGCCTGCACTCCAGAGAGACACTGCCTGCACACCAGAGAGACACTGCACTCCAGAGACTCTGCCTGCACTCCAGACACTGCCTGCACTCCAGAGACACTACCTGCACTCCAGAGACACTGCCTGCACTCCAGAGAGACACTGCCTACACTCCAGACACTGCCTGCACACCTGAGAGCCAGCAGCTCCAGTAGCAGCCTGAAAATTCATCTTCCTGCTCTGGACACTTTAATTTGCCCATGTGCACTTTCTTTAAAACCGAAGTATTCTCCCCAAGATCCCAGGTTCCCAGATTGCCTAGGGAGTCGGCCATGCATGGAGCCTGCCTTCTGTCTGTCCATCTGGCAGGGAAGCCTACAGGGCACAGGAGCAGGAGATCTGGATAGCCCTGGAGCCAAGGCACCTGCCTGCCTGCCAGGGCAGGAGAGCTGCCCGGCTGCCAAGGCTGGGCCCCTGGCAGCTCCTCAGAGCAGAGGCTCCAGGCAAGCTGTGGAAATAGGGCAGCCCTGTGGTCCTGGAGCCCTGGGCCTAAGGAGCAGGAGGCAGGGGGAGACACTCAGTGGCCACCCGCTCTGGGGGTCCCCATGGATTTGGGAAGCTGGGAAGCAGCCAGGCTGGCATGGGGACAGGTTGCACCTCACTCAGCCCAGCCCAGCCTGTCAGGATTTCTCCCCTCCAAACCTTTCTAGTGGAAAGAGGGTTTGCCCCAGAATTTCTTACTCACTCTGTTTGTGACTTCCCATAAACACAGTCTCCAGAAGAAAAGTTCATGAAGTGACTATAAGTTCAGACACAATATGAATTCAAACTAAGTTAAAACAGACCCAGCAAATGTGAAAGGATACATAGCAGGTACATTTACTAAACCAGAATGGAGTGTATTGACTGTGAATTCCTTGGAGATGCAGCTAGCCTTTGTACAAGGGCCTCATGCTCCTTACGAGTAGATGCCACGGCAGCTCAATGTGCAGCTTGTAGGTTTAATGATAAATTTAATACAGGAGCAGGCCAAGAAACAACATAAAGATTAAATATATAACAAAAAATTGCAGCAACATCAGTTAATTGCAAAGCTGAGGCAGGAGGTGTTAATTACAATTATAGATGAGCCATTTAGTAATTCACATTAGTGAGCACAGAGCAATTATCAACCTGCTGGTTTTCTTGCTACTTATAATATCCATGTTTTCCTATATTTTATGAAACATAATAGCTGTATTGAACAATGTAAAATAGCAGTAATGGATATAATGCCTATTTAGGTAACCTACAGCTGTGATGCACAATATTATCACAAAGACATGCCATTTGGAGTAAGATACTATCCAGAAAACTAAGTGTTCTGTTGCTAGAGTTAAGTAGAAAATGCATAATGGACATTTCACAGATGGACAGATACACTTTGTTGCATTTAAATTTACAAATACAAATTAACCTTGACTGGACCTGAGGCAAAAGTACAGTTCAAATTATACATCAGTAAAAACTCAAATCCAAGTGTATCAACATCAGTACATCTAATCACCATCAATTCATTGAAGAAATTTTCTTTCTAAGCCTGGAAAATACATTCTTCCTCAGAGATTCCAGCTGAGTGGGTTTAACATGGCATCGTGTTAGCACCTTTATCATACAGCACATCATGGTGTGGGGTACTAGAACAAAGGTGTTGAAGACAAGTGACCTTCACAGGAAGTGGTCACTTAGTGCTTACGAGTCTGACCCATGTTCTTCACCGTGGATTTATTTCCGCGTCAAGGCTCTTGTCGCACAGATAGTGCAAAGTTTCCCAGAGGAAGACAGAATGCTGGTATAGCCCAAAGGTCCTGGAGACTGAGGACTGGCAAAACTAACCCTGCTCTGTGTACTGAAACACAAATCTCTGTTTTATTTTACTAAGAGCTTGTGCTCTGTCCTGTGTACACACTAAAATGAAAATCCTTCCCAGACAAAGGGGAGCTATGCATCTGTGACCAGGCTTCCTTGGGATGAGCTCTGCACATTCATACTTCAAAAAAGCTCCACCGGTATATTCCTGACAGTGCCTTAAGAAATGCTGTATAACCACTATTTACTTCATATTGAAGCAGAACATGAGCCACATTTTGAAGATGTGACACTGTTGTTTCACATATTTTCCATACATTTTTGCCATTAGTTCAGTTACATAGGAATTCAATACAAGGATTTCAACCAACTATGCAATTTTTCTGAAAAATAGTACCTTTTTTGGCAGATGTTTATCAATTAACAGATATAACCTGGATATTATAACAATCTACACATTTTCTGCTTGTTTAACAGTAACTGAAGCTGAATTCATTGAGCATTGACATTCTTCCTAGATTAATGTCCAAAGCAAAACTTCACCACATTAGCAATATTATTATCTTCCTATTCATGTTTTGAAATATTTATAAGCTTCAGTGGAAGGAATAATGACTAGAACTAACTAAATACTTTGAACTAATTCCATGACTATTTACTCATATTATAAAAGAAATTTGAGTTGCATCTGCATCATTTCTGTGTTTCATTTCTGGATTACATTTAGCAAAACCACCTGCCCAGCAGAAGATTTGTGGATTATATAAATCAACATGGCTGCTATTTTGAGAGCTTAGCAGAAATAGAAATGAGCATACCCTTCATACTTTCTATGCATGCAACAGTATATATGCCTAGAAATATGATGTATATATGTGTTCTTCTTCCTCTGTAACCAAATAGGCTGTCGCCCTGTCTTAATCTGGGATTCTTTGATCAGTTTTTAATCAGATCAAATTTCCAGATGAGTCACTACCATTTTCAAGCCTTTGAGTCTGAATGTGTTTCAAATCATGTTTCCATCCTCCCCAGCCTGAAATTCCCAGTATTTCTGTGATGGCACTGGACTCATGTGATGCCAGAACAGAGAGCTACAAATTACGATTTTCATCTCTCTTTCTACCTTCTCTAGCATCCAGATTTAGAAATGTTTTTTACTTTTTCTGTTGTTATTGAAAGATAATTTTCCTGACAATAATTATAACTGCATACATGTTAAGCCTTACAGATATTGCACTCTTAATCTAATCCAAGGAAAAATTTCAAGTGTAATTTCTCTATCAACCTGCATAAATCAAACCCCCTACATTACGTTTCACCTCACATAAATGGATTCTTAGAGAATGCAAGTGAAATTCAAGTGCCAATGCTGTGAATTGCCAAGTGTGACAAATGTCTTAGGATAACTAAACAGATATTCAACACTTTTAAATACTTAAGAGAACTTTACAGGCTTTAAGTGTGAACTGCTCTCACTACATGAGTCACTGGAAAATTCTCCATTGACTTCATTAGAATCCATATTTTATCTTTTCTACTCATGGTTCATACAGATGTAACTCCATGTTCTTTAGAGACTCATGAACAAATAAAATATAAGGAAAGAGTTTCAAATTATAAATGTTGTTAAGAGAGAATAAACTTTAGAAGTAATATTTTGGGATTTTGTTACCCAAAGTCAAGCATCAGAGATGATCAAACAAAAACAGAGCTTAAAGGCTGCTATTGGCCACAGCTAAAATGTAAGTACCTTCTCTGCATTTGAGCATCACCACAGCCAATCACTGGAAATCAAACCCCACACTGATATAAGTAACAAAGAAATCTCTTGTCACTTCTTCCTTGGTCCCTGAGAGAAGTTACAAATTTCAAGGTATTTTATAGTGAATGAGTTTAACTTTAGTATCCTTGAACTACTCCACCCACTGAAGAAATTTTTATTCCTATAACTGTTCTAGCTGAGCACACCTCAGCTGAGTTCATTAATGAAATTACCAATAGCTTCTTATTCATCTGTTTTTCAGTCCCATGTAAGTTTTTTTACCTCCTAGTCCCCCAAGCTGTCAGGCATTTCATATTCCCAAATTCTATTTGGCATTGCAGACCACTAGATAATCCTAATTCTGCCCAGAGGAGGATGTGATCCCAAATAGAGCTTTCAAGATCATTCACATACCAGGAGAAACTTCTGGAGTAAAAAAATCAGTAATTGAGCCACTGAAGAAAAGCTGGTTCTCCAGCAGTACTTAAGAGACAAATTTCTAAAAGCTCTTAATTCTGTGTGCTGTTGTGATTCAGTTTCAGAAATTCTAGACATAAGTTCCAGAGCAAGTGTAGGTGTCATCAGAGGGAGATGTGTAAAAGGCAAGAGAGCACAGATCCACACGTGACTTTTCAAAGAATTTCTGAATCATAACAAATGGTATCTTTCACTTCACTTTTGTTCACTGAACATCACACAAAAACTCAGAAAATTATTGCAGGCTTCTTGTGAGTAAAAATACATACACTGTTAAGGATAGGTCCAGTGTAATTCTCATGCTGTGGCCTCACAGATGACCCCATCCTGTGGGAGATGATAGTCATAGTTTGTATTTTGTATGCCTAGGCAGAGCTGCATTTGGCTTGGCATTACTAAGTGCTATAAAAAGAAGTATTCCAATTACAGGAACCTATACCATACAAGAGGGCTGATCTGAGGTAACTGAAACACTGGGCACAACCCACTTCCAAACAGGAATTGATTGTGTTGGGGGCTAGATTATCTTTAAGGTTCCTTCCCACCCAAGCCATTCTATGAATCTATGATTTTATGATTCTATGTCCTAGCTACAATCACTAGCACAGGGTTACCAACCAGACTTTTGGAGCTCTTGGTGTTTGAGTTTACAAGTGCATCCCTGGGGTGATACTGCCCTGAAGAGCATTATAACTCATAGAATTATTGATCCAAACAAGATTTAACCAGGGTGGGTGCAGGTCTGTGCCCTGCTATCATCCTGTGGAGCCTGGCCTCCAGGCCATTGTGCTGCACAAACCCCGTGGCTGCAGGGCAACCTCATTGTCACAGCAGAGCCCGTGGGCAGCTCCCACACAGCACCATCACCTCCATCACCTTGCCTTTAAAAAGTGCACCAAGATGGCCTCATGTGAACAGCCTTTTTTTTCTGACAGTAAAAATTCATATAGTTCTTTCTTTTGAGAATATTGTGTAAGATCTCAAAAGATCAAAAAGGAATGTACTTCCCATGGATAGGATCCACACAGTATGTTGTGCCCTGGTTGGAGACATGTTTGATGCAGTGCATCTCAGGTTTCCCAGCATCTAAAGGTACATAAGACTATCTACACCATCCTCTTTTCCTTTATAGTGTTAATACAAAAAAAACAAAAAAAAAAAGAAAAGGGATTTTAAATAACAGTTGACAGATTCTGAGTGCCTTTTATTGTGAGATCATAAGACATCAGCACCTTCTGCTATAAAACAATACCATGTTTTCTTTCTAAAGCCTGCAGTAGGAAAGTAGAATTGTTTTTCATTTCTCTAAGTTTATGGGGCTTTATTTTGCTTCATTTTCTAATATCTTAAAATGTATCAGAAGCTAGTTACTGAAATAATCAGGTATTAAGGAAGAGTGATCATCTGTTTTTTATGAGCATCCAAATTTCAGTTTTGGCAAGCACTAGGAAGTAGAAATGTCATTTTGTTGTAGCTCCTTGGCACTTATGATCACAGCATGTCCAATTGCTGGCAGAAAGACAGGCAGCTGAGAAGCCCTGACACACCATAGTGCAGGCATCCATCATTATGTCACCTTTCGCTATCGCCTTTTATTAAAAACTAAATTAAAAGACCAACTTAAATGTTATCAAACTTGGTCAAAAGCTAACCCCTGGCCACCAACCTTGCATGCAAATTTTGAAGCAGAAAGAGCAATTTCTAAGGGTTTCTTAGGATAAAACATGGAAGGTAGGCTTATAATGAAAAAGTACTACACCTTTTCAGTGAAAGTGGTGTGAAGCATTATTAACAGCTCTATTTATACTATGGTGAAAAAATAGGCCTGAAAAAAGTAGATGCAGGAAGTTTCAAATAAAAGCTAATATGAGTTTTGTACCTAGGATAACTCTCTATTTCACTCCAGAATTTTTAAAGTTGAAGTTAAAAGTGGCTGCTAAAATAGGCAGTCTTTTGATACAAGACAGGGTGAGAGAAAAGATCTAAAGTACAACTTTTTTCAGATTTTCTTGAGCTTACCATGGTATCATTTTTGCTATTAATACCTATTCAAAGATGCACAGCTCAGACTCTGAAACTCTAAGCACTTGCCTGAATGTACAGGAGAACATAAACACTATGTCTCCAGTTGTTCTCTTTCCTTCTCCCTCAGTTCATGGGAAAAAGAAAATTAGATCAGCTCTGGTAGCAGACCCTTAGCTCTTGATATACTTGTTCACCTGTTCCAGGTAGGATTCTGCAGGCAAAGATAACACTTTGACTTGTAAGACAGAGCCCCTGCCTCTACCACTAATTATAATAGTGACATAAAACTTCATGACCATTACTGTAAGTTCAATAGTTTGGCCCAGGTAATCTTATAAAGCAAGTCTGAAAGAAATATGGTTTCATTTGTTTTATTTTATGTATTTATTTATCAAAAACTGATTGTGACATAAAATATTCAGGTTCAGAAACAGTTTCTATCAATCACTGGTGTTTGATGGGGTGTTTTTGTCTTTTCAATGATCTCCTTCCAATAATCAAATCCACCTTTTTTTTCTTTTTTTTT
>VZTB01015934.1:1094494-1120402 GCA_013397245.1 Thryothorus ludovicianus
TTCTTTTTTTTCTTTTTTTTTTTTGGTGGGGGCAGTGGAGGGGGAAAAGACAAAATTTTATCTACAAAACCTAGTCAGAATGTATAGGCACTTAATAGTTTTTCTCAGTCACTGGAAGCTCAGAAAATTTAATGATCAGTGAAACATTAGTCAAGAGAAAAAGTTGAAAGACAAAACCCACATCGGACTTGTTACCTCCACCTCCTCAAATGTCATGCACACACTTTATGTAATATAATTAATAGTGATTTCTTCTTCCAAAGGTCCTAATGACAACAAGAGAAAAGGCACACTGTTTTCAGATCTTATGTTGCTTTTAGTCAATGTTTAATCTATAAGCAACGTTAAAAATGGTCTTCTTAAAGGAACTGGTCCCAGAATACTATTTAGTAGCATGTTGTGTGTGTAGGTCCTGCCCCTATCTGAAGTGCTACAAATCAGATATGAGGCTATAAAATGTAGTTTTCCTTTCTAAATAGAGCACACAAAGCAACCAAAATCACTGAAAGTAATCTATCTTGTCCTAGTGTTATCACAAAGAACACTTTCAAAATGACCCACTCAGAAAGCTAATGTTCTCTGTGACACAGGGAAAATATAATTAACTGGAACCCTAAAAAGCATTTGGATAAATATCTTATTTGTTAGACTACTTCTGCAGGATTGATCTAATCAGAAATCAGGTTACTTTCAGAATTGGCTAAAACTGCCACTACCTGGCCACAAAGAAGTGAGAAACAGACTATGTTCATTTAAGCATGAAGTGTCCACTGGCTTCCCTGTTTTTACTAAAAATACGAACTGAGCTTTTGAAAATGTCTTCAACCACTGTTGCACTAAAACAAGAGCAAACAGAAAAGCAATTCTCATATGGCTGCTGATACTACTGAAGGGCCCATTACGTGGTTCCCTGCTTGACCTGTAATGTGTGATAAGAAGATTATTTTTACAGCTGCAGTGCCTCCAGATTGTTTTTTTTTCCTTAATGAAGGCTGCATTTCACAGATTCTGTACCATCACAGTTGTTCTGGCCCAACAACACTGGAAACTAATCCCCTTCCAAAGGACATACAAAAATTCTGTCCTAATTAGCAAGAAGAGAGGACTCAAGGAGAGGAGATTCAAGGAGACTCAAGGAGAGGAGACTCAAGAAGACAAATGGAGGGTCAGTAGAATGAAAGTCAGTGTTAGAGAGCAAATATCCATGGCTTTTTTATATATTTCACTTGCTTTAATCAAGTCCCATTGCCCAAATGTTCATTTGCAGGTGGACTTCAGCTTCCAGATTTTATTTAATTTAAAATCCAGTTCATGTGTACTAAGACCACTCCACAGAGTGAACTGAAGGAAGTAAGTGGGGGATGTCAGGAAATTAATTTTAAACATTCACTTCTGAACACTATGTCCATATTGTCCATAAATAAAGGAGTTTTCCTGCTGGTGTAAATTTACTTCCTCTTTAAATAATATAAAGTCCATTGCATTCTCTATAAATAACATAAAGTCTGCTCATTCAAGACTTGACATTTTTCATGCTCATATTCAAAGCCATCTTGTTTGTACTGGAAAAAGTCTATGTCATAAACCTGGTATACAGGTAATATGAGAACAAAGTATTTCTTCTAAACATGAAACTGCATATCCCAAACATGATTCCCATATTTGCATCACTCCTGTAAAATGATAGATATATTCATCATGCCATAGACAAGAAGACCTGATGACAATGCTATTTCTTCATGTTCTGAATTTATTAACATCATGAAAAATGCAGTATCAGCCACTCTATGCCTAAAATTTGTACTTGCTGGACATTATTAATAGAGGCCACAAAGGCTCTATGTGTATATGTATGTACATGATCCTTTAAACTATGGTTCACAAAACAATTGTCATTAATTTTAGAAGCCATCCAGTCAAATTCTTGGACAAAGCTTTGAGATTGCAAGAGTAAGTTCACATGTACACTAGAATGATAAATGTATTTCTCACAATTTATATTCACCAGCACAGTGCCCATCATCTTTATACAATGTAATTAATTTTAATGACTTCTAAGTAAATAAATACGTTAAAATAAAATAAAGCAGGGAACTTCAGGCTTGTTAGAACTTTTCAGTGAAACTTCTATTGTATGGGAGAGGCTATTTATGGAAGGTTTTTGTGGAATTATCATGAATCACACTTAGTGGGAAATGTTTCTGATCTCTAATATGGACTTGCTAGAAATACAGAAAGCAATACAGGCAACAGAAGCACTCACAAGTGCAGGAGATCTTTCAATGTACCAGACTTTTAAGGATGCTTCCTTCTCATGATACTTTTCTTATATCTGCAACTATTTATTAATCCACAGAGACACTAAAACTATCACACGTGCACTAGCGGAGTGGTCTTCAGACTGGTTTGATTGTTCAATCTATCAGCTAAAAATTTCTGAACACATATCCAGTATTTTTTTATATATTTATAAAATGTATACATTTACTCTTGTACTAATATATTACATATATTATAAAACATACATGAAAATAGAAAATAAAAAGTACAAGATAAAAAACTATTTTAAAATTTATTTTATTTTTTAATGGTACAAAAATCATAGAATCATAGAATCATAGAATCATACAATGATTTGGGTTGGAAGAGACATTAAAGACCATCTAGCCTCAACCCTTCTGCCTTGGGCAAGGATGCCACCCACTAGATCAAGTTGCTCAGGGCCCCATCCAAACAGGCCTTGACCATTTCCAGGGATAGGGCATGCACTAAGCCTCTGGGCAGCATCAGAAGTGGCTTACCACCCTTTGAATAAAGAATTTATTCCTAAAATGTAACTTAGACCTGTTCTCTTTAAGTTTAAAAACATTGTCTTTTGTTCTATCACCACATGCCTACTATAATAACTCCTCCTTTTTAATGGGCCCTCTTAAGGTACTGGAAGGCCACAATTGGGTGTCCCTGATGTCTTCTCTCCTCCAGCCTGAACAAGCCCAGCTCTCTCAGACTGTCTTTGTAGAAGAAGTAGAAGCCCTGTAGAAGAGATGCTCCAGCCCTGTGATCATCTTTGTGGCCTCCTATTGACCTGCTCTAACAGGTCCATGTTTCTCCTGCACTGGGGCCGCAGAGCCAAATGCAGCACTCCAGGTGGGATCTCACCAGAGCAGAGCACAGCAGAGCAGAGGGGCAGAAATCCCTCTCTCACCCTGCTGGCCATACTGCTTTTGATGCAGCCCAGAATACAGTTGGATTTCTGGGTTGCAAGCACATGTTGTTGGCTCATGTCCAGGTTTTCATCCATGAGAGCCTCAGGACCTTTTTAACCAGAGCTGCTCTCAGTGAATCCGTCTCCCAGTCTGTGACCATGTCTGGGACAGCCCTGACCCAGGTGTAGCATCTTGCACTTGAACTTGTTGAACTTTATGAGATTCTTAGGGGCCCACTTCTCAAGTTTTAATTTTTTCCTACACTCCAATAGATTGCTTTGAGCATCCTGACATGTGTGCACATCCTACTTTGGAGGCCACTGAACAAGAGTACTCACCTCAAAGATATGAGTCCAAATCCTTTATTTGAATCTAAAAGTGCAAGGACTTGGTTTCTCACAGAAACTTCTTCCAAGTGGCTGTGAGTGCCCTGATAGTTAAGACAGTATATTCTTTTTGTTTGAATTCTTCTCTCTTACCACTAGCAGGAACATGCATTGTCATTTCAGCTGTCATCAGTCTTGATCATATGCAAGACAGGTCACTAGAATTTCAGTCTGTAGTAATGACATCTAGATTCAGCAAAACTGCTGTTATCCAATAGAATGCTCAAAAAGTTGTCTGCCAGTACCTCTATAAGAGCATCTAAGTTACTCTCAAATTATTCTTATTACCAAGCCATCTTTCATACATACTCAAATAACTCTCAGACATAGATAAACAATCTTAAAGTTGCACACAAGAATGCTTATTCAGTCTTGTTTAAGCTGTGACATAATTGCTTAATACCCATTTCTAAGACCCAAATACAAAGTCCCCTAAAGCATACTAGTCTTTCTTTACTGAATACCTGTCTCTGCTTCCCTGATTTCCCAGATGCTCCATTCAAGTCACTAATACATGTACAGAGTGCCTTTTCCAGAAATATATGAACCTCTCTCTTCCCTAATGGGCCACTGCTAACCAGGTTTGGCATGTGGGAAACAAATCTCTGCCCATGCTGTGGTAAGCCTGAAAAATCTGTTGCAGTCAACAACACAACTAAATTAGTCTGCTCTGGTGGTAGGTTGTACACCATTTGTATAATGGCTAGCTCTTAGAGAACTCATATAATGGTTGGAAAATAGAGCTCATCCCAGGAGATGTGGGATTAACCATATGGCTTTCAGTTTTTGTGAGGAGCAAGGTATGCCACCTGCCTTCAAAACTGATCTGCTGAAAGCAGCAAATTGTCAGAAGGTGGGCCAGGCTAGGTCTGCACCCCTAATGGCCAGACAAATCAGGGAACAGAGACATTTAAAGCTCTGCTTACGGTCTTGAACCATGACTAAGAAGTTTCTTTTTTAATAAAAAGCATTCTCACTGACACTACCAGACTTATCCCTGCTGAGTCTTCATCTGGTCCTGTGATACTTTTCACTATGTAAGAGTTCAAGATGCAAGAGAAGGCACTTTCATATGGGAAAGTAGCATTCTTTTTAGTCACTAAATTTAAAGTCACCTGATACATGAATACGAAAACCTACTGGTAAGACCATAACTACAGCTACCTTTTTAATGCATTGTTGTGAAATCCCAGATACGATGCACAGTCATTATTTAATCATGACAATAATAACATTATCTTCAGTAATCAATCAACACAATGAATTTTACACTGCTGACATAAAATCATTAATATGCCTTGTCATTCCAGTGCATCAGCAAGTAGCTCATTTTGCAGCAGAGTCATCCTACTATACCAGTTAAAAGGAACCTCACTCCAGGGCTGTATTATTAATAAAGTTTTTTCTCCCAACAGAGAGACAGGTTCCGGGTAGATCCTGGGTGTTCTGCCTCCCTCTTATGTATGAAAATTGTAGAATTTTAATTCACAATGCAGAAAAATGATACTATTCAAAAATTAAATTCTGCTTCACAAGGTTCACATTGTGTTTACAACTCCTTTTTCTGGACATTTGAGTAAGAAAAGCTTCATCCCTACAAATGCCCACAAAAAGCCATTTCTGAATCCATAAAATTTACATGTTTTACTTTGGTTCCAAAACAATAATTGTCTTAAGTTGTAGAGGAAAGTGCTTATATGCTTCAGAGTGAATTGAAAACAGTATGATAGGTTTTGCCTGACCAGTCACAGCCTGCATATGAGACTGTGTTTGTGGATTCCTGAAGGAAGAAGACACTATTCTAGATCTATACAAACCGATCTTAATGCTCTTTGACCATAGTGAAATAGTAAGAATTATGTTTCAAGACATTGGCCTGTTCAATGGACAAGTTATGATTAGGCAAACTGCGCCATTCCAATAATAAATAATCCAGAATTCACTCTGCCAGAGAATCTGTTTAAAATATTATCATGCAGAAAAGGCTTGTTCAAAACACATATACCTACATTTCTTTCTCAAGGTAGGAAACACATTTGCTTCACAGTCTGTGAAAGTCAAAGAAATCCTTAATGCTGAGAAAGCAAAAGTACCTATTGACACAGTCATGTCTAGTTGATCTCTTGGAATTATGATGATACTTGGTCTCACTGACTGCAGTAGCAGCCTTCATTCAACAACTGTTAAGATATCTAAATGTAACACAAAACCCTGGTTTGTCAAAAAATTAACATGGAGGGAACAGGGAAAAACAAAGAGCACAGGACAGAAGAGGTCAGGTCACTGCTTTAGCATTCTCCTGAGCACTCAGAGACACAGCTTGCCAGCATGCCTGAAACGTAGACTTGGAACCATCCACAGGCCCTGTATAGTGTCAGTGCAGATACTGCTGACTTTTTTGAGCCTGGTCAGGGATATGCATCACAATACAGTCTCCTCAAATTTTCACAGTTAAAAGTCAGAATTTGTTACTTGTTCTTTCTGTTTGCAATGTCACAGTCACGCAGTAAACTAAAATGACATTTTTCTAATTAAAATATTTCTCCAGCAGCAAGTCGCAGATCTGCAACAGTACCTGGCACTGGGATATTTTTTTATACCTTTTGCAGAAAATTAAATATGTGGTTTATGTCTATTTTAAGCTTAAAAGCAGCTATATCAAAAACCTGGTATAGATCTGGTCCAAGTTTTCATGTATTCTTCTGCATATGACAGAATGAAGTCCCACAGAAATGTTTTCAAATAAACATAAACATTTATTTAAAGTGGCTACTTCAAGGACAGGTACTTTTCCCCAGAAATACTACCTGCAATCTGTTTCTGGAAACATCATTGCTTTAAATGGTTTCTGTAGTGTTTGCCAAGCCTCCAGACATACAAGCCATGGAGAATACAGCCAAGACTGTGTTGTCTCACCCTACAGCAGTTTGCAGTATAGTCTGCCAATAAAAGTAAAACTCAGACCAATCATGCCTTGAACACTACCTGTGTGACACTGATAACCAACTTATCAGATAACACTGGTAAGTTAGTTATCAGTGTCACACAGGTAGTGTTCAAGGCATAATTGACTAACCTTTCACATTCCTGTATTTTTGTACTACCTCAAACATATGATATGTTTCCCTTTCAAGCTCCACCTCCGTCCTGACCTCAGAGCCTTCATTCCATTGGAATGACTTTCACCTCCATTTGTTTCATAAGGTCAGACTCACTGTCTATTTACTTCCTTTTCTGACATTTACTCACTGTCTATTTACTTCATTTTCTAACATTTCTATGCAAACACATAGAATACTTACTAAGCATTGCAGATTTTCTTTCTTTGCCTTCAAGTCATTTACTAAAATTTTGATTTATGGCTAAGACTGTTGGCAGCCATGCTAACCATTATCTCAGTGTGACTTCAAGCTCATTCATTTTAAGAAATAGTTCTCTTATCCTGTGCCTAGACTGGAAACTGTTTAGGAACAGTTTCCTGAGACACAGGCTATGACTAACACTCCTGTGTGCAAATAGAAAGATAATATGGGATAAAAAATAGTGATTTTTGTGAGGAACATCAAGATGGGAAGCATTGGTAAAAGAAGAGCAGTACTTCACAAAGCACCACTGAGACTTTTGATCAGTATCAACCCAAAAAGGAGAATGCCATCCACTAAGCTGGTATTACAGATGAATCACTAAAAGCATCCTGGAGTTTTTTTATGGCATTCAACTTAAGTCAGGTAAACCTACAAAATATAAGGAAGGTTCAAGACAAGAAGACAGAAGAAAAAGAGAGGTGGGGGGATTTTTTAAAAAATAATTCTTTTGCTTATCTAGCATACAATTTCCCCATAAGAAGTTTGATTTTCCCACTATGGTTACTTCACCTTTATACCAAATGACTTGGAACATAAAGAGCTCATTTAATAGAGGCATTTTTGTTTAAAAAAATGTATAAGCTCACTTGAGATTCATGCTAAATAATCTTCCCTGAAAACAGTGTCATACCTGGCATAAAATAAAATTGGGCATAAAATGGGGAAAAAAAGGTGAAAAAAATTATATGCAGGACTACTTAGAATATTTAACTGTCTCAACCTACATGGAATAAAATACTATAATTAAATAGTTATGGAGCTTTTCAGAGCAATATATTTTGTAATATTAATTTCTATTAGTCGTATAGTGGTCCCCATATAGAAGTAGGATGTGCCCCAATGGTTTCTTGCCATGAAACCTAGTTTGGATATGTGTTATATAGATTGTTCTACAGAAATAAAATAATAGGTTCCTTGTTTGGTTGTAGGTTTTTTTCCTAAATGGAGCATTCATAAAATCAAGCAGTCTTTACAGAAAACAAAAAGAAAATAGTATTTGAAGGCAGTATAAGAGAGGAATAATCAATGAGAAAAATAAGAGTTGTTTTTTTCTTTTATTTATCATGGTAGCATGTGAGGACCTTACACTTGGATCAGAAAACTGGTGTGTTTGGAACTGTGCAAGAATATAAAAAAACAGAGCTCTTCCTATAACCTGAACTTCATCCTAACTTGATTCTGATTTCATAAAACTTAGGTACACTGAGTTTTGTACGCCACTCAGAATGCAAAGCACACATGCACTTTGCAGTCAAGTGCAATTTTTTTGTTTTATTCAAGTTATAATAAGAAAGATCTGTTTAGGTGTACAAGCACTTACAAAAGCTTTAGATAAAAGCATCTCTCTTATGTAATTCATCATTTTTTTTTGCATAGCAAGATAAAGATGAAAGAAATTTGCTTCCAAAAATTGGGACAGAACATCAAGAAAGCACATAGATTGATTCTATAAGCTATCTGAACAATTTTTCATCATTTAAAGTCACAAAAATCTTGAAAATCTGATATGTTCAAAACATTAGGGCACATTATCCCATTTTTTTGGAACATGATATTAGAAGAATTCCAGCTGTGGTGGGCCTTTGACTTTGTGATGATATAGCAAAACTATTGAAAAAAGAGTGATAAGGCACCAGCCTCAATGTATTATTGTCTGTGGACATCAAACTTGGTAAGTACAACTAAGCCTGGGGTGTGCATGATGGCAGAAATTTTTAGGAAAAGAAGAATGTAAACACAAGAAGTAAGTTAGTCATTGCATTAGACTGAAAACATCCTCTAAAAATGTCACCAGGAATTGTGTTTGCTAAGACATCTGCTAAAAGGAGATCTTCTTGGAGGTTGGAACTTTGCCCATTCTTATGCCTGAGTGATTCCAGGAAAACAAGATTCTCCGCTTAACTCTTTCAGAAAGCATGCAAAAAATTACTTCAATTACTACTCAATAAATAAATATTCCATTTTGGTGAGCTTTTCTTCATGCTTGCAATACTCTGATGGCAAATACTGCTCTATCTTAAGTGCCAAATGTCTTCTTTTCCTTGTCTGTATAAATATTATTTTCAGTCTGGCCACCAAGACGAACTGATATTAACTTCAGTAAATAACTTAGCATCGATAAAATAGTTTCTTTCTGGAATTTGGCAAGGCAAAACATTGAAGCCATAATCCTCTGCAGTGGCCATAACCTGAATCAGAAAATCATAGATATAAACATCCACCATAAAGATATGTATGACAGGTTTATCATTTTATTCCCATACTCAGCATACAAACCCATACACAGTTATTAAGTAAATCTCTCATTTGTGACTAGGCAAAATTAAAATTAAGATTTGTGATATTTCACATTATTTTAATGATGATGCTAAAAGCGTTGTGAGTAGGACTATGTTTAACTCAACAAAATCTGTCCACTTGCCTACTAATTAAGGGAAGACACATAAGTAATTGTGGTGAAGACTATTAATGATAAAAAGAGAATGCAAGGCTGCTTCAAAATCATAGGAGTTGCAACAGACAGATGTAGTTGCTTCTCAGATACTGTTTTCCAAAAGCAGCTTTTGCTATGCAAGATACTGCAATATCTTCTCCTTATGAGTTAAGAGATTGGTAATTATTTTTCTGGTCAATTCAACCACTCAGGTAGCTAAGATTGCAAAAAGTAAATCTTCTTTTCTTGCTGCTTGTCTCCCTTGTCACCTTATCTTTGCTCATTTCCCTTTCCCTTCCTAGCAAACAACTATTTGCATAACATTCTATTGCAAATTTCAGTGAGGGTTGTTTTAAACTTTTTCAGAGGAATTTGTTATTTTTCTTTTGCTGGTCAGACAAATTAATTTACATTTTAAGCAAGATGAGAGAATAAGTGAAAAACAAATCCAGTGTTAAAAGTGTGATTAGCTCTTATATACAGTATTCAAGATAAGCCAATTTCTTGTTTCCCACTCTGTGGGACTGATTGGCTGTATAAAAGATTGAAAAGCTAATGTAGTTGTTTTGATCAAGCCTCTTCCTTGGGAGCTGGTAATGACACACTGATACATTCTCAATGACACCTGGGATGAATCCAAAGGAATCAGCAAACAGGTTGCAGCACACTCTCTACTGGCTTCATCTGTAAAAAAAAGAGGGAATATCTGTCATGCTCCTTTCTTCCTAATATGAAACCCAAGTGAAGCTGGGGTGGCAGTGCTTCATAGTAGGGTACTTCTCTGGGTTCCCAGAAATGGCAAGTTTTGCCTTATAAATCTGCTGTGGCACATCCTGAGTCCCACGCTGAGCTCTTCAAGTTCAGTTGAGAACGTCTCCACTGTGTATCCAGCATTCTCCCTTAGGTGCCATAGTCCAAGACAGGAGGAGGAGGAGGAAAATTCCAGCACAGCAGACACCTCTTTGCACCCAGAAAGCCATCTCCAATGGCTCCCCTGTTTGCACATGGATAAAGAGAGGCAAAATGGCGGAATCCCTCATAGCTGCACACTTTGACAATATTATTCAGTCAATGAAGTCAGAAGAAAGCCTCTAAGAACTGTGTAGACAACAGTGGAAAAGTTAACTTTTTGGGTGAATCAAAGCTATGCTTTCCTCATATGCTTCATAGTGAATTCAAGCTGAAAACAACCTGAATACTCTGAATACCTCAGTTAGTGCACTGATTTTTAACTTCAAATGTATATTCCTCAACTGATTTATCTATATCAAATTATTTTGTGAATACTTTCTTACACCACATGTGAAAGTACTGCTTCCTCTTTTGGATTACTTCTCATCCCTGATTTACATCTTTTGTAGCTACGAACAAAAAAAACTGTGGACTTTTAAATATAGCAAAGATATATAATTCAGAATTACCATTATCTTTCTTGGCTTGCCCCTGTTCCTCTAAGACCATTTCAAATATCTGTTGTCACCATTACCACAAAAACGGCATTAGCTATTGCTTTCATTTGCAATCCCTTCATTTCCCCATGCTTCATGAATTTACAAGAAAAAGTGTTGAGGATCAGACAAAGGCACATATCTGGCACATCTATTTCTGTTTGGCTCATATTAGGAGTGCAGAGCCAGAAGGTCAGTGATAAGCATCATACATACTGCATCTGAACCATTGTTTTTGAAAGCAGAAAATTAAAATCTCCCTCTGGAGTTGTGAAGCCTTTGAATGGATGTTAGAAAACATGAAAAACCATACAGCCCACACTAGTATTTTATTTTGTTTTTCTAAAGACATGATACTTGGTCTGTCCTATCCACAATCACACACACACACACACACAAAAAAAAACCCAAAACAAAACAACAAAAACCCACACCTGCATTCTAGTACAATGATGGAGTAAATCCTGTGGCTAAAAGCCCCAATATATAGCTGTGAGCAGGTGATAAAGCTACCTGCCAGCTCAGCTGTAAAGGCATGTAGGAGGCTTTTTTTTTCCTCCCTCAGGAACAGCGTGAATAGGGTTGTGATTGCTACCTGTGGCATTTCATGACATAAAGCAAAATGTTCATGTTGTGTTGCAACATTTCACCAGTGTCTCACTACTCTTTATTGGATGTGTAATAGCAGTTCAAAACTGCATAGCAACCTTCCTTTGAAACATGATGATATCAGGAACCCTGAAACCATGTTTGTTCCCTCCATCCTTATAAACCTAAAGCCCAATCCTGCAGAATATTCAATATATAAAAAATGCCAATACACTGAAATAAAAATATTTTTATAAGCCTTCCGGTTTCATAAAAGCGCAGCACAAACATAAGCAGGCTTTGGAGCAGAGGAACATTTGTCTCTGATATCTATTCTTTTCCTAGCTTACCTCAACTTTGACCTTGAGTCACAAGTTTAATAATTTTAAAAGGCTAGCAATATGCTTATGAAAACTGGAGATTCTACTGTTTCCAGGCCTGGAACTGCAGAAGACCTCATTATGTATACAGGACTAGGGTCAGAGATTGTGACAATGCATTTGTATCACAACTAGACTTCTGAAGTTGGTGAGTGCCAGTTCACAGCACAGAGATCATGAGTAGAGACTCAAGACTTTCACATTTCCTGGAGGGAATTTGTGAACTTAGAGAAACTCAAAGGAACAGTCTAAGCCAAACTTTTCAGTGTCTGCAGAGTCCAAATAATTAGAACAGGATTTCTTAGTTTGAAAGGGATTTCCCAAGCTATCCTCTCTGAAAACAACTGTAAAAATAATTGATCACCATGCGAGAATGTCTAAAAAATCATTTTGTTGGGCCAAAACCAAGGTGGCAGTCTGCTTCCTCAAGCTGGGAATAAGGTTGACAGAGCCTACAAACCCTATGCCTGACCATTAGTCCTCTGAGACTCTTGCCACCTTGCATTATCTATCATGCTTTGATCAGTTTCTGAAGATTTTAGATGTTGATAAGCTCTTGCAAAAAAGATTGCTTACTATATATTGCCTCTTATTTATTTCAGTGGAGTGAATGTGAGGGCCGAAAATGTTTCTCGATTTCTGAAGCACTAAAAGCTGTCCCCACTCTATTCTGTAAACCAAAGAATAGGAGAGACATAAAGTCATAAAATCATAGAGTAAATGAGGTTGAAAAAGACCTTTAGGATCACTGATTCCAACTCTTACTTACTTAGTCAAGTCCACTGCTAAATCATATTCCTAAGTGTCATATCTACACATCTTTCAAATCCCTTCAGAGATGGTGAATCAACCACTTCCCTGGACAGCCTGATCCATTGCCTGAACCACTTCTGTGAAGAATTTTTCCTACTATTCAACGTAAACCTCTCCTGGGGAAATATGACATCATTTCCTCTTATCCTGTCAGTTGTTACTTGGGGAAAGAGGCTGACCCCCACATGGCTGCAGCCTCTTTTCAGGCAGTTGTAGAGAGTGATAAGGTCTCCCTTGAGCCTCCTTTTCTCCAGGCTAAACAATGCCAGCTCTCTCAGCCATTCCTCATAGCACTTACCCTCTAAAACCTTCTTCAGTTCTATTGCACTTCCCTAGACTTCTTCCAGAACCCCAGTGACTTTCTTGTAATGAAGAGCCCAAAACTGGACAAAGGATTCAAGGTACGGCCTCACCAGTGCCAAGTAGATCACTAGTCCACACTATTTCTGATGCAGTTCAGGATGCCATTGGCCTCTTGACCACCTGGGCTCACTGCTGGCTTATGTTCAGCTGCTGTTGACCAGCACCCCAGGTCCTTTTATGATGGGCAGATTTTCAGTCACTGCCCACAGCCTGTAGCTCTGCATGAGGTTATTGTGATCCAAGTAAAGGACCAAGAACTTGGCCTTGTTGAACCTCACACAATTGGCCTCGGCCCACTGATCCAACCCCTCCAGATCCCTCTGCAGAGCCTTCCTACACTCCAGCAGGTCAACATTCCCACTCAGCTTAGTGACATCTGCAAACTGTCTGAGGGTGCAGTCGATCTCCTCATCCAGATCATCGATGAAGATATCAAACAGGTTTGTCCCTAATACTGAGCCTTGAGGAACCTTACTAGTGACCATCTACCAGCAGGATGTAACTCCATTCACCACCACTCCTGAGGCCTAGCCATACAGACAGATTTTTTACCCAGCAAACAATGTACACCCTCCAAGTCATAAGCAACCAGTTTCTCTAGGAGAATGTTCTGGGAAATGGTGTCAAAGTCCAGGTAGACAAAATCCACAGCCTTGTTATAGAAGTTGGCAGGCAGCACACACTTTTCCAAAACCCATACTGGGTTGGCCTCATCCCCTGGTTGTCCTGCAAGTGCTGCATGATGGCATCCAAGGTGATCTGCTTCATGACCTTCCCTGGCACTGAGGTCAGGCTGACAAGTTTGTAGTTCCATGGAATTTTCATCCAGCCCTTCCTGTAAATGGGCATCACTTTGCCAACCTCTAGTCACCTGAGATCAGTTAGCAAGGACTAATTGAAAAGGGCTTGATGAGTACTTCTGCTGGTTCCCTTTAGTATCCTTGTGTGGATTCATCCATGCCCGTGGTCCTGTGTGTGTCTGAGAGATGTGGTAAATATAGCAGGTAGCTGACCATTTTCCCTTGGAATACAGGGAGATCATTCTTCTCCCCATCCCTGTCTCCCAGCCCAGGGGGCTGGCACCTTGAGAAGAACTGGTCTTACTACTGAAGACTGGGAGAAAAAAGACATGAAGTACCTCATAATTTTCCTCATATTTGCCACTATGTTTCACTTCAAATTCAATAAAATATTAAGATTCTCCTTAGCTGTCCTTTTGTTGCCCTCAATAGGCCTCTATACACTTCTATACACTGTGGTTATCAGTCATGATTGTGCAAGAGTAAAGATTTTACAGGCTAGAACCTATCTATATATAAATAATATACTGAATTCCATGCAGGAAAATTGCATATAAAGGTGTACATAGGTCCCAAAGAGAGAAAACCTCATCATTCAACAAGGTATCACCTCATGATGATTCCAGACAAGTTAATTTTTACACTGGGAACAACAAGTTGCTTAGCAACAGGAGAACACAAGACAGACAAACTGATATATGATATCCAGTGCTTCAGAAAGGCTAACTTTACAAAGCTCAGGAAAATCTGAGCACAGATAGAGCTTTCTAAGGACTCCAAAGGAAGTTTTCACCAGTGCAGTGCACAGTGGCACTAATAATTTGCTTTCTCTACTGAAAATAGCTACCAGATATATCCTTGTGCTAGGTTTCCTTTCCACAGACCTGTCCTGTGCCCTGGCTGACCCAGATCATAGACCTTTGCTGTCATTTCTAACTAATCTGTCCCTAGCTTCTGGAAGAAATTCTTATTATTACTCCCTAAATGCATTACCTGGCACTTCTCATTATTAAATGCAATGCTATTCTATTACTGCAGTCTTTTAGGTTATCCCATTTCTTCTTTATATTGATAATACTTCTCAAATTTTATCATATGCTGATTTCATTACCATACTCCTACTACTTCTGCCAAGAGCCTTAACTAAACTGTATTTTATGAGATCAGAATCCAAAACCAATCCTTAAGGAAATCTACATACAACCTTTTTTCCATATTTTTTATTCTTTCAATGTGTTTCAAATATTTTTTCAATCAATGTGTTTTCATATTGTCTTTCACCAGTTCTCCTGCATTTTTATCTATTTTGCTTTTCTTCATTTTAACTAGTATCTTCCCAAATGTACTGAATGATCAGATGAAGATCAGACAGAATGAATTTCCATTAGTTTTCATATCATCTGAGACTGATAAAGAGGCTTACATTGTCATGTCTCATAGGAGTCTTAAAATGATTAGTTGACAAAGCTAGTATGATTTACATTCATATTAAAAATACTAGGAAGTAGAGAAATTTCAGAATAGATATGCAATCAGTTAAGGAAACATTTTTAAAGAAATAAAAGTTTTCAGCACATGAATAACTAGGTTGTCATCATAACCAAGAAAAATTGTGGAGAAACACAAAATCTTAAGACAATAATGAAGTTAATGTCAAGAATTTCAATTTTATAAGAAACAGAGCTTTTCAAACAAAAGTGATTGCATTCTTTCATAAGACTGATAAATAGAATTATATCATATTAATAATAATTCTTTAGTATATAGACTTGAAAATGATTTGACATGCACTGTATTAAACTGTGATTAATAAATGAGCATCGTATGCTATCAAGGAAATGTGGTATATAGTTTAAAAGTTACCAAGGACAGTATATACTTGGAATCCTGGACTGACTCCTGGAGTCATCTAAAAGGATGTGCACTATTCTCTCTGGCCTGTAGTATATATTGCACCACCCATCAAAGCCACCCAGGTTATTGGCTAGAGCTTATTGTTTTGTTTTTGCTTTTATATTTCATGTAGTGGAATCAGAGAGACGAAGTAGTGTGAGAAAATTCCAGGAATCATTCTTATTTGGAAATTTTTTATACACAAAGCTTGCCTATGCAAATGAGCATGAAATACCTTTTGAAAATGTATTAACTTATTAAGTAAGCAAAGTCAGATTCATCCTGTAAGTTCAAGGGAGTCTCTGAAAAGGGAATAGACCATTCCTGTGATCATTCAAAAAGACTGATAGACAAGGAAGGCTTAGAACTTGGATGCAATGGCAGTGGAGTTAAGGCTCAGTATTGGACTCTACCTTACTGAAATACCCTCAAGGACTCTTCTCACTGAAGAGTTTTCCACTGACTGGGTTTTTCAGGCTGTCCCAAAGTCACTGGTTCAAGGCTTGGTTCTATTCAAAATTTTCATTAGTGAGCTAGTTAAAAATTATTACACAACCATACATTAAGCAGAGTGATAAATAATGATGAGGAAAAGGAGTCATGCAGAACAGTCACTCTTACTTGCTAAGTTTGGCTTCTATTTAAACAGCATAGAATTTACTAATGCAAAATGCAAAGTTCTATTTCCAGAAATAAAAAAAGAGTAGAGGTAAAATCCACAAGTATCGCAGATTGTACCCTGAAAATTAGTGATTAGAAAGCATGTAAGAATCATAGTAGACTGCCAAATAAGCATAAACAGCTTGCTACCACTATCCAAGGAGATTGCATCTAGGTCTAGTCTATTCAACAGTTTCAGTCATTGGGGAAAATGTGTCTCTTCGTTTGGCTTCTCATGTGCTAATCAATTCCTAATTATTTTCCAACATATTGACCTGCTTTCACTGTTTGTGCCATATAGATTAATGAATGACATTCTAAAGAACACAATATTACACTTGCGGAGCAAGGGATTCATGTATTATTCACTCTGCATAAATATGTACTGTTACCTCTTTTTTGATCTAAGCCAGACTTTGGAACTTGGAAGTTGTTTGTGTGAGGAGATGCTGATAATGCAATCTTGTTTATTTACATCAACATTTAAAAATAGGAAACAGAGAACTAAATAAGTCTCTTGGTTTACAACTTTGCCCCGGAATTCTCAAATAAACACTGAATTTGAAGCACCTTGGTATATCAAGAATTGATCCAAGTATTTTTCACAATTTAGAAGTTTAATCCTGAACTCTACATACTTTCAGAATTTAATACTTTAAAAATTAAAACATCCGTTATCAACTATCATCTTACTCAAAACCTTGGACTTTGCCAAGGATAGATACAAGACTTTATTTGCAGAGATATGCAGTGATAGCACAGTTCAAAAAACCCTCTCCTATTCAGATTCTATTTCTTACTGTGGATTTTCCAATATTTTAAGTATGTTTAGATACTCTGCATCATATGGTTAAACCCTCTACAAGAATATGTGCATAAAATATTCTTTGCAGGAATATATAACTGCTGCTGCATCAGAGCCCATATGCTTGCTTACTTCACAGGAGCATGAATCTGCTATTTCAATTCTCTCTTTACTGCTTTCGTCTAAATAACATTTTCCCCTTTTGGTCCATGATTAAATACATAATTAGAGTTATTGCAATATGAAGAGAAGTAAAAGCCAGGGGAGGAAGAGAATGTGTCCAGAAGAAAACATGAAGTGCAAGATTCTTGTATTCTGCTGCTATGGGTATCATGAATGGGGGCCTGTAACAGGTGCTCCTACACAATGGATACAAGTGTGAGAAACAAGAGAAATTACCAGTTCTTGTATATCTGTAGAGAAATCATATCAGATAGAGAAATGTGGTGGAACAGCTCCCATGATGAAGTGTTGCCATAGCTTTTTGTGCAAGTTTTTTACATCAGAGGACAGAAAACACAGGTGACACTGTGGTATGTATCTGTTACATATCACCTGATCAGAAACATCAAGACAAAAGCTTCTTTTGAGACAACACTTTCATGTGCCCTGGTAGTATGGGGACTTCAGATGCTCTGCTGTCTGCTGGGGAAACATACAGCTTGGTGCAAATAATCTGTGAGACTTCTGGGGTGTGTTGTCAAAAAGTTGAATTGCTCCTGATGAAGGGGATCGACTAACTAGGGATATGCTCTGCAGGGCCCAGTACCCTCACAGAGCTAAGAACTGCCAAGGACGTGAAGGTCAAGGGCAGCCCTGGCTGCAGTGACTTTAAGATTGTGGAGTCTAAAATTCTGAGAAAAAGTGAGCAAGACAGATAGTAGAATCACAATCCTAGACCAAAGGAAAGTAAATTTCAGCTTGTCATGAATCTGCTCAGCAGGGTCCCATGAGAGACATTTTCAAACAAAAACAGAAGTAGATACTTTCTTTATGAAATACTTATGAGTTCATGCAACTTCTCCTATTTAATGTTCATACTTTCATTAAAGTAATAATAGCAGAGAGAAGAGAGAGGATCATTAATCACTATATACTCAGCTCTTCAAAAATGCAACCTAAAATTAAAAGACTGGGCCAGAGCCTAAATATGAAGACTGAGATGTGGTTAATATTTGCATAAGATATGTAATATGTGCAACATATTACATGTCAACAACAAAGATTATATAATGCACATACTTCTTATAATGAACATCTAATATTTGTATAATAATTTTTGAAAAATGGATGCATCATAATTGGGCCCTAACTACATATATGACCATGTATACTAAGGTGAGAAGTCTATTAGGAAGATATAACACCTGTAAAAGTTCATCAAAATTAATTTGGGGCTTTCAAAATTTTTGAAAGTCTATCCATTGTAAAGTACAGATTTGGAAACATAACTTCAAATTAACAAGTACAGATAGATGGTAGGACAGGCCTTAAACAGGTAAGACCTTAAACAAGGGAGAACATTTTCTTTAGAAGGCACATAGAACAAATTAAACTAGGCTCCCACTCTGAAGTATTTCGTAAATGGATCTCTACAAAATACAGAGGATGTCCAGAGAAATTAACCTCCTGAGCCTGAAACCAGTCATTGTAAATACCCCCTAATGTTCTGCTTGATACAACGTCTTTATATAAAAGTAGATCAAATAATTGGACTATGATAAAAATATGGCAAAGGTACTTGGGCAGAGAAGCAAGGTTTCTTTGATGTGAATTTGAATTTTGAAGTTCAAGAGATGTGTGATGACATTATAATAAACCAGAAAGAATCTTTGTGGTTGAGAAGATGAAGATAAAAGCAGAATACAAATTTATTCCACTTCCATTTCTCTCTCTTTGACCATTAGCTGGAATTCTAAACTAATGAAAAAAGGAAAAAGTACTAAAGCCGATATTTAAATATTAACATATTTTTTACTTTAAAAGAAGTAGAGTCTTTTTTTTTTTGACCTTTATTTACCATTTAATTATTCCATTCTGCAAGAAACATCTAGGATTAACTCATTCTAGGATACTTATGAAGGCAAGAAATACATATTTAAAATTTCCTCAGATACGAACAACAGGACCAGTTTCTTTCTAAGTCAGAATTTAAAGCAGAAAATAAAATTCTTCTGGATGTAAGATAAGTTAACAAAATATCTAAAGAAACTTGTTTACACAGCACTATAATAAAAATACAGATGTTATGTATGAGTGTCCTAAGCACGTCATTCCACCAGTCTAAAACACTTTATATCACCTTGAAAGTCCTTTAGACAACAGTTTGAAGACCATTTTTTGCTTACTCTCTTGAGATTTTTTTCCTATTTACATTCATTGAATATGTACAAGGTTAACTTTGAAAGAGGTGATGCATTCCCTCTGTGCTTTCCATATTGGGAACGTATTTTGGATATGTATCTGTTTTATCTTTATTTGAAAGGATTTCACAAATAGATTGTTTTATATTTCTCATCATGATCAAAAGAGAAAAAAACCTGGATAAGGCATGATCAAAAGAAAGTTAAAAACAAACCCATAATACTTAATTTGAGAGTAAACAAATAAATAAATGCAAGTCAGATAAGACTGAACAAACAGATGGCAAAAAAAAAATAACATACAAATAACCATTAACTTAGGACTCTGCATAAGACCTTTCATGCAGTACAAAGAAGCTACAAAGACAAAATCAGTAGCAAGTAGTGGGTTTATTCTTCCTACATAAAAAAAAAATTCTGATTAGAACTGAAAAGACATTTTAGTAAAAATATCTTGTTTCTTCAATTTTGCATGGACTTTTTTATATCTATTATAGACTGATATGCAGAATGATTTTTACAAAGGAAAAGTAACAGAATAACTAGCATCCATGTGACAGGAATATTTTTTTATTCAAAATAGAAAGGAAAAGAAAAATGTTGACATGTCAGCCTCAGTGCAGTATTGAAAATATTGAAATTAAAATATTTTTAACATTTAAGGCTAGAAATTGATTCAATATTGACTATTCCTTCAAAAAGTGTACCTTTGTCTTTAGGAAGTGTGATATTGCAGATTTCAAACATGCAAAGCTTTGGGGATACATTTTTAGTGAGCAATGGTTCAGAATTCCATGCAATTTACAGGATTGAAAAGTGTATTTTGCCTATTATGTATGCTATAAGGCAATTACAGGGCTGTAAACATTCAGTAACTTGTCACTGAGGTAAGACAGCAATTAATTAAAACAACATGGTAAAAAATTCTTTGGCCAGTATATGATTACTATTTGAAATAATTTTGAATATTCTGTATTATTATAATCACTGTATTATGAGATGGAATTCACTCAGCATCAAATAGAGGATGACTTACTCATATGAGAGGTGAATTTAAAAGCTTTGTGAGAAAAACCTCTGTGGATTCTTTCTAAAATCAATGCAGAAAATAAAGTTCTTCAGTGAAAAAATCAGAACAGTTTAATTAGGGTACAATTCTGAACCATCCATAAAAGAAGCCTTTCAATTAGCTATAACAAAAGCTGAGGGAAACCTGGGAAACATAAGTGCTAAGAACACCTACCTCTGTCAGTATAAAACTGGAACTGTGACTGCTGAATGGTTATTACACCTTAGGGTTCAAAACTTTAAATTAATTATCATTAGGTCTAAAGGAGAGAGGAAAAAAAAAAATCCCTAAGGTTATATCCAAATGGATTCAAGTAAAATGGAAGGTAAGTGGTTGCTCACACACCTTCTAGTCCTAAACTTCAAAATAAGGACTAGGCAATGTATTTCCTATGATGTCCCAAGTGATTTATAGATTAAATATTAATAATACTAGTATTACCACTGAACCCCGAGGCCACTGTCAGACTGCCCAAGACAGTGTTTAGCATATTCACAGTTTAAAGACAAGGAAGACAGGTAACATTAAGGCAGAGGATTAAACAGTAAAGGAACTACTCTGCACTTAGCTGCATATAATCTTGCAAAATATTACTAGTCTCAACTGAATTTTTTTAATTCAGAGAATAAATTCCTTGGGAAAATCTTTGTCTAGTTTAATGAGCTTCTCCTGGAGGTAAGTTACTCAAGGAAAAAGAATTTTGAGGGCTATTTATCCTGTGACAATCTGGTACACAAATGCTTTGACTTATGACATATTTCTAAAATTAGTCTTATCCAACTTCACACAAATATATCTAAAATTGTCCAGGTTGGAAAACTTGGAATGTTGACATTTACACATGGTCTGTAGAAACTTTTGATCTTAACAGCTTTGGTCAGTGCAGATGTTGCCTTTGTTGGGTGAGGCAGCTTCAGCCAGCACACAGTAACACTTTCTTATCATTGAGATGGTTGTGGACTGTGAGGAGTTCAGGAGCAAATTCTGTTAATCTGTACATAGAGCATGAGCACTGTCCTCTGCATTCACCGACGACTGAGGAACTGTGAACATTCAAAATGAGAAAAGAAACATGATGAACCTAAATGGGCATGAGAGAGCAAATTAAGACCAAAAAAAGTAGCCCACCTGAGGGAGAGCAGTTCAAAATTGAAACCAGATGTGCTGTTGGTAATAACAAATCACAAAATGGTAGAAATGAGAAAGGGAAACCACTGGGATAGAAAACATCAAGACAAGATAAAAACAAGACCTGGGGAATAGGATGCAAGTAGAAAGAACTAAAGGGGTTAGTGCACAAAGTTAGCTGTAGAGGCATTGGGATGTTGAGACTGGGAAGGATCTGTCTCAAGGAGACACAAGGAGAGCACAAGTGGTCCAGATCACAGGAGGAGCTCTGCCACTAGAAGAGTACTGGGGCAAACCACATGCTGTACCACAGCTGTAGGAATGCAGACACAGAGAGAACAGGAAGACCAAAAGAGAAGCAAAGACTGGGTGGGACTAAGCAAAAAAAATGGTGGAAAAGATAGAATCTGACTGCACCAGAAGATTATAAGTGTGGCAGAATTCTGGAGTGAAGGGAGTAGCTGGATAATGCCCTGCAGCATCCTGCCACCAAGGAAAAGGCTTAGGAAGTGTTTTGCATAAAGCCTACCTCATCAGTTTAAGAGTCTTGTGATAATTCAATAAATTGCTTCATAAAGAAGGAATCAGCAGGTAATACAGTCAAGTGTCCAGGGCAGGAATGCCCATTGTTTATGCGCTATTTGCAAAGCTCTAAGTTTCTCAATCTGTAAAAAAATGCTGGATCCCAATACCAAGAGAGGGGTCTGCAAGATTGAAGTTCACCTTATTCTCTACATCTGGCAGTGACAAATGACCAGTATGGCTAGAAAAACTTAATGCACTACTTAATCACATACTACTGTAAGCTATTACTCTGCGGCCACTAAGGAAAAGATGATATTAATTTGAGTTTGATTGGTTTATGAGCATGATTGCTTGACATGGTCATCAGTAAAAACACGAAACTGCCTCAGTAGCAGCTTGAAAAATTCACCATCTTCTGCTTTTAGTAAAATTATACAGAGCTAACCTTTTCTGTTGGAAAATAACACACTTCTCAAGCACATGCAGTGATACAGTAGCATTTTGTCATTTTCCTTTTTTATATGGGGGATGTATTTATCTTTCAGCATGATAAATAACAAGTTCTACAGAACTGTGCACACTAAATGATGCCAAAGCATAAAAGAGGTAATGCCACTTCTTACTACATGCATATAAGTAGATAAAATGTATGATAGTTCAAAGTATTTCCAGGACCTTTAAATTTTATTATCAGTATGTAAATAAGTGCTCATATATGAAGAAGATAAGGCAATGTTCAGTGTTATAAAATTTATACAAACTAGTTTTTTTAGATATGAGTGAGAGAAGAGGCAATGCCTCACACATCAAACACTTTAGACCATGACTTTTTACATGCCTTAATTTATCTACACTGACATAGTAATTTTCATTTGCTTGTTCAAAATATATCAGCTTTCTGGAAAAAAAAAGCAGGAAACTGCATTGAAAATTTCTCTTTAAGATTTCTTTCTTAGACATGATTATCTTTCTACTATGTAAACAAGCAATGGGAGGTTGTTCATTACTAAGACAATAACATGAATCTATGTCCCTTTCTACTTCCTTTCATCAGTTTGTTTTAACATCTTGGCACATCAAGTTTTCATCTTGACACCAAATATCAGCAAAATCTGAGAAAGTGTGCACAACCTCCCAAGTCATAATGTGGACTACACGTAACACATAATCAGGAGCACATACTAAATGATCAGAAAACAGAAAAAGCTGTTCTCTCATCTTAGGGTGTTCTAACACTTTAGGACATACATAATTCTAAATTGCAGTTGTAATTGTGAAGTTAATGGCATCCCTTTGAATATTGAATTTTACTTCAAGATAGTATAACTTTTGGGCTTCCAATAATCAGATATTGTCATAGTTCTGGATTTTTTTCCCTCTTTGTGGCTGTCATTACAACCAGGATTGCTTTAAAAAGTAATATAATTAATTTGCTAAAATCCTTTAAGAATAATTAATTTTAATTATTTTATTTTTTAAATGAATGCTATTGTATTTAAAATGAATGCTATTGTATGTATTCGATGTGTTATGCTACAAAACTTGTGTGGATAACTACCCTTCTAAGCATTTGATTTACTATAAGAAAAGACTGTAATGTTTTGCAAAGAAATTTTTCCATCTTTTCTAAATTACAGCCGTAACTGTAAGTCAACAAATGTTTCTAGGCATCTGTAACAAACATTAGGAAAAGGATGATTCTGATTACACAGTTTTTCCTAAAGATCATATCTTCCTGCTCTAAATCACCTGTGTTGCAGCCCTGAAAAATTCAAAAGCAGATGAGCACCATCTAGTTGTTTCTACATCGAAGTTTCTGTCTTTTTCTTTAAACATATGTACTAATTTTGATAGAATTCCTTTAATAAACAATAAGATGTTAATTGCAATAGGTTTAGGTATATTTAATCATGAACTTCCTTTGTATTAGTTAAAATTTATTGCTTCATGAATGCAAGATGTTCTAATAACCAAGAACTCGGCAGATTAGACTTGCTTTGCTCTATTGTGTGTGTTTGCAGGTAGGATTTGTGGCTAGACAGAAGACATCTCAGCATCATGTATCAGTACGAATGATCTCGGGAATTCGTTTGCACTGTTCTCAGAGATGTGAATGAGACCTGGTAGTACAATCAGGCTCTAACAAAGTCCCTAGGAAAGGGGAAAGTAGCAGATCTATGAGATACAGCTTCCTAATGTGGGATACATAACATGGCTCTTCCTAAAGCAAACACCTATGAGTCAGCTGGATTTCACCTTCTTTTTTTTAACTGTAGAATTTTTTACAGTGTTTGGGGAACACAATCAGGATTTTTAGTCCCAATTTCAGCAGCATTCTCCTTGTTGAATATAGCAGAGATATTTCATGCAGACTGCAAGAAAGTGCAGAGTCAGGATCTTTGTTGTAGTCAGCTCACCTGCAGACTAATACTGCAGACTACCCACTAAAATTTAAAATGGGTATTTTATGTATGAATTCTTTAGTTTGTCAGCATGCTTCCGTGCAATATATATACTAGCATCAGAGAAAAGAAGTATTTGGCAAAAACTTAATACCTAAAGAGACCTATATAAGCCTGCCTATAAAAAAAGTCTGGCAGGAGATCTAAGAAGGTCATTGTATCGTTTTTACAGTTTCCCAAATGAAAATTATCTTCATGCTTTAAACTTCCTAAGTCTGCATATTCAAAGGCACCTGGAGACCTACACTATATTCTGGACATTAATTTAATAAATCTAGAAAGACAGTCACACACAGAAAACCTATCCTGAAATATGCCTATTTCTTTGCTTTTGGCCGTTAAAAAAATCCCCAAGCTATAAACTAAACAAGTTCAATCAGTGGACTGGGATGAATAAAATTACCTATTCTTAAAGACAACAGAATACGAGTAAACCAAAACTGAAGAATTATATACAGGTCTATAGCCTTAATGAGGGTGTTGCTATGGGACAGCAAGAAAGAAAAAAAAGCACATTTATATATGTTTTCAGTGTTATGGTAGAGCTTGCAAAGAACTAATAATTGGCTGAATAAAAAAAGGACTAAAAGCTGGACAAACAACATTTTAACTTCTTAAATTAGAAGTTTGTTTTAATCTGTTGTATAATTCACTTCTATTAGTTGGTAAACTGGGAAACGCAGGTGCAACAAATTCAATTCTTCAATTGAAAGAACTGCTGGAAACAGTTTTCCATAACTTTCTGTGAAGTTAGATTTAGTATGAAATGAGCTAAAGCCTTCTAATATTGTTAAATAACATTTAAATTTAAAATCATCAAAATGAACTTTCGTGACCTAGTGCTAATGGTAGTGCTTCTTTGGCTTTGTTTCCCCAGGAACCAGTAAGCTAGAGAAATTTCAGAGACAGAAAAAAAATACTTTAAAACTGCAAATGGTACTTCATTTTCTATTTGGATCCTGGAACTCTATTGAACTTTCATAATCTGGATCCTGAAAATTATCTTGATCTATTAGATAAATACAATTTAAAATTAAATTATAATTTAAAATTAAAAAGAAATAAACCAAATAATAAAAAAGGACAAATATAGAAGAGCTGGTAATTTTACCTTTTAAAAAGTTGAAATAGCCAACACATTCTGTAGACCAATATTAGGACCATTATGCTAACCAACACTTACTATGCTTCTTAAATCAAAGTGTCATAATTCTGAATTA
>VZTB01015935.1:15647-47453 GCA_013397245.1 Thryothorus ludovicianus
AATTAAAAAGTAAATTTATCAGTTTTGAGCATTATTAGGAGGTTTGAAAAGACATTTTGGTGTGTAAAGAGCTAATAAAATAGATCTAGAGCATGGTACAACTTAGGAATTATTCCTAATTATTCCTCTTATTCTTGTATCAAAATTATGTTTGTTTTTTTCCAAAACTGAGAAACAATGATGATGTTGAAGTTATGTGTAAGGTAAGTATGGCACAGTTTGGATTTACAGGGATGGAAGCAACATTAATGAATATATTACAAATTATGGAAAAAAAAATCAATGAACTTTAGGGTGTACTGAGCTATAACACACAATTTTGAAATCACAGCTCCAAGGTAAGGTTTGCACACTCTAGTCTATTAGCAGTTCATATTGCCCAAGAATGTATCATTATAGGAAATCAATAGAGGATAACTTCATGCTTGATATTTGGAGAAATAAATCATCATAATAAGCATTCTTGCTACTCTGTGTACCGTAGATGTTTTGCATGAAGTGTGGAACTTACCAGTATTAGATAAATGGATGCATGCAGCTAAAAAACAAGTGAATGCATATTTAATATATGTTATGGACAGAATGTCAGTGAGCACCTACACCTACATTTAATCTATTTTGTAATATCATCAACTCACTACTGATAGTGGTAGAAACTGCTAGTATTGCTTCATAATAGGTAATTATTTTTCAGTTGAGACATGTATTTTAAAAATAGCTATATCAAATAAGGCCAACATGATGGAAGAATATTTTAATTTTGAGGCCCAGAGGTCTAGAATTCTTTTTAATTTTTCCCTTAGATATCTACAGATGTTCAGTTACCACTACTATAAAATGCTTATTTTCACATAATAAGAATTATATGAGATGATCAACAAAATATTTCTTTTCTGTAGTCTTCCAGAAAATAGTCTAGACAGCTCTTGTCTTCAAGCCCATAAATTCACACTACACAGGAAGGCATAGTAAGAAGAGTAAGAACAGAGAAAATAATACTTTAATATATTAAGAAAAAAAGGAACACCAAGTCAGCACTGTAGTGTTGGCAAACACACATCTGCAGATATAAGGGTAGATGGTGTGCATGCAGAAGATATGCAAATAGAATGCAGATTTTATTTGTAACAGCTGAGGTCAAGTTTATCAAAGGAAGGAGAGTGTTTGAAAGCTGTGTGGTGCTCCTTGCAGTTGTAATCTGTGGCAAGTTCCTCCCCACAATGTTCGTCCAAGAGTAGACTACCAAGGATAACAATCACTGGCACTGATGTGTTTGCTTTCTCTGTCCCAGACCATCAAATCATAAATGAGATGGCCCTGAGAGGGAGAGGATGAGAACTGTCATCCTAACAACCAGAGAGGAAAAGTTTTGGTTATGACCATCAGAGGTTGATATAAAATAGTTTTTAAGATGTGCAGTGCATGTATTTTCTTTAAACAAGTTCCTAGAACAATGTGATTCATGACATAAAGATTTCTATTTTTAGGAAAGCATTATTTTATTTTTTTTTCTGCATACCTATACAGACTGGTGGGTTTGGCTGCCAGAAGTACCGGTTTTCTACCTGAATGCAGGTTATTCTCTCATCTCCTTGAAGTTCATAGCCAGGGTCACACTGAAAAATGACAGTGTCTCCAGGTTCTCTTCNNNTCCATTTTTTTTCCCTTTTCTTTTTTTCCATTTTCCTAATCAGGAAGCTGTGCAAATTAAAAATTTTCTTATTCACTTAAAAAACATAGGGAAATCATCTTACAATCTGCTGTTTTTATACTATTAATTTTTGCTACCTCCTTTAGTTATTATAAGTACCTAATTTTTCTTTTTGTTTTCTTTTTTAATTCTTTGAAGCACTGCAGTATATAAAAAAGAAAGGAGGAGATTTCCTATTACCCTGGACATTTAGCACTTTTACCTTAGAGCAATTTTTAATATTAATAAAATTAAAAGTAGATTAAGGTCTTCATATTTTCCGATTAAGGTATGCTTGCACACATCTTCACTCCTCCACAACTCTATAGTTCATAAATCTGTGGGGTAACATTTAGCTGTGACCTTGGAAGTGAATTTCACTGATCACTCATATCTCTACCCTTGCACATGACCTGTCTACAACACTAGACTTTTGTAGCAATAATAAAGAATTTACTACAAAAAATGTACATAGATTTAGTCTGAAAGAATGTATAGCTATATACAATACATAAGTATGGATTATTATTAATGTAAAATACATTCGTAATGACTACAAAAAAGTATTAAAAATTTAAAGATATTTTCCTCATGATCAATGTAAGAAATATATTATGCACAAAAAATGTAAGCTTAAGTGAAAAGGAAGTACATCAACATTTATTTAAGTAAATATTATTTCTTACTAACATTATAGAACTGAAACATGTTATATGTACTACAAAAAAATACCAAATGTCAGACTTGCCTGTGGAGTTAGTCCCACTGAGCTCAGAGATCTGTGCAACATAAACACAAAGTGGCAGTACTGAGATTTAATTCAGATGTTCTCTTTCTGGGAAAGCAATACCAGCAGACAGCAATCTATTCATCCAAAATGTGTCTGGGTTTTGTATTTACAATGGTTTTGAAGAGCAAATTTTAGTTTAAACAGTTTATTTCTCTAAAAAAATAGAAAACCCCAAACAAACTTTCCAAGCACCTTCCTTTTCAAGACATACTTAATAAAAAATAAAATTGGCTCTATACAGTTACTGGGATTTTTATGGTGTTGTTTTTGTGCACAGGAAGTACTGACTATAGGGGAAAAAAAATCATCACAAATGAATCCTCACAAAAAATCAAGTATGAACAGAAGTAAGGGGAAAATTTTCCTTCTTAGTCCTCAAAGATTAAATACATATTTCTTTTAAATGTTTCAAAATAAATGAAAGATAATTTTTTTTTTGTATTTTCATGCAATTTTTTAAAACCTCTGCTTTAGACACTACCATGGCTCCTGTTTGTGTTTTTAGATATGCTGCTGGGTTTAAATTTAGAAAAAAAATTACTAAAATATGAAACTACTAAATTCACTGCACTGTACTAGCAGGTCTTGCAAATGTTGCATACAAGACAATGATATATGAGCTAGATTACACCTGAATAAAATTTCATCAAATACGAAAAAGTTCAAAAGGTTCTTAATGCAGGTCAGAACTAAAAGAAAAAGTCCTTAAGACAAACTTAGACTGAAGCAAGTAGTAAACCCAGTCACATGTTAACATTCATCCCTCCCTGCTGAGAACACAGGATGTATCTTTGGATTGGTGCTGGCCTGTCAGAGCAGCCCATATTGGAGAGAAACTGTTCTGCCCACTTTAATATTATCTGCCTTGATTTCTGCCATAAACAAGAAAAACAGTTCTCTACTTTATCTAAAACATGCAATTCCAGAAGAATGGGGGCTGATTCTTACTCAGAATTTGTTATCAATTTTGAAGGGCCAAAGAGAGAAAGATGCTGTTATGAAAATTGTTATTGTCTGTACATCATATTGCTCTTACTAGATTGCATCATTCTACAAAAAAATTGGACATGGATGAAAAAGACATTAAGGGGCCACACAGGAATTTTTGATACAATCTGTTTGAGTTTTTTAATCAGTTAGTAACATTTATGCAAATTAATTTTATGATATGAGACCAGTGTGCCAAACTTATAACCTTACCCTTATTTGCCCTGCATAGCAGTCATCTTTGTGCCTGCACGCTTGCTCAACCCACCTCCTGGACTTTGGGCTTTGCAGCCAAATTGATGAAGCATGAAATGGGTAAGTGGAGTATGAAATGGGTGGAAAACAGGTTGGTGTGCCAGGTTCAAAGAGTGTCCATGATCCAAAACCTAGGCAGGATCTGATTAGCAGCAGTGTCCCTCTGGGGTGGTTGTTGACTTCAATATTCATTAAAGATGGGGACAATGACACAAATTTAGTTTTTGGCAAGTTTACAGACACTGGATGATCAGTTGATATGCTCTAGTGCAGGGACACTATTTAGAGAGGTCTCAGGAGGCTGGAGAAAAAGCCTGAGAGAAACTTTCTGAGGTTCTGAAAAGGAAATTTATCCAGTCAAATGAATCCCAAGAAACAATTTACCAGACAGCAGCTTTACAGAAAAAGAATAAAGAAGACGAAAGCTCTTCTAGGAAGCATGTGAGCAGCAAAAGCACAAATGTAGCAATCAGAGGATGCAACAAGCAAAACTCCAGCTGTATGAAAGAAAACACTTTTTCACTTCAAGAGTGGTCAAACATTTATTTTATTTATTTATTTTTTTTTTTACAGAGGGGTTGCTATCTGTTTGACTGTTTTGTGACCAGGCAATTGGACTAGAGGTCTCCAGAGGTACTTTCCAACTTAAACTATTCAATGAATTTTTTAAACTTTGCAAATTCACACTAAATACACAAAGATCTAATTTTAAAATAAAACCACTGCTTAAAGACTGGTTTTTGCATTATAACACTAGAATGCAAAAGAGAGATTCTCTGCTACCACTATGTCATCATCAGGACTTTAAGAAAATGATTTCTAGAAGTTTAATTCTCATTTTTTATCAGAGTTTGTTCAGCATTTTGCAAGGATGTATTAAAAGTGAGAAATCTAACTGAAGGATTTATGAATCAGTTTGACAGACCAGGTGAGCTTCTCAACAGGCTGATAAAAAATACATTAATTTATTCTGAATGAATAGGATGTAAGAAAGGGAAAGAATGCAGCATGCCATTAAAAGTACTGAATATATTTTGCTTTATCATAAATAAATAATTATTTATTAGGTTAGATTTGCCTAAAATCTGTGAGAAATTTTGCTTCGATCTTCTCTGTAAAGTGTAGTAAAGGAAGAGTGGAAAAACCCTGCATGATACTTCTACTACATGGTATGTGATTTATTTATTCATGTAGTTGCATGACATTATCCTCAATATCATCATCAGGATAATCAAACAGTGATGAGTTCTTAGCGAAAGCACACTGAGGAGCTACAAAGGTACTAACTTGGAGCACTTAGTACAATTTTTCACACAGCCTTTGGAGATGTGGTAGTGTAAAAATAGATAATAGCCTTAGATAAGTATACTGGACAATTCAAATATACATACAAGGTTTTGAAACATCTTTTGCTCCAATTTTTTAATTCATATCTATATAACAATCTGCATGTTTTCTTGCAGTTGTTGAAAGTAAGAATTCAATATTTTTTGTTTTCACCTCCATTTCAACATATACCCATACCTCCACAGAGCATTTCAACAACCAGAACTGACAGATTTAGATACCAAATTTCAGCTGTATTTTTTTAAACTTTTGATGGGATTTTTAAATGGTGGTAAAGGCCTATGTATATAAATTATGGTAGAATTTCATATATTTATGCATATTTATTTCTTTGTTTTTCTTGAATGTAACCATACTTTATGGTGCAAATAAGTGAGAATTACAGATTTTCTAAAATGACTGTTTCCTTAATCTTATTTTTTTCCTGTCTAATTCATTTTAAAGAGAATAAACCAGGAGAAGATAGCCAGAGTTCCACAACTGAAGTGGACATAAATAAATTATTCCTTCATTATATTTCTGAAAACCACATATCTTACTTTATAAGCACATGTCTAAATTCAACTTGCTTAATTAGGAGAGGAATTAATTTAACTTAATCTTGGTCATGCAAAAGTTAGGCGTCTTATTATTAAGCTTGTTCCCCAGATTCCCTCTGCAATCAGTATCACATCACACCGGGGAAACTTTTACTTAAGCTCAGCATTTAACATTCTCGTGCAGTGGAACAGAAGGAAATATATGGGTTTTTTTCTATTAAGATAGAAATGCTGTATTGATAATTTATATTAAATATGTAATCTTTAATTTAAGAATAAACCTGTTGGTAAGTTCTATTTTACTTGCATGTTGTCATATATTTACCTCAAAAAGGAGGAGGTTTTTTTTTTTTTATAAGTAAATTTGTCAGAATAAGAATCCACAAACACATAAATAACCTTTTTTTTTTGAGGGAAAAATTAAAAACTAGTTAAGAAGGAGACTTGAGAAAAAATATCTCAGTAATGTATGTAATTATAGAATTAATGCATCTCTGGAGACTTAACATATATTACCCATATATTCAAACTGATTTTTTTTAATCACAGCCTTCTGTCATGTCTGCTGTAGTCATAAGTCTCACTTGTGGGTCCTTCTGTTATTTCTGTTATTAAGGGTTTTTTCGTGTGCCTGATTCTAGGCTATCATTACTACTGGGGTTTATTTTTTTTAATATTTCTTTTCATTACCTACCTTCAGCCTATTTTTTCCCTCCTTTTTAGGTGTCAGTACTGTTTATGAACTGTATATTCCAGTACAAGGAGTGTTTTGTTTTTTTTTCCTGTCATATATTCAGGCACCTCAATCACTGCCTTCATCATTCCCTATGAAAATTTATGGTGTAAGCAAAAATTCTGGGAATTGTAAAGTTCCTGATGTCTTTAACAGTGCAGGCTATCACAATTATCCATAAGTTAATGTATAAGCCCTAAAGTCCTTTGTGACGTATTAGAGTTGACAAAGTAAGAAAATACCTCCTGTTTTATTCTATAACAATAATTGGAAACTTAGAGTTTAGGAAGTATTGTCTTGAATAACTAGCAAACTATGATTTGTGAATGTAATCCATTAAATTCCTATTAAAAACATTTTTAATGGGAAATAGACAAACCTCAGATGTGTCTATTACCTAACAATATGCAGCATAACAGGTGCAAGAGTGACTCTGTGTGTAGCACAAACTTGTGAGTGATCATCTGAGAGCTTTTTTCCCCTAATGAAGATAGAGAAATGCAGAAACTTATTTTTTTTCTCTTGGTGCTGCTAGTTTAGAATAATCACACTGCAATCAGTCAAACTATTTGGGCTAGATAAAGAATTAAGAGACAATTCTTGATCAAAAATTTCAGGATGGGGATGAATGCAGCTCATGCTCAAACTGTTCAGTAGGTGAGAGATTAGTGAACATGTGAGATACACAGAGCTTTTGTGTCTCTCTACACGGTCAGAGCTATAGAAAGTGTTTCAACAGTGATGTACTAACACAGAAATAACAGAAGGACCCACAAGTGAGACTTAATATCTCAGATTGAGCAGTAATCATATTCTCTAATTTAGACTTTGAATATGAGATCACCAATCCTCCAGAAAACCAGTGCCACTGCACAGGCAGAAGTATTTACTCTGGAAAGTTTTTTATCACAATTCCTGCAAGGTGACTTGAATGAAGTGGGGCACAATCTTGTTTGGAATCTTGGCAGCCAAGCCATGCAAAAAATTCACTTCCCTTCCTCCCACAACTTGTTTGAATTTTTCCTAAGAGCATTTGTATAAACAGATTCATATGTTTTGAGCAGTGGAGATGAGGGAGTATCTTAAATCATCTCTTTATGAGCTGTACAATTCTATGCAAATGCTCCTACAGAGCCACAGAAACCATTAAACCAGCACTCAATCATACACAGAAAAGATACAAACACAGATCTATCTACAAGTGTCCTTTATGTGGAGTATAAAAAAATTTTGATACATCTGTTTGATATAAGGCACAAAAGTATATTTAATCCATAAAGGAGATAATTAAATATTCTAAATTGATTATTTCTGCTTCAAAAGTAATAAGTTATTTCCAGGGTCAAAAAGTTTCTGATAGTTCAGAAGCCCAGACAATTTAATGGGTGACTGAAGTGTTCTAAAAGGACAGCTCTATTTTCATGCAGGAAAGATACCTTGACATAGCATTAAAAGTGGGACAAGGTTATAATACACTCCATTCATGCTAGAAACAATATAATAAATGTCTTGGGATTTCTTTGTGTTAACAGTGATTTCTAAATTTGATATTCTAATGCATGTTGAGCCAAATATAATTAAAGATCTGAATCCCAAACATGGAGAATTAAGGAAAAAAGTAGTATTTTTTTTTCCCCATTATTTTCTCCTCTTTATTTTTCTTTCCCCAGAGCCCACAGTCATGTCAGCGGCTTCAGGCCTTCCAAATTTCAAGCTCTTCACACCAAAAATCATGTCAAAAATATTATTATAAACTTATTTAAACCACATATTCTTCCAAACTCCTATCACTTTAAATAAAGGCTTTCTAGTATTGCTGGTCTTTCAAACTCACATCAGCCTGAACCAAACCTGACTGCTCCTTCAAAATTCAAGCTGTCTCAGAATCCACATAATACCTTTACCCATATGGACACTGCAGTCTCCCTGAATCTCTAATGCTGTTTGAGAACCAGGTAAGCCTGGTATTTGCTGTCTCAAATCCAACCTTCTATATAACTTTTCCTGAAAAAGAAAGAATAAATTATCTACAGTGTTTTCATTGTCTTCTACCAACAGAAGCACTGCTAATAGCATTTCTTTAATCTATTTTTAACTTTCCTTTCTGCTGTAGATCTAACAGAGATTTAGAAAGCATAGTCATTGTAATTCTTAAGTAAATTCTAACCACGGACTCCATTTGTTGATTTTACATGACTTCATGGATTTTATCTAAGTTTGGCAGTTAATGTTTGAAGATTAAAATGGGAAAATATTAGGAATAAATCACAGAATCAGAATTTCATTTGGGACAACACATCCTTTCAACGAAGTTTAACATCTTGCACAAGCAGGGTTTTCTAGGTTGTATAGGCTGGTCTCTGTGGTAAGGAAACTTCCCCATCCAACCATCCTGGACCAACTCTGGCAGTCACACTTGCACAACCAAAGTTTGGGCCAAGGCTCCTTCAGCTACACACCCCACACTCACACGGTCAGAACAAGTTTCCTCACTGACTTGATCCTGTCTCAGACATCAACTGAACTTGTTTTAAAAATCTTGTTTACACTGTAACCTGGCATAGTCTCTAGGACAACAGTGGACATCAAGCTTTTTCTTTAGTCTTTATCTGATTTTAATATCCGATAGGTTAGGATTATAGATGGGTTGTCAGAAATTATAAGTTATGGACCTTACTACCAGATACATTGTAGTTCTTAGGGAGATAATCAACACAGGTTTAATGAGATAACACAATTTTACTTTTTCTTATTATTTTTGTCAAGTCATACAAGTTAAAACCATCAAAAGCACTACACTTCTCTTACCATNTGTCATTCTTTTCATTCGTCCTTTTTTCATTTTCTCGTTCAGTCGTTCTTTTCATTTGTCCTTTATTTCCAGTTCATAAGTAATAATCTTTTTTTCCATTAATATGAACATTTCAGTTTGGAACAGGTATTATTTTTTAAGCATTTGCTCAGAGCTTTGGCACTGAGCATAAAACTCAAGCCCAAATAAATTGACATATGGTTTCAGATAATTTCTGAAACTGTTGAAAATGGATACTGTGAGAATATTTAATCATGCTAGCATTTCAGCTGGGAAGAAGTGTTTTGAAAATCTTAATTTCATTTAGATTGCATATTTAGGACTTGGGGGTTTTTTGGAGCATTTTTATTCTTTAAAGCTTTTATACCAGATCTATCTCTATGTCAGACTGCATATTCCTTATGTGTACAGGTGAATACAGGGAGACAAAAATAACTTCTCAGAAAGAAGAAATTATGAGTACATTGGACTACACACAAGGGTTGCTCATGCAGTGAAAAATCATATCAGTAAAAAATTTTACCAATGGTAATTCAGTTCTTAATAGTGTTTTCTACTAAAGAGATTATTAAGATGATTTTAGGTAAAATATATTTGTTTCATTTATTTTTCTGCAGAATAGTGTGCAACCTGCTTTGTTGAAAGTGTTAAGAATATGGTTGTACGACAGAGAACAAAACTTTTGGTTTGCCATGTCCTTTAACTGAAATCTTCTGAAGAGAGGAGGAGATTGTTCCTATCTTAATTTTTTTATTTTGTCTTTTAATTTCACAAATTGTATATATGCATTATAGCTCTATCATTTCACAACACCAAAAATATTTTGATAGTTATTAAAGATAGGGCCAAATCTGTAATCTGTCTGAAATTTTTACCTTTTTTCAATTTTTTCCCCTAATTGTTTTTTGTTTGCTTGGGTTGGGTTGGTTTGGGGTGTAGGGTGTACTATAATTGATAAGTTAGACATTGATATAGAAATGGCCTCATTATTTGGTAATATTCTGTCCATACACTTGAATGTCCTTACCCTGATCTAAGGCAATGATTTTCTTTTTCTGTTGAAAAGTATTATACCATAGTCACATGAAAAAAAATTAAAGAGCACTGTCAAAAATATCTTCTGTTTTCTTTAGCATTATGCTGATTAAATCTTACCAAAACATATAACAATAACAGAATATAAATAAGAATAAAGATTTTATATTTATATTTTTAGCAAGATTTTAAAATTCATCTATGTAAATTAATTGTACCTCAGACGGCATGTCAGAATATGTCCAGCCTGTAATTGAAGACACCAGCCCACAAATAATTTTTTCCACATTCATACACATAGAACTGAAATAGGAGCATTCATCAGTCAAGAGTCTTTTCTATATCAGTCAATTATGAGATCAGACATTACTGGAATGCTGTCAAGAAAAAATAAAATTTCCTTGACAAAAAAAAAGCAGCAAAAATCTCTCTTTTATATTATTGTGTTACAAAATTACTATCCCTGGCCAGGAATGGGATAAGAGGGAAAGTAAGAATAGACAATGAGCTGAAAAACTTGAAGTGAACTCCATTGTAGCATGGTGCTTGTGCTACATTGATGGTTGGACTTGATGNTTTCCTATGACATGGATTGTATACAATAGAATATGCACTTACACTCACTGACTGAAAATCAGAGATGTTCAACTGAGAGGAAGACAAGAACTTTGAGAAACAGAAGATAAGTTTTAAAATAGTTGTCTCTCCTGTACATTTGTGAACTCTACTGTGATCTGAATGCAAAAAAAAGGTGACAGGTCTGAAGATGTACCTGTACTTGCAGGAAAGATCCCATCCCCTGTGTGTACATGCATGTATCTGTAAAGGATGGCACATGAACTATCAACAAATGAAACTAATGATACTGAAAAATGAAGATCTGTCTCCAAAGTAGCATTAACATAAAATGAGAATTTCTCAGTGACAACAGAGACTGGAATAATCATGGCATCTAATTTATCTGTCATTGGAAAATGGCTTCCCCAATCATGTGGTTGAATGTCAATTCCACACTTTTCTTCTGCCATCTATACCAAATACTTAACAAGATATGATTTTGGAGAATTCTGCAATATACTCAGTATACTATTCTCCTATGTACAGAATTTATCCTAAGAAGATGAACTCCATGAAAATTTAAAGATGTGCAATGTCACCTGTATGTGTTTTCATAAAAATAAATCACATGAACCTCAAATGATGAATTCATCAGTCCCACAGTATTTTTCTTGATTCTATATAAGATTGCAAATAAGGACTGCTGAATAAACAATCTAGTATATGAACACAGAGATTAATTTTCATGGCAAAATCTTCACAAGAAAGGTGGTTTAGGTTATGTTTCTTTGAACATACAAGACAAAACATGGTTTGTCCTGGTCTTGCGCAGTTTTGTCCACTTATTGATAGCAAAAGAAATACAAAGGAAGGAAAGCTTAATTGAGATTATACTCCTTATTAAGTCAATGGGTCACATAATTTTGGTCCCAAAGGAGCATAAGGAGTCAAACTACATTTTTAAGCATAGATTATTTGATCATCAGGCAACCTCATATCTTCATTCTGTGATTTGATACTTTGAATAAAATCATACATGGATATAGACCAAATTGTAGTGCTTTTCTTTTGGTGTCATACCTAAATATTAGAAAGGTACTTGGTACACAAAATAGCATAACCTGTATATTTTGGACAACTTTTTAGTGACTAATACAAAACAGAAAATAAAATACATGCTATTAATTAAATTTTCAAAATATCTTAGCTGAAATAATTTCAGGGATTTGTATTATTACATAAATATTTTGCTGTCTGATGCTCTATTTAGGTCAATAGTTGACTTGAAAGAATTCAATGAAAGAGATTGGATTAACCAAAGAAAAAAAAAAATATACTGAAGTTAGAGAACCTTTTCTGAAATAGAAAAATAATTTTATATATAATATTAAGAACCACACAAGTATCTTTTTGCACTTCCAAATTTACCTTGCTGCATACACAATTATAAATATCTTTAGTGGACTTCTTTTGCAAGTAAAATAACCCATTGGAACTGAAAATTTCATCCAAGAAATTTAAAGCAGAGTGTTCAATTTTATTAATCTTTAGCAGAAAACATAGCATCAGATTTTTCAGATTCAAAGAATAGTTTTCTCACATATAAACTTTAAATATGAAATTAAAATATTAACCTGAGACATATGACATTGGAAATTGGGAACCATATCAGTCTGATCTCTCTGAAATGCCAGGTCACAAGTCAGACAAAGTCAACTTTACACATGCAAATTTAGGACAGGTGAGAAGACTTTCAATTCATACAAATCAAAAGGGTTTGAACAAACTATACTGCATGGGGTTTAAAATCAGGAATTTCAATCTTAAATGTAAATAAAATAAGTTACTTTTATGGTGACATGTCAGAGAATAAACCTGAATAAAATGCATGTGCCCTCTATGCTACTGAACTGAGATGACAGCTACTAAGCTGTCAGTTACAAACTTGACATTTTTGTCATGCAAAGACATAAATGGTCATTCCTTTTGCTTATATCTGCTTCTTAAAAGAAAGGTAACAGCAGACAAGGAAACAAATCTATTAAATGATTTCTTTCTTTTAACCCTTCTGATGCTAAAAACAAAGCAAATACACCTTCATCCCCAAAACCCAACAAAAAAAAAATCCAAATTCAAACAAGAAAACAACCACCCCCTGCGAACCTAAAACAAATGCACTGAGCTGAATTTACAAGTGTGGACATCCACAGATATTTCTGATAGGTAGTCCTCCTGAAATCTCTAAATCCAAAGGATTCTGCTTAAAGTTGAAAGAAATCAGCAAACCAGAGTGCAAAAATATTTTATACAAAAAGTTCTTTCTGCCATTTAATAGACACAAGGAAGAATAAATCCTATGCTATTGACTTCAGAAAACTGAAAGAGTCATGTTAGGAAGTGATCTCCATACCAGAACAGGTAAGAAACAACATTCTGAGAAAGAAACCAGTAAAATTCCCCATATGCATTTACAAATCACCTTCACAGTAAATATGTCAGAAATAGAAATCTTTGTTTCTGGAAATCTGAAGAAAATTATAAAAACAATAATACAGGAGGATGTTCAGCATCAAAAGAATCTTCCTAAATGTGACTGTGACTAATAAATCTGTCTTTGAACAAAAGAAATTCCACCAAAAAACAACAAGACAACAAACACAATCAAAAAAAAAAGAAAAATATATTGAACACAAAACATTTAGAAGACACTGTGGGTATAAATCATAAATATAGAAAACTGACTTGCAAGCACTGAATCATAATAGTAATCAATGTAAGCAGTGTGATGCCTTATAATTCTAGACTGGAAATTCATATTGTCAGATTAAGCCATGCAAGCAGGTAACTGCCTCAAGTGTTCCAGGCTTTTTTTATCATGTATAGAGGCAAGTAACTCCAAAGGGCTATTCACCCAGTCTTAAAATAAGGAGGAACAGCTGCAGTTTGACAGTAAATCCAAGCATTTTAAGGCATATCCTGTTATATAAGAAATTGCTGTCACATGATATAAAATACTGCTAGAGCATCTAAATACAAAAACCTCCCATTACTCAAAAAATATTTACAGTTGAGTTCTGCACTGGCTGCTTTATAATGTTCCAAAAATGCCCTCCCTATCCTGTGTGATTTTTTGTTAGTCAGAAATGTGACTGCACTCTGAGATCTGAGCAGAATGTATTCTGTAATACTGAGTGGTTCAGTATCACAGTAATTCAGTAGTGCAGTTATTAGTGGTGAATAATGGCCTACGAAAGATGAATACAGATCCTTCCTTCCTGCATAAAAGTTAAATGGCACCTGAAATGTTAAAGTTAGCAGAAAGAAAACTTCCCTGTAACACGAGATTCAAAGGCCATTGTAATCTGTGGAAAGAATCTGATTAACTTCAATGGGATATGATCTGATTTTACACACTTCAGACATATTAAAGTGATTAAAAATATTATTTTAAACACACACAGTTACTATCAGCAAATTTTTTACATTTTAGTGTTCTTACTCAACTACTTTCAGTTCTCTGTCTTTTTTTCATAGCTACTACTTTCATCTTGTTGACATGAAGTGATGTCAACTGATGAAAATGTTTCATTGTGCCTAATGTTTTGGTCCGACCCTGAGAAATACAGCTCATATCTCTAGGAAATACATGACTGTTCCCTTCTCTTTCTCTTTTACTTTTCCTTAAGGTTTAGTTTCCTATTTTGTGCAGAATTTACTGTTAAAAAAATAATTACTGCTGATATAATTGGTGTTTTTCAGTATGTACTGGGCTCTTCATGCTTTGTCTCTGACAGTTGAGAGAAAATATGCTGTAACAGGTATTTCCTGTTTGCATATTGCTTCTGGTCTGTTGTCAACTTCTCACACTTCTTTAAGTATAGACCTCTGTCACCTGTTCTATAGCTACACTATTCACATGCTTTTTAGACATATTCCAAAATCCTCATATTTTTATCTTACTGTTTAATAACCAGAGGTTCTTGTTTTCCTTTTACACATATATAAAAAAGTTTTTTAAATATTCTGCTTTATTATACATCTTTTGCCACTTTGATTTTCTGGATTTGTAGGCTCTGTTTATGTATCTGTCTTGTATCATGTTATTTCATTGTAGCCTCCAAGAAGACTGCAGAAACAGAAAAGTTGTTATGTTTAAATTAAGAGATACTGTCGTGGCCATTTGCAGTGGTCTAACACAAAAATGAAAGACATAAAGCCACATAAAATACAAAAGACATATTAGACCAAAATTCTGCTTTGTCTAATGATAACATGTGGAGTCATTTATATCTTTGTTTAAATTAGATATATAAAAGAAGCTGTATTTTCACTAGCCCTAGATAATCATTGGAATGTAGTGAAGAACAATCGGGCTGAGTTCCCTTATTTCATCTGAAATTCATCACTTTTACTTCTTCCTCTTAGAGTAACGTACAATTGTGTTAAGTTAAAAAAATTGTCCTTGTCAACCATAAAAAAATCTCCAGTATTTCTTAGCTCAGCATAAAATAAATAATTTCTTTCCCCTCTACTCTGGTTTTGTGAGACCTCAGCTGGAGTATTGCATCCCACTCTGTGGTCCCCAGCAAAGAGAAGACATCAGCCTGTTGGAGTGAGTCCAGAGGACACCAATTATGATTAGAGGGATAAGACACCTCCCCTGTGAGGAAAGGCTGACAGAACTGGGATTGTTCTGTCTGGAAAAGAGAAGGCTGCAAGGATACCAAGTTGTGGACTTGCAGTACACGAAGGAAGCCTACGAGAAACATGGAGAGAGATTTTTGACTAGTGCATGGAGTGGCAGGACATGGGTCAAACTGAAATAAAGTAGGTTTACATTATATTTTAGGAAGAAATTCTTTACTGTGAGCGTGGTGAGACCCTGGAACAGGCTGCCCAGAGCAGTTGTGGGTGACCCAGCATTCAAGGCCAGGCTGGATGGAGCTCTGAGCCTGTTCTTGGCAAAGGTGTCCCTGCCCAGGGCACGAGGGTTGGAGGGCTGGACCTTGATGGTCTTTAAGGTCCCTTCCAACCCAGATCATTCAATGATTCTGTGATTATTTTCTTACAGAAACAGATTATGAATGTTTAAACCATCAAAATAGTTCTACTATTTCAGATGCAAAAAAAAAAAAAATCTTTTTTTTTTTTCTCCACAAAAAAGGTATGCTAACAAAAAGAAACAAAATAGATGAACTGACACAATGGGCAAGAAAAATCTCATTGTGAAACCCTTCCCCTTCATATCCTCTAAACTTTACAAAATTAATAACAACCTCCATGCCTTTTAAAGGATTGTTTTGAAAAGCCCTAGATAGAAAGAATTCTAATATTACCTCCTGTAATACACAATACTAATTAAACAACATTTTTCCTTCTACTTTTTATATAACATTTCAGCTTCTTTTAGTTTTTCCCACACCTTTCCCCTCTTAATTTGGTGAAGGATGCTACTTCACCTGCCTTTTGTTTCTCCAGATAAAAAATGTTTTTCTGCTTATATTGGATGGCTTATAGAGGAGTCAAATATAAGTTATACCACGTCATCAGTGGTGAAAATTTTCACTCACTAAATGACAGATGCAACCCATGTTAACCCATGTTTGGAAATATATTTTTTTATTTAAAGGATAAGAAAATAATAGAGAAGAAAATAAAACACTAAAAATCTTTAAAGGGTTTGAAAAAAAAGTATCTATTGTCATTGAACAACATTCCTCTTGAGGTAAAAGGGCTGATAATCCAGTTAAACCAATTTCACGAAATGGCAAGAGGAAAGTAAAAGCAGATACCTCCCTTGTGTGAGCTTTCAGTTTGTTAATTACAGTGTAGCAAGAGTATGAAGACACCATCTGTTTCACTCAGACAACATTACATACTCAAAGAAAGTAGATGAATACTTGAAACAAAATTGCAAATAATTGTCCTTCTCTTTTCTCCATCTCCTCAAATATTTTTCTTTTTTTGTTAGTGAAATAATATATATATCCATAGAGCAATAATGTTATTCAGGTTATGTAGCTATTTGAACATTACTTTTAAAATCTTAAGAAAAAAAAACCAAAACTCTCTGCTATTCTACTGAGAATATACACCCAAACTGTGCCATATCATTTGAGAAGGATTACTCTGATTTTGAGAATCTGCACTAAAGAGAAACAGAAATGCTGAGGCAGTAAAACTTTATGGATTCTTTAAAGTGGCATTAGAACTCAACAGACTGCAGAAGATGGAGAAACAAATAAGAAGCCTCTCAGACAAATTTCTAAACCCTCTTTTCATGTAAATCACTGCAAGTGCATCAGTAGCTATTTTATAACTTTACTCCCATGTACTATCCATTTTCTCTTGTAATTCCATTCTTATTCTGCATCCATTTTTCCACTCAGTATAAATTACTTTCTAAATAAGTTCAGTGCATAATGGTCTCCCTGTCTTGCTTTAACATTAAATATGAGCACATGAGAATGGAAACATATGTGAGAATCTCACAGAGGGTAAGGTCATAAAATGGGAAAAATACCTTGGAGCCAAGGGATTAAAACTGCTATTCATGGCTTCAAAATTAAGCTGATGGAGAAGAAGCACTCTTTCACTACAAATAAAATATCTTTTACTTTGCACTCCCATCTTCATAATTCATTCTTCCTTCAAATTATTGTATACACGTACATGTATTTTTCATACACATAGAAAGAATGAGAGTAGAGGAAAACAAGGGCTAATACAGAAAACAAGCACAGGAAGCACAATGAGGTAAATAGTGTTAACATTAAGAGCCTCTGTGTCAAACCGTGTTAGAAATGTTGCTACTGCTACACAAAATTATATTAGACTAGATCTTGCTAATCTTGAAAAAAATATATATAAATTTCACTGACCAGAGGTAAAAGGTCAAAATGGACCTGGCTCAATGATTTCTTCTGTTTCAGCTATAAAATATCTAAAAGGATTTAATAACAGTTAGGCAACTGTTTAGATTTGTCATCCTGCTGCCTGTAATATGATATAGCACTAGAAGGCAAAAGGGAGAAGGACATTGCTGTTCCTGTGGAGCTCTTTTCTGTTTCATCCCACACAATTGCAACAGAAATGAAAACTCCCCACAGATGTCTCTGAAAGCAGAAACTCTTACTCTGATTGGAAAGGGATGGAGATTTTTACATGCCTACATTACCTCCTTTGTGAAAAACACCAATCATAATTATAAGCATTCTGGGACTGCCCCGGCTGCCCTTGAAAACCAAAATTAGCAAACATGATATTTTATTGGTTTTGTTTACTTGTTTCTTTAAGATAAAAATATAGCTTTACAACAAATCTTTAAGTCTGTGCCAATTCATTCCCTTAAAACATCAGAAATGTTGTCACTGATTTTAAGTGTTTCCAGCATGACAATTATTTGTGAGTGAGCTGTCTTATAAAATAAATTAAAAATTAAATTAATCAACTTACTTGAAAACTGTATGGCGAATCCAGATTTACTGATATAAAAATCTGTGTCAAACTGGATAGTTACTATGTTGAGTGTACTGTGAATGCCTTCAGGAATAAGGGAGCCACTGATTTCTTTGAGCAGCATCTCATTCTCAGGTGGACCATCCCAAACTCGAAGAATATCATGGGATGCCTCAGTATCAAAAGCAAGAAATTGGAGGCTGAAAGAACACCATGATTTTATTGTCAGCTTTAATATTACTCAACAACATAACTTTAACAACAAAGCTAAGCAAACAGAAAAAAGCAAAATTTAACTTAAAAGCATAAGTTTTTATATATCATTTATCTCTGAATGTATGAAAGCTCAATACGAAAATGAATTTGAAAGAAAAATAGAATATTTGAATTTGTCCACCATAAAGTAATATACTACTTTAGCCATTTAAATAATCTATAAGTATCTACACAATCTTTACAGAAAAGTCTCAGTTTTTCTAAGACAGTATTATATATCACATTCCCATCAAAACAAATTAACTAAAAAGAACTATGAAAATGCAGGTTGTATTGCTTTGTTGTCTTTCAGGGTTTTTTTAGTGTAGTCTTTCACTAAAGAGTTCTGCTGCCTCCTGCATTTCACAAAATTGCAACAAATTTTAATGCTCAGTCTTCTTCAGATAATGCTTATTGAAAAATCAAGTTTCAAATCAAACCTAAAATGCCAAAACAAATGATCTGCATCGTAATTTTCAAGCCCAAAATCCTTTTTATCCCCTCCACTCTAGAGGTAAGATTTGGCTATTACATTCAAAAAAAAATTGTTAAAATCATGAGAATCATTTTCAGTACCTGACAATATTTCCTGGGTCGACTTCAATCACCCACATGCACCGCAGGTTGTTGTCATAGGGAAAAGGATAGCCAGGAGACAAGATTCTTCCTGATGACTCTCCTTTAAACCGTCCACCACATTCAGCTAATAAAAAACAACATTATGGAGTGATCTTACAGCTCAGCATCTGAGCAATCAATTTATACATCTATTTTTTTGTTGAATGGGTAACACAACTAAACTGACTGTCTGCCATAATATTGCAAAACAGCATTTAAGGACTGCATTTCATCCCTTGCTTCACGTACTTAATCCTAATTTCCTCCAAATGAAGATGAAAAAGAAAGCTACTGTAATATTTAAGTCTTGTCTTCTTTCCATTCTCCTATGGGAATAATTGAGCCTGTGGATAGCTGCAAAACTGATGAAGTTATAGTAATGTCATAAAGAAACAGGAGTGACAAAAATACAAAATAACTTCATATCTCTTCATGCCTTAATTATTTATTTTATTTAATCTATTTCATATAAAAATATGAGATTTTTCTAGCTTATTGATATTTATATATAATTAAAAATACTAGTTTTATAATGTCTTTATGATTAAACATTATGTTGATTATTTTATGACATTAACTATATTTGTATGTATTAGGACCTTCAATATGCACAAATGTTTAAGAATTACTATCTGTTTTTAACCTAAAAAGGCAATATCACTTAGATAGGCTTAGATGAGATATATGCAGAGAGAACTACAAATGCCTGTTTAAAATATCTGTACACATATCAACTCATATCAGGTCACACACATCAGATTTTACATAGATCTAACAACCCTTACAATTTTTTTATTTCCTGCATTCAAAAAAATAAGCAATGAAATAAAAAGAATAGAAAAGTATAATACCAATGCATGATGGTAGAGGATAGTCCCATGCCCTTCTTTCCCCAGTCATACACTTTAGAAGGCTACTTCCATGGAGAGTGTAACCTGGATTGCATCCATAAATTATAGTACTTCCAGCAAAATGACCTTGGTCACTGATTTTATAGCCAAACTGTGGCACACCAGGGTCCTCACAATGTGACAGCTCAAAACCTGTGTGAGGAATAAAATGTATTTACAGAATGAAACAGATAAATACATTAATTAAATTCAGATTTTGTGGTTTTCAGTGGAAATCAATCCAATCAAATTACATATAATGACAGCTCTATGATTTCTTCTGTTTTTAAGCAGTCTGGGTAGAACAACTGCCTATACAATTTTCTTAGAATCCATTATTATTATCAATAAATTTTAAAATTTATGACAAATTATAAACTGGCAGCTAAAGGGACTTATTTGTGAATGGACACTTAAAGGCTCATAAACAAAACTTAACAGTAGATTTCTCATTATTTTGCATAGTAACAACAGCAGCACAATTGCACCTGTGGCACCAAAGAAAAACTGCTATTTTCATCAATCCTTACCCTGACTTTTTGTTCAGCAGTTCTTTAATTTAAGAACTACATGCAGGATAATGATGATATAGAGAATTCAAGCCAAACAACTTGGACAATTTTGAGGTTTGAGAGACATGAAGCAAGAAGAAGGCAAAACAGCAATGCATTACATGGAAAGAGAGAGGTACACTAACTTATGGGAAAACATAAACTGCAATTTAGGAGAAAAATTTTCCATTCCAAATCAAGTTTTCTATTATTAACTTAGAAGCAACTTAAAATCACACTTTTTTCAAGAACAAATAATTTTACTAATATAATGTGGCTTAGAATGTGTGTAAAAAAAAGAGCCTTTGTATCAGATTGCTATTCCTATACATAGGTAATATGGGAGGAAATGAAGGGGTTTTCATGTTTGCTTTGTTCAACAAATCATTCACACAGTATCTGTCCCTCTGGTCAACAGTTGGTAGTTTTTCTCAATATTTCCCTAGATGCTGCGTTACTGTTCTTGATTAAAAAAAAAAGTTCTTTGTTTTATTTTGCAGGTAAAATACTTGTAAATGCATTGTAAATGTTGGATAAGGCTGCTCACGTAAAGGGAAAAAAAAATGAAAGTATATCAAGTGCTGTATCTTTTTGCTCCCTTCTTCAGCTCATTCCATGTGTGACTGAACCTGTCTCAGCCTCCACAACCTCTGAGCTGAACTTTCTCATTCCTAAACTATTCTTTCTTTGTACAGTGTGTGTTGCAGAAGCTCTGAAAGGCATTAAAGGGAGTCCCAGATGAAGAAAAAACTTTGATAATGCTGGTCTGGACAATTATTGACCAGTTAGAATTTCCTTTCTTCTAAGAATAGTTCTGACCACACTGTTACAAGAAGTTCAAATCTGCCTTGATCCCTGATATGTCCTAATTTCTGGGCAGCCTCCTTACAGGCAGTGAACCAAAATCAACTTTTTAACTGATCACCTGGCTTTTGAGGGTGAACATGCAATTCCATTGCCTAACCATGGGAACTCAAGGCAGAATGGTGGGCACTCCTCTGAGCAGAGGCTGCAGCTCTGACTGGGAGGTCTGCACCACCTCTCCTGGAGCAGGGATCCCCCCAGATCCATAAGCTCAGACCAAGCTCTTGTATCCAATTTCAATGTGCCTGTTGTGGTGGCTAGTGACATGTGCCCTCTTTCAGTTCAAGGCCAGCACCCCTTGCCCTATTATCACATGTCCTAGTAAAGAGTCCCTCTCTGTTTTTCTTGTAGGCTCTCTTTAGGCCATGGAAGGTCTTATAAGGCCTGATGGCTTTGTTTTTTCAGGCTGAACAGCCCAAATCTCTCAGCCTTTCTTCATAGGAGAGGTGCTCCAGGCCTCTGATCACCTCTGTGACCTTCCTCTGGACTTAATTTATTCTCCCAATTCTATCAATATCAACAAAAGAAGATTCATCACCGTTCATGCTAAGAATTCTTCAGTCTAGGAAAGTGCACTTTAATACAAATGTCTCAAAAGGCTGGAAATGTTATTGATGTTTCAAGTGCTGGGCTTGGTTGTGCCTATATAAATAGGAAAAATTAAATTCCTTGACTCTTACATAGTAACACAGCACTAAAAGTCCTATCTTTAATCATAGGGTACAGTCCTATTCTATCACATACTATTGCAGAATATAATTATGAATCTTTCATCTGAAAAATAATTACACACTCTTTTATTATCTTGAAATATTTTCCTTTCATACTGCAAGAATTATGGTAGTTTTTATTAGAATGAGTTTTAAAAACATTATATTGAGCTTTCAAGTGAACAATTTTTGAACAAGTGAAAAATGAATGATTTGAGCACAAGGACAAAAAAAAAAGATGTTGATACCTGCATTGCAGAATTACCTTATAACACTGTCCTGCTTGATACAAATTAGTTCTACACAATAATTCAGTGATGGTGAAAAAATTATACACTAAAGAATTATATGCACTACATGTCAGTAGCCATGGGCTACAATTTTCAGAAACTGACACTTGGTAAAGTAGATGTATATATCTTCTTCCATATACCCTCTAAGCCAGAGATCAGAAACATTTTTTTCTCTCCTCATCTTCATAATTTAAGTCCATTTATAGGTTTTTGTTAGGAACCTTTCTTTATCGTTTTGGTTCCAAATTGGATTATTCTAAACAATAATCCAAGCTCAGAAACAAAACAAAGTTACTATCAGAGATGAGTTTTAAGCTGGAGAGTTTCCTTCAATTATGACTTCACGAAGCAATGCTTTTTAATTGCATTTTTTAAATTACTCACATACTTCAATATTTTGATGTGCTAAAAAAATTAACTAAAACTTACCCTGTGTTTTCTTATGCTCCTCAAAACTGAAAAATACCCCTCTAGAAAAACGACAATGACTTATGTGCCAGATTAAATGTCAAAGCCAGGTTTCAGTATGTTATGTGGTTTGAGGTTTTTGAGATACAGTAATGAAAGTATATTACTTTGATGAATAATTTGCTGTTAATTTCTACCATAATTGCCATTTAACTGCATTTTCAACTTAGGAGCAAAGAATTTTCATTCCTTTAAAAGTATTAATCTATTCCTACTGTTTTCTCAAATACTTACTGGTATACACAAGCTGAAAACCTTCATCAGTGCCCTCCGTGTCCGAGTTAAATTCCAACCATAAATGATTTGAAGTGCTGCTCAGTGTCAGGCCTCTCAATGCTGCCCCAGTATATGCTCCCAGCAGGTGAGCAGTGTTGTCTTTGCCATCATAGATCTGTAAAAAATGTGAGTTTTACAGTTATGAAAAAGAAAAGAGGGTATCTTTTACTTACAAAACAATTGTGTACATCTTCATTAAGAGGAAGGACAGCTCTGTCAGGGGAGGTCTGTTGCCAGTCAATCTGAAGTAGTATTTAGATATGCTCTTTGTCTCTCTTGACTAAAGCTGACTTAGGTGTGGTGAATTTTCAAGTGCAGTTTAAAATATGTCAGTTCCCTTTTTATATAACAACAGAAGAGGCAGAGGTGCCAGAACAGCTCAGGTTTTTTAGATCTCTGTGTTTTCTCTTTCACTGTCAGTATTGTAATGCTGATCACAACCTATCAGCAAACATCTATAACGTGTATCTGCCTCAACTCTGAGGTGGCACAATAGAAAATCTCACATATCCCCAACTTTGACCTCTTAAATAAACCTGTAGTGGCTTTTTATCCTGTGCAGACAGGTTAAAATACATCTGTGAAGTAAAAGGAGACTAAGAAATAAATTTAACAAGCTGCTTCTGTAAGCTGAAAGAGTATTGTATATATTTAAATCATAGTACGACATTTTTATTATTTATTTTTCTTCAACTGTTGTTCTTTTCCATCTATAAGAATACTAAATATGTAGAAAAATTCTCTAATAATTCTCAGGAAATTTTCCTATAAATCTGGTTGCTTTAAAATATCACAGGTCGTTGTATTCCTATAATTCCTAAAAGAACTTCCTATAATTTAACTACAATTGCTCATCCAAACATTATTTCCTGTAAGATTTATTTAGTGACTTCTATAATAATTAGAACTTTGATTGATGTGGTTTATGAAACATTTCACTTGCAAATCAGTAAATTGACCCGTGAATAATTTTCAAATTGCAATAAAGGGAAATTGCAAAGCCTTATTAAAAATTACTGAATTGTCCACAGTTCTAAATTCTCCTTTAATTCTATTAATTACTAATATAATTCAAGTTTGCATTTTTAGACAAGAATCTTCATCAGAATGAAATCAAAACAAATACACCAGCAATAGTAGTAATGCAACAAAATAAATGTGAAGTATTATGATGTCTATTCCATATCAGTAAAAATGAGTTACACACCTAACTCCTTTTTTCCAGAAATCTTCATGTGTCTAGTAATAACAAAGACCTTACATTAATGATATGTTGAAATAAAACAAATAAGTGATTTCTAACTATCTGTAATGAGTAAATAATTGTACAGGAGTTCAAGATGCACAAGATGATTTGATATGATTCCTTGGTTTTTACTGACAGAAGCAAATAAATTCCAAGCAAACTTAAATTTAAGATCCAATGTCCTCATATGGACTAAAAGTAAGAAATCAGAGAAGAAGAAAAAAGGGTAATTAAAGCACATCAACTAAAAAATAATTTCAATATATATAAAGCAGTATTAAAATATACATCTTATCTTTTTTACAAAGTCCTTTAAACTATACTGAGATCAGTAATCAAGCCAGAAAAAGAAAAAAAAAAAACAAACCACAAACTAACCTCAAATCAAGAAAAACCAAACCAAAACCAAACAAAAAAAACCCCACCCAACCCAGAAAATTAATTCTGTAATGCATTTAGTTTTCTTTTAGCAACTGAAAATACCCATTTCAGGAGGAATGATATCCAGCAAAGATATTCACATCATAATAGACTTAAACAAAACCTGGCTTGAATCCACTTATAATCAATAACAACCTAGGATTCAGGGTTTATTTTATTTTTAAAAACTATATAAGAGTAAACCATTCCCTGCTATCTGTGTATCACTAATACCTAACCAAAGGAAGCTGATGTAAGTTGTACCAACTATTTTCAATGTCTCACCAAAACTTCAAATAAGCCATGTCATGATAGCAATTTTCTTCATGTTAGTATTTCCCCACACACATTTATTGCCAATTTTGTTAGATGTCCTACCATATTAAATCTTTCACATTAGTCCACTGACATCTCTCATTAGTTAATATTCATTCTATTTCATGGGCTAACTAGCTGTCACATTGTATAATATTTTTAAATCTATATAATTTCTATGAAGGATCAGAATTTAAAGTATGTAACACTTCTGAAACTGATTCATTTGAGTAGGAGAAATGAATTTGGCTAAGGCAGGATTGTGATTCATCTGAACACTAAATTGAATTATTTTTTTCTTTTGCTTGCTGTCTTTCAGACATTCAAAGTATCCCTCTTCTTAAGGCACTGGGGTCTCCCTTAGGACAATAAATGAATGCATATTTTATAGTGCAACTCTCAATTTAGGTCATATTTTTGTTTCTCTGCTGTATTTGAAGTAATAGAAAAAAAAGGAAATTTATAGAATCATTTAAATGGTGCAATTTAGCTTGCCAATAAAGTGGTAGCCGACCCTTCTGAGATTTGCAGAACCACTGTTTTCTTTCTAACCTTGTTAAACTACGTTGGAGCTAAATATTTTGAATGAGTTAGTAATTCAACTTCATATTTTTTTTGGAAGGCAATATTATATGTGAATTAGGGTAGCACGATTATCTTATTTTTAATATATGAATATACTTTCTTATAGGCCTTACCAGCACATCTAGATTTAAGTTACTTGGGTGCTAAAGATAAGTCCAAGAATAATCATAATCAAAATATTATTTAGTTAGATATATTTTTCTTTAATTCATCCTGTAACATTAATTCAAAGATAATTGATTGATTCATGGCTGGATAGTGGCTGGATATGACAGTAACAAACTATTCAGCAAACTGAGGTCCATCTAAAGATACCATTAGGTATTTAATAGCCCAATCTTTTAAATTATTAATTCATAAAGAAAAACAAAGGCACAGAAAATTGTTTTGATGTTCTTCATACCACAGTAGTACGTTGAAATGTTTTAGGGAAAGATACTAATACTAATACTGAACACTCTACCTATATATTTGAACTAATAGATGTTATATTCAATTTTTAAAGGAAACATTGTGTGCATTTATAATTAGAGGGCAAATAAAACTTGCTAGTCTCTTAAGTGGCTTCATTATCAACAGCTTTTAAATGGAAAATTTTTCTGCTAATTTATATAACTATATAAAATTTTAGCAAGAGTGTATCATAAGTGAATGTATAAAATTTGTGCATTTTAATCAAGCTATTTTTGAGATTTTCCATTGAAACATAAAAGGCATATGGATATGAAGATCTGTTCCTTTATAAAGAGAAGAAATAACATAAAATCAGCAGCTCAGAACTGAGGCTGTCAACGCCCTGTCAAATGTATATCACATGTGAATAGAAGCACTAATATAAAGACAGAAAAGAGTCCATATGTTTGGGGGGGGTGAGGAGGGGAGTTGTCCCCTACATTTTATTACCTTTTCCTCAGCCTTATATTCGAGATGATATTGCTAAAATTGTTAGTATTATAAACATGAAGATTCTTAAGAAACAAATCAGAAAAAAAATCCAAATATCACATCCCTTCAAAGTCTTTGCCCAAAACCCTCAAAAACTGAATCATGTGCACACATTTAAAATCTGGCCCACAGAGGAGACAATGAACAAATGCAGCAAAGCTGAATCCTCTGTATTTGGCAGGAGCACAGAGTGCTGAGCCAAGCACAGCCAAAGAGAACCCTGAGTGCCAGTTCTGTTTGCTGACACGCTCTTACCTGCCTGTTGCTGCAGTGCTTTAGTTAAAGCAAAAAGAATGATTGCTTTATAACGTTATTAAAATAATTCTTAAATCATTTTTTTTCCACATAGGTTCAATATTACCCACCACATCAGTTCTCAGGCTGCATAAAGCCAAGCACATAGCTTAATACAAAAGGGAAAGAATATCCTTTTCATATTCGATGTTCCTCTCTCTTTTGTTTTAGGTTTACTCAGTGAAATCTGTCTGCAGAATTTTTGGAGGAGGTTTGTTTTTTTTATTTAAATATTACCAGAAAACTAGCCTTTTATTAGTACCATGCAGAGGTACAATTTTATTTATGCTGAAATCTACTGAAAATAAAGTAAACAATCATATTAGTCATGTCCAAGTTTCAATTTTAATAAAAATGCCTTTTTCCCTGTAAATTGAAAAATATGCTAAAATATCTTTGATACAAAAGAATATTTTCTACATTCAACAGATTTCAACACAAATAACATATTCACCACTATCAATGGACTATTCAGGCAAGCAGAACAATGATAACTCTGTTCTTTCTGTGTATATCTCAAGGCCTTGCTTACAGCTAGCAGAGACTAGAGAGTTTACAAGCAAAACTAGTGGATGAAGATAAAAGCAGGGAGAAAAAAAGGTAGAAATAATTTCATACTTTGGAAAAAATGCATTATTTTTCTTTGCCTCCTACATAGGTAGTTTACGCTAAAAATATTGAATTCTGGAAATATAGTGCATAAACTCAAATATGAGTACAATTGCAAAGAAGGAAGTAAGTGTTGCAGGGTTTCTGAGATTAATATTAAATGGATTGGCATGTAGTGATTGTACAGATCCTAAATTCTTCATATACCTTCATATAACTTTCATAAATATTAGAAAAAGACATGACCCTTTCAAGAGTAAGTTTTATCCCTACACAAAAAAAAAAGTAAAGATATTTATTTATTTATTACAGTTTCTGATGAAACCCAAAAAGAACTACACAATTAATCTAAGTAGTGAGAGCAGTTACATTGAAAGAAGAACAAGAAAATTGCATACTAAATGAAGCAAATGAAATACAAATTATATGCTCTGAAGCCTCTGTTCTATACCAGTTCAGAACTGATAAAAGGGAACTCCTCCTTCTGTGCCCCTGGAGTAATCGTAAGGGTGGTGATTTGCTGGGGTTAAATGTGCTGTTTCTCTCCAATGCTGCGTTCTCAGTCCAGCTGTTTCATTGTTTCAATCTCAGCACTGGTCAGATATAAACGTCATCCATGGTCAGTTAACTCACACAGCAAGCAGCAGATCTCATGGCTTCGTTAAAGAACTTGTCAAAATTTCATTAGAATACTCAGTCTATTCAGACTCTGAATGGAATTTTAGCTGCATACCTCTAGAGATCTAAAAATCCTAGTTTCAAGAAAAAGTAACAAAAAGTACATTACTCACTTTGCCAGCATTTTCATGTCTAGGTGCTGATGAAAAGAGATGGATTATCCAAGCGAAGCTTTTCACTAAAAACCTAAGTTTTAAATATGAAATATTATGGACTTGTTTCATTCGTGTTTGGGGCTCTAGAAGCTGGTGTTTTAAATTTTTTGATTTTAAAATGGTGACTGCTATGCACTCCCTCAGTCACAGCTGATGGGGAACTCTGTATTCACTATATGTCACTTGGCTGTTTTGAAGACAGGATGTTTTGGTTTTTTTTTAACTTAAGTTCTTTCCAGTTACAAAATTGTGATATATATTAGGTTAAAAGCATTTGTTGACTATTAATGATTCATTTAGAAACAAAATATAACCCTAGTGTCCTATTCCTGTAGCCAAAAGTTGTTCTCCACAATCAACAAAACAGGCAAATTAGGCAGCACAGTCCCTTTTTTCAGAGTAGAATAGGATCATCATAGACAGGGGTCAACAGACAACTGCAGAACTGATTCTGGGAAAAAAGCTTTGGAATGTGTGACTGCTAATGTGTTTCCTGAAGAAATTTTCTTTATCAAATGAAGGCATGAAAAAAGAGTGTGATAGAATTAAGATAGTTTGTGAGAATTTCATCTAAGAATGGAGGCAGGAAAGGACACGATGGGTTCCAGAGGTATTTCTTCCCACAGTTGTAAGGAGTGCCTCTGTCTTGCTATGATGTCAGATAGACTGAAAAAAGTGACAATCATAATCAAGAATACCTGTTAGAGTTTTTTTTTGGATATTTTTTAATAGGGAGGAACTTCAGCTCCTTATTATAATTCAAGATTGCTGACTTTCAAAAAAAGCACTCTAATTACACAACACTAGTTTCAATTAAAACACACAACCGCAATATACGGCAAATATTTCTGCCACTTACATTTACGGCTGAGTGGTGGCCTTCCTCTAATTATAATTGATTTTGCATTACTCTTAATTTCACATTAATTGAGTAGCAGTATTAAAGCAGAATTTTCTTCTCTAAGTCTCTGAGTTAAGATTGTCTAGTTAAACATCTGAAGTTCATATGATTCAAATGGCATTTGAAAAGTCATAAATGATTACATATTTTCAAATATGTACATTAAATGATTAAGAAATAAAAGGAATAAATAACTTGAAATGTTTTATTTTCATATTCTTTTATATTTATCTAACTGTACATAACTGTAGCTCCCTTCCTACAGTGGTATGTCTTTTAAATTAAGATAATAGAGTTGAATGGTTTAAACTTTAAAAATCTTGAGAAAAATCCTTCCATATGCTTTTATTGGCTAACAGTGACTCGAACAATTGGTTAGGTTTGTTTGAGGTTTTTTCCCATACTACTTACATTTTAATAAATGCTAAACAGCTTTCAAATAAAATCTTCAAAAATTAATAATGTAACGATTAAAGGGCATCAAATTGGTTCTCAAATAAGCAACAATTTTAATATAAACACACCTGTGCATTCTGTGTATCTAGTAACCTTTGGTTCATTTTGCTTCCATTTTGGTTTAAGAAGAGCATCATTTTTTTTTTCATATTTAAAACCATTTGATTTTCTTTTCCTTTTCGATGCCTGATCTCATTTTACATTAGTTGTTTAGGTTTGCTCATACTTTAGGTACAATTAGCCCCTTTTGGAAATGTTTGTATCTGACAACTAATGACAGAAATCCTACCCTAATGCACAGATGGCTACAGCTAGATGAGATAAACCCCAGTATGAATCATAGTTCCTTAGGAATACATATTTTCATAATCCTTTTCATTTAATAAGCACATGGAAGGATATGGTAGAAAAACTTTTAAAAAGTCAAACATGATTGGCATGGTACCTCTTGTTCCTTTGATTTCATGGAGGCAAATTTAATTAAATTAAATATTCTGAACAATTGGACAATTATTTAATCATGGATATCTTATTGCATTGATGTGCTATTGCACATGGTACGTGTGAAAAGACACCCTGATCAACATCAGCTTTAAATGTGTAGTTGGCTAAGTAATAGAAGCATCTGGAACTAAATTTTTTTGGAGTACAGTAATAAAACCTATGAACAAATCAAAGTTAGGAGGAAATCACTGTATAAAACTCTCATAGGCTCTAGTATCCTTCTTTCCTCTTTGTTGTTTCTTTTTTTCAATGCATACCTGATTAAAGTCATTTAAAGTGTAAAACTTCTATACAAAAGGCAGTATGTAGACTGTGTTAAATTAAAGTTATAGGTGTTATATTTTATTATGTTTAGATCACAGCTCAAGTTATGAAGATACTGTGGAAGTAAACAAATTCAAAGATGTAATTGATGAATATTTAAACTAAAAATACTATACAGATGACCATTAAGGCAACATTTTTTTTCATTATTTCAACCCCTTTTTTAGTTATCTCTGTTCAGAAAAACATGTGTTAAGAAATAGATTATGGGGGCACCTCAGGGTGCCTAATTTTTAACTTTTTTTTAAATGGAACCAGTTTAGAAAGATATTTTGTAAGAGTTGCTTTATATCCCCTTACCTGGTACTGTACTATTGCAGACAGATAAACCTCAATGAGGGGAGGTACGAGAAGATCAGAAACAGCAAACAAGTTTCATGATTACATACCTTAAGAACATCTCCTTGGGCTAAGTGGAATGTTCTGGCAGAAATATTGATTCCTTTCCCTGCTTGTACCTGAATGCTATAAATACATTCATGGTTGTTTTCATAGTTAAGAGGATAATTGGGGGACAATAGGATTCCTTCATTATTTGTCGTGGAGGCTCCACATTCAGCTGCAATTAAAAAGAAAAAGTTAAAGCATGTTTTAATAGAACACATAAATATTTTTAGTAATGGTGATAATGGTAATGTTAATGTTACCTAGTTCAATATTAATAATGTTGTTTAATATCTAAAATTTAGTTTTATCTGAAATCAGTTTACATGATCATAACAGTGATTGGAGGCTACAAGAATATTTCTAAATAGCAATACTTTAATAAAAGTATGTAAAAAACCATTGTGAGTTAAAATCATATTATTATCATCATAATCATATTGTTTATAGGATCTAGCTTGAATATTTTTGTATTTCATTTCTTCAACCCTATAAAATTCATAAAGACATGTAAATTAAAGTAGAATAATTCTATAAATTTATATGAGTTTTTATTTACATATACACATATGAATAAATGTATATATATATGTGTGTAGGTAAGTACATTTTCATATAGATTAATGAAAAAGAAGATTTTTTTCCCCTCTGATATAATTTAACCAAGCTAACCAACATAGTCAATGGTGTAAATTACAGTTGGAAAATATTATGTTATTGCTGCCAGATAAATATAGGAAAAGAACTATTTCAGTAACAAAAAAAGAAGAAAAAAATCCCAGGGGGAAAAAATTTAATTCAATTATTTTCAAGTAGTACAGTTATTATTTCAAGAAGTAAACCTTATAATTCAAGACTTTG
>VZTB01015935.1:52432-77826 GCA_013397245.1 Thryothorus ludovicianus
TGAAAAGAACATTGTCTTCTTCAATCAGTAAGAAAAGTGGAATTTCCTTTTATTTTACATTGTTCCAAAATACAAGACTTTCATACAGACAAAAATGATTTACAGAAATTTCCTATTATGTGTCTTCAATACAGGTACATTTGTGTATTAAACCTATTTTCAATATACTTTGGCTATTTTATGACTAAATTATTTATCTTGTAATGAAAGACAGTTTCCAGATCTGGGAAGATCCTGTATTTATGGCCTAAAAATAATTTTACAAAAAGATGAGATTTCAACATCAATGGCCAAATGGTCAATGGCCAAATACAGAAGAAATCTTTCTTAGAAATAATTGCTTACATTATTAACGTTATTTTGCATAACTGATCGCACCAGCTGACAAGAATGGGTAGGAGTCCCATATACTGTAAATAATGTACTCCTGCATTGCAATCGATCAAAGGAGGATGAAGAAATAGCATGACAGATGAGCTTCTGCATTAATGTTAACAAACCAAATTGTATCAAAAAACCCACATTCTGTATTAGAAGATTTTAAACTACCGATGTACATGGCAGTACAATGTACATCCTTTAGACTAATTTAATACTCTTCTAAAATCCCAACATCAACAGAAATATCCCCAAACATGAACAACCAAAAAAAAACCCTCCAGAAAATAACTCAGGAACTGCTGGAACTGTTGGAACTTAGTAAAAATGTCCATATGGGGAACAAGAACAGTTAAAACTTGATGCAAAATCTTAAAATACATAAGAAATATTACAAAACTCTTATAACATCATAATGTTATTATACTAATATATGGTGAGACTTCAATGACTGTATTTTGCTTTTTTTTCAGGAATCCTATCCCTGAAGAAAACAACAGACATATAACATATTTGTACATGATAGAATAAATATTTAGTGGAATAAATTTACTTCTGATGAATAGAAGAAAGTTTAGGATTCATTGTTCTGAGACGAATCAATGACACAAGTGGATATCACAATCCTTAAACTCAGAATTCATGCTGCCCAAAAATTCCATATATTAAAAGAAATCTCAAAACTAGCAAAAGGACATTTCTTTTGAGCAAAATATATTAAAAGCAATCTTCATCTTACATGTTTTGTATGCACAGAAATGGATAGAGCTATGCAGATGGAGCAAGAAAAATGGCATATAGAATAAGATGTGCAGAGGGTGGCTAATGGTTCTCCTGCTAATAAGGAAAGTTACTACAGATGTATCTGTGGTGGAACCTTCCCTTCCTTGGTTGCATATTTATGCATATCCAGTCAACGCTGAATTTATTTTTTCTCTCATACAATATAACCTTTCATACATTTCTGAAATGTCTGTTCTGGATGGTCTTTGAAAAGTACCTTAACTAAAGCCTGGCAAAGATGCTAAGTCAGTGAACACCTTGGCAAAAAATCTCTACTGGCAAAAATTCATGTACAATATCATCTGAAAAGTATGCAACATACTTTGAATTTAATAAGTTTGCCTGTAGATATCTTATGTCTTTTTTTCTGCTTTTTATAATTTCATAGGCATAGTTCCTTAGAAATCTCTAAGTCTAGAATTACAGACAGTTCAGGACCTACTGCAAAGAATGAACAGAAAAAGTGAAAGTAGAACAGAAGAAAAAACTTTTAAAGTCAATATCTTTCAGTGAAGGTTTAGCAGTCTGGAAAGAAACCGTATGGTGCTAAGAAAGCCAAAGGAAAAGACTTGACACATTTGGGAAGCTATGAAGACACAGATTATTTTACACAGACATGGAAATAATTAAGGTCTATACATTCAGACATGACAGTTAGTGGAAGGTAATACAATTTGGCTATTGGAAAGCCTTATAAGGAATGAAAACACAAACTGGAAAAGGGCAGGGGAGAGACAAAAAAATACGTAAGAAATTCTGGCATAATAGAGACAACTTTCTACATTTCACTGAAAAGAAAATCAATTCCAAGAAAGAAACGTGTGCTGAATATGAACACTGCATTTGGTTATCACTTGAGTATAGCATAAAAATAAATCATGAAACTACGAAATGGCAGTATTCTAATAGATCTTTAATCATCTTGATTCCATTATTGATTATAAGAAAAGTTTAATTTTATTTTTCCCTTTAAAGCAATAATAATTGCTCATTTCTTCCTATCTGTAACATAGTTACAGGAAAATTCTTGTAAGCTATCTATGGTATTGAAAATTATAAAGAGAACTAAGCAAAGACATCTGAACTCCAAATGCACAAGAACATTTCAGAGGCACTACAACCCTATGAAAACAACTCCATATTCACAAACTTAAAATAATTTATCTCCTCTGTATTACAAGCTGGAGACAAACCCTTAGCATACTGGGGAAAATGTTGATTCCTTAGGACCACACAGAGCTTGGAGTTTGTTTTTTATAAAGTCAAAAGTGAACACACATTCATAGTTACTATAGGTATTTTTTTTAAGAATGTATTTCTTATAGTCAAAAAGAGACTTCTTTTTCACTGTCCATGGAAACGTTCAAAGCAAGCAATGTAAAGATTATGGAATTTTTTCTGTCATCGTTAGATACACACATTTATTATCTTCTTCTGTTGGCTGTGTTGTAGTTAATTTGTAGTAGCTCATACAGAGTGTGTTTTTGATTTGTTAGCCAACACAGAGTGGATAACACACCGAAGTTTCAGCTGCCATCAAAATGTGCTTGCCCTGTGACTACAGACATCTACCCCAAAAAGTGCTGCATCATGGTGAACAGAAAAATGGAAGATCTTTATACATTTTTAGAAAAATCTTATTATAAAAATTGTTTCAGCACAACATCAAACCCTACTTATTTGGGATAATACCATCACCTGAGAAATTCAGCTTTAAAAATTCAGTAAAAATATATTTGTTTGCTATTTGAACACTAGTTTTCCATTTAATAATTCCTAATTTCAAAATTTCATTTCTTAAGTCTTAAGTCAAAAAGTTTTAAAAAATACTATCTTTATTTATTGAATAATAACAATTAATAAACAACAAGTACTTATCCATCACCTAAATAAGAAAAGGAAAGACAGTTTTTAATTTTCTGGCAAATTATTTGGTTTAGAATTGATTATGGTTGCCTACTCTGTTTCAAAACCCAACACATTTGGCCTTTGTTGTATCCAGACACGGATGCTTGGCCTTCCACCAAACGTCTACTTCATCTGTCTTGCCAGCATTTTATTCTTGTGTTGACAATCTGAACACAAATACCATGAGCAGTGGTTCCATCCCAGCTGATGTGGTGTGTGAAAGTGCACGTTATATCAGAAGTATTACATTTCATTAATCATTTTGACAAAAAATGCCAAACATGAGAGAAAGTAACAATACACAAATTTTGAGTCCCATATAAGCGGTTGACAGGAATTTCTACTTGTCTTCTTTGAATTTCATTATTATGACAAATTAAGCACAAGATTGACAAAGGCTGGATACTTATGGCAGGAAAATTGCTAATTAAGCCATTCCAATTGAGATTATGGTTTATTTTCAAAAATAATGAGAAAATATGTTGAATAGGAAATTGTATTACAGTTTTTCTCTTTTCCCTCAACAAACAAACATAAACATCGTTTTTCTGTATCATGAGAGCTATATAGTAACTTTTTTACGTTTATGCTGCTGTGGAAATTTCTTTTTGCTGGTAATTTACCAATTCATTTTATATTAACACTTTCTGAAATTTATTACTGAAATTTAACCTGTCTTCTTGACTGTGCACATATTCATTATTATTATTCTTATGGTTAAAAATTCATCACCCTATACACAAAAAGAACTTTTATTCATCCATTCCTCTGACTCAGCTTCTAAACCATCTCTTCTGTAGTTACATATATAAATGTTGCTAATGCATAATCTAAATTCCTAATTTTCCTTATACTGAGTTAAGCATAGGAGGAGTTTGAACCTAAAAATGTTGATACAGTAACTAACAACAAATAAGAGAAAACACAATCAATTCATATGCAATCAACATCTGAAAGACATTTATGTTTTACTAAGACATGATTTAGTATGAAAAAGTACTTTAATGCACACTGATACAGATGTTTTCATGTATAAACCTTTCCATATAGTTTGTACTCTTAAATAAATTTCAGCAATAAAAATAAAAATAATGGAGACACTTAAGTAGCTATCCTTTTTTCTTGAGATCTTATTGTTTTAACAGTTCTCAACAGGACTGAAAACCTAATAATTTAGGAAGAATTCAGTTCAATCAACATTCTTTAGTAATTTAAAGCTAAATTTCTAGTCAAAGCTACATACGTATGTTGCCTCTACAATGAATGGAGAGCATTAGGTAGGAATCATCAGAAAGTGTTTCTTCTCGATTGTCTTAGCTATCATTTAAAAACCAGAATAACAGTTCTAAGGATATTCTGAGGATATGGTTCTTACATAGGACGTTCAGGTTGACTACACTCTTATAAATTGACTTAGTTATATAAAAAAAATCTGGTCTAAGTCTCTAACTACAATTTTATAATACAGGTATCATTTGGAAGCTTGCATTGACAAAAAAAAACCAAAAAAACAAACTTCAATTACCTGACATCTGAACTGGTAAATGCTGATTTAAATTTGTACCAAATTTTCCTAGACGATTCATCCAAATAAAAAGAGTAAGCGTTGTGCCCTCAATTTGAATTGCTTTCAAGTATAGCATCTGAAGTTCACTTATAATACTAAATATATTAAAAAAAAGGTTAAAAAAATTGACTAAGGAAGTATGGAGAATTTGAGAGTACATTAAAAAGAATTGTATTACCATGCTTTTCCATGCTCTAAACCTGCAAGTCCATGGACAATGACTACACATACAAGCAAATGAAAGCAGCTGACCACGTACCCACACACCTTGGCAGAGGTGCACTCCATACTCGTCGTCCACCACCAAGACAAATAACCTCTGAAGCTCCTTCTAAACGGTATCCAGATGAACAGGAGAATGTCAGAATATCCCCAACACCAAAATTAAATCCTATTCTGTTACCAAATTGTGGGATCCCAGGATCTTCACAAGGTTCAAGATTATACTCTGCAAAGAGCAAGTCAGCTTGAATGAGAACACGATCCCTACCAGTCATATATGTAATCTTGCAGTCTAGTGATTTCTGTGTATTTCCACCTGAATATCAACACAGGCATCAGATTTTAAAACAAAACTATTGTGTGAGTGTTAAATTGATAATTAGTTTACGTTGAAAAGTAAGGCAAATTAATGCATTCACAATGTTTTAAAGATATATGAAACAACATGATTTATCATTCGTATAAGAACCATAAATAATTCAAACAAATAAAACAAATTTTAAAAATGGCACAACAAAAACTAAATAGTTGACACTTTAGCTCATCTAGAATTTCAGTAACTGAAATTAGACTATTTCTGTTTCCTCCCCTCACTTGATAATGTATCTTACAGTTTACTGCTATCTTATTTGTCATGTAGCACAAATGTATCCTTTACCTTTATAGAGGTACAGAGGTTTACTTGCTTTGAAATTATCATGCTTAGGAAAAAGTTTATAAAATATAATTTTTCAGTATATATATGCATCAAAATAATTTCAATTCTTTTTTTCTTTATACAACATACGTTAAGAAAACTCCAAAATAATATTTTTTTCAGGGGCCAGATATCACAGGTATTTCCTTACCAGAGAAAGAAATATTAAATCCTTCATATGATATTGAAAAATCTGAAATAAACCGCAACTGAGCTCTGAAATTTCCATAGAGACCAGCATTGATTGGTGAAGGAAGCTCTGATCCAGTCAGACGTGCCAGTGGCTGTGAGAAGCTGCCATTCTCTGTTATTAGTAAGTAGTCATGATGATCCTCCAAGTGAAACGTGTAGAAAGTGAATTGCACTCCTATTAGAAAAAGTAGAATTAGATTTACATATCACCCTATTAACATCCAGGTAACTAAGCCAAGGTTAAAATTCATGCATCACAGTATGGATCATCATTTCGAAAATTAAGATATTCCAATTTTTCTAAAAACTAGTATCTGTCCTGATTTTGGAATTAAGATATCTTTTGCAGCAGGTTTTATTTTGACACTATCTTTAACTTTTGCTTTTAGCTACAAAATATGGACATTTGATTTATAGAGTTTTAAAGATATATGCTTCCATTTTTGTGTAACATACAATGATGCACTATGTATATTCAAAACTACAAGCAGTTAATGGCAGAATAAAAAAGGTAAACTTTATTTCTTACAATTACCAGTATACTTGAATAGCACCAGTGAAAGCAAAGATTATAAAATATAGGATATTAAATTCTAATGGCACATGCAGTAGCAACATCAATTCCTCCCCATAAAGGGAAGATCTCCGAATAAGATGTGTCATACATTGACAGCACAATTTTTTTACCAATCATCATATATAAATCACACATCTAGAAAGGAAGATATCTCCTAGAACACAGTAGCAATAGAAAGACTTAAAGATCAAGACAGACAATTAAATCACTTCTGCATTATTAACTAAGGGTTAGATAATGATCTTTTGGTAGAACACACAGGAAAGCAAAGGAAAATAAACAGAAGAATCCATTAGCTTGCTTAAGTGATTACAGATTATCGGTACCTCTAGTATAATATCATTTTCAGTTTTTCATGTATGTTATAAACCAATGATTCAGTTTCTTCAAATGCATTTGATGATGTAATACTTTGGAAGATCCATTCATGTGGTTGCAGATTAACATAACAGATGAAGATTAATGACCTTTGGGTACTCCCATAGCCAACAGATTTTTAATAGTAAACATAATTTAATCAAAAAGCAAAGAAATACTTCACCTTCCTACAGACCCAACATTGCACCACTAGCTCTACCCTTGCCACCACCTGGCCCAAATTTCCCAAACAAGGTAATAAAATCCAAACTAGATATACTCTGCTTGACTCAACTATCTAAATATAAAAACATTGTGCCCCTTCAGGTGGTGTAGGTTATCTTTTCTAGACTTCACACACAGCTTTAGAAGCTCTAAAAAAAGTACAATTGCCTGTTACTGTTATTGGTTCTTTTTTGTTTGTTTCTTTGTGGTTTTTGTTTGTTTGTTTTTATAACATTCCTGAGGTTGTCTGAACAGCAATAAACATTTATGTTAATGCAATTCAATCACACCTAAGAAATACAGTTTGTTTGGGGATCTGGAATGCACAGACAATTGGTTTACAAACATGGTAAAGGACTTTTCAGTACAGAAAGCAAAGACAAGAAATGAGAGAAGTAATGAATGGTGTACACATACATAAGTTTTAATGAGCAGGGATAAGTGGAGATACTAACAAAGACCAGAATTCTTATGTTTCTGTTTGATGATAAATTAAATGTATCACTGTAATCTTAAAGTAGTTAAATCTCAGTAACTGATGGTAATGGGGGAATGAATCTTGGGTCTCACGAAAATTAGAAATTTACCATGGAATACTTGAGGGGAATTTGTCAGATTAAGTAAAACTGAAGTTGAATTTTTTTTTTAAATGGTAGTTGGAGACCCCAAAACTTTTTGTGAGATGTTTTAGGCCAAAGGAAGATAAGGGAATGGATCATGCTAGGTAAGAGTGAAAAATATGTGGGAAAAGAGAGAGGGTTAAGGCTCTAATCTCTGCACCTGACCAGCTCAGGCTGTCCTCTATTATTTTAGAAGTCTGCTCCCAATTAGTGTGCAAATGTGTCTTCTGTCCAGAGTGTGAGCATAGGGGTGACCAGTAATGAACATTACTATGGACTGTCTGGGGAGCAGGATGAGATCTGGGGACAAATGGAAAAAGGGCCATTGGTCACAGACCAGGCAGACCCTTGTAGAAGTAGAATCTGGAGTCCACCTCCTGGGCTAGAATGTAGAAGGCTGGGGGAGCACATGCATGTGCATGTGTGAGTGTCATTTCTAGCAGACTCCTTTTCCCCTCAACCTGGATGAAGAAATAGGATTTGTTTGCTTGGGTGTTCATGTCTGTTTCAGGGCTGCTGGTGTTTCTGTAAGGGCAAATAAAACTCTGTCTTTGCCTCTGTCTTTGTTAATCTGTGTGACCAGCCGGCATCTCTGGAATACAGACTTGCCATCAGCTGGACAAAACAATGGGAGCAATCAGAGAAAAGCCTTGGGTAATAGAGACTTCTATCTTTTACTTCTTTTTACAGAGACTGGAGAACCATTCAGCTTTTTCAAATAGATACCTCCTTCTCTTCTAAAACTCCACACACCTCATATACTCCTTCTGGATCCAGAAAAACACATCATACTTAGTAGTACTGTTATAGTAATTACTGAATGAGATTTTATTTTTTGCTTATGGTAAAAATAAATAATCCAAAAGACTCGTCCTGGCTTTTAAAAATTCTAAATTTACTAATTACATGAGTAAAGCCATTCATCTATTTTGATCATCCTTTTTATGGTTGCATGTGTTTTGAACTAATGCATAATAATTTAGCTTTGGAATTATTAAATTCCTAAATGCCTGGGTTTTTTTTAACTTAGTTCATATAGGACATAGTGTTGATTTCACATAAAAAGAGCTCAATTTAATTTTGGCCCTTTTTATGCATGAATGTATACTGAAACAACAAAATCGGAAATGCCAAAGAAAATTTTATGGTAGTAACCCAAAATAATGAAATTCCTGTGAATCACAGTTGAGCTTCACTGAGTATTGTTCAAACATCAGACTCAAAGTTTAACGCAAGGGAATGTTTCAATCAATTTTCCAGATTGCCGTGACATTTCTTAGCAAAACCCCAAGGTATATTACAGCAGTAGCTGTACAATTTGGTTTTCTTCAGAAAATATTCTAATCACATTAATATATGCTGTGTGACAGATTGTGTCTTCTCTGGGGAAGAATTTTAAAAGATATGTTCAGGTAGATTCCTTCTCATTCTGCCTCACATGCGTCTTTCTTTTTAAGGGGAATATTTAAAATCTGAAATGAAGATAGGAAGAAATAACACTGTAAAATGTCACTTCTCTATGTTACCATCCAGACTGTTGGGGGATGGGTTAATTAACTGATCTCACAATAGATCTTTCAAAGCATACAACAGATACTCCACAAACTTCATTTCACCATATATTTAAATTGTGTTCTAACCACAGACAAAATGCAATAATTATTGTTAATAGGTGTTTTCTTTTATCTTCATAATAGTAATTAGTGGACATTAACTATATTTAAAATAAATGTTCAATTCTCTTTTTAACAATTAAAAAAAAAAAGAACGAAAATTATATCAAGTTGTAATGGACACTGAAGAGTCATAATGCTGGTCCATAGGAGTATAAGTGAAAAATTAATTATAAAACTTTAGATACACTTGAAGAGTAAAATTAAAACACATATAATCCTATTGCAATATTGTTATTTAAAACAGTATATGCAAACACATAAACTGTTTTGCCTAACAATTCAACATACAGATATAAAATACATATCACATCTAAATCTATGCATTTAATTACCTGTTATTATTCAATAGCAGTATGAACTTGTAACATAAATATATGTGTGTAAGAAAGTACCTCACAGCATTCTGAAACTTCAAGCTTTTTCTTGGCTGTTCGACATGAAACTACCAAACTTTGTAGAAAAAAGACCCAAAATAGTCTAAAGTAAAAATAATCTCACTAGTTAGCAGCCAGTAGAAGATACTCCTTGAGTTTCTGAAGTCGAAATTATACTAGCCATGAAATAGACCAGAAAATGAGATATCCAGAACAAAGTTTATTTCTCCCTCTCATGAAAATAACCAATTTATGTGCATGGGATTAATTTTTCTAAATAGTGACTGTGTAAACCTTAGCTACTCAGTGTCTCCACAGACACCTCACCTGGGGACTATATTAACTGGCTAGACATCACACGATGGAGATAAAACAGGTACCTTCAGAGGATAGTTCATTCCTTTTGCTTTAGGTACCTTTTCAGGGTGCAGTGACTCATATCCTGAAGATATATACATTTTTCCATTAAGTACAGAAGTGTCCTAATTGACTAGCTCACTACATAGAACTTAACTGTGAGAAATTTAAATTAAGTAAGCCTATGACTTATCATAAAAGGACAGCTATCTTCCTCATGCAGTACAACAGGAAGAGCTTAAAGAATTAATAGCCTTTTGCCAACAAGTACAAAGTATGAGGATTTCACACACTATTTCCTACTCAGAGCAAATACCCACTCTACATTTTTTTCCAGCAGCTCTTTGAGCAGATATCAAGCTCTTTGATTTTAAATCAAAATGTCCAAGTCAAATAGTGACATTGTGTTCATATTTAATTTTTTTCATTAATAATATTTCTATACAACAATATAAAATTTACAGAACTGTAGGTCAACTTAGGTTGGAAAAGACGTCTAAGATTATTGAGTCCAACCACTAATCCAGCAATGCCAAGTCCACCACTAAACAATGTACATAAGTGCCACATCAACGTGTTTTTTAAACAGCTCCAGGGATGACACTTCCCTGGGCAGCCTGTCTCAATGACTGATAACTCCTCCCATAAAGAAATTTTCTCATGTCCAATCTTTGGACATACTCCAGCACCTCAATGTCTTGTACTGAAGACCCCAGAACTGGACACAGGAGCACCAGTGGTGAGTACAGAGACACAGTCCCTGCCCTGGTCCTGCTGGCCACACCATTTCTGGATGCCAGGATGCCACTGGCCTTCTTGGCCACCTGGGCTCACTGCTGGCTCAGGTTCAGCCTCTGTCAACCAGCACCCTCAGGTCTTTTTCAACTGAGCATCCTTCCAGACATCTATCTCAAGACTGTAACATTGCATGACGTTGAATCAAACAAGAATGTGAGTCTATAAATATGTGTGCATATACATATCAGTATATATGTGCTTATAAATATCCATATTTGTATTACTATGCCTTCCCCTGTATATTTTATTTCTGCAAATCTGTTTTCTCAGGATTCTCATTATATAAGGTGGGTTTTTTCAGCAGCCTCACGTAAAATGTGGTAACATTGAGAATTTCAGCTTTTTTTATCCCAACTTTTAAGCACTTCTAGGTTTTAAGAAAAAAGATAATTACAAAATGCTGCTTCATTTTCTAAAAAAGAAGAAAAAAACAAACTAAAAATTCCCAAGTACTTTTCTTCATGAAAGTGTTAATAAAATGTTTTTCAAGAATCCTGAAAAATGTGTCTTAATCTCATTTTTACTGTAGAATTCACATAATTTTATGCCATGTATTACTCCATGAAGCTAAACTCTTATTCATCTCTGCTACTTGCCTTCAATTCTCAGATTATAAAGCTTGTGTTGTTATCCAATGACTTCTCAGACAGTGCAAGATAAATGACTACAGCTCCAACAGCTTTTTTACACTTTCTATTAGTCTTCCTTGCTTATCCAGAACAACAAAAGATACACAGCCCCTTATATTCCCACAACTCTAAAAGCCATGTGTCATACCTAGAGGCAACAAAGGCAAATGTAGCATGTGATGTAGCATCAGTAAATTCAGGAGGCTTTTTCACTGTGGATATTTAGAATCAAATTACATTGACACAAAGGCATCACTTGGTAATAAGAGAGACTATGGAACAGCTGGAGCAATAATTTTGAGAGATACACTTTGCCACTTTAACGCTTTAAGGAGTTTTAAATGGGACAACCAGTCAGAGTGATTCAACATCTAGATGAGAAAGTATCACACTATTTGCACAAAATAGAATAAGGGGATCACAGATCAGCACAATTCTCTGTATCTGAAGTCTTATTTTTATGTTATCAATAACTCTTTCTTAGAGGAATACATCATCAGCATACTTTGTCACATATTTCATGCCCTCACAGAGAACATTGATGAAATTCAGAATTGAACTTGCCTTCCTTCTTCTCCTGTTCATTTCTTTTTCTGTATTCTTTCCAGTGTTACAATATAATTCTCCTTTTTGTGTTCTTACCAGCTTACTCTCTTTGTATTCAATTTATTTTATGACATCTATCTCTGTCTACTTCCCCTAACATTAATCTTACATCTCTCCAGCTCTTTCCACCCACAGCACAAGAGTACTATGCAGTCACTCCCATATTTAATATAAAATAAAAACAAAAACTTAAAAGTATGATCCATCTCATCTAGTACCAAAACTTTTCATCTGAAAGCAACTAGGACACATTATTTCTAGGAAACTTTGCTTCCTGTACCAGCTTCAATTTGTGTCCTATACATTACTTAAACTTTCAAAGAAGAGTTAAAATCAGTATTACATCTTTTTCCTCAGATCTACCCTCAAGAAATAACCACCTCTTCCTTAAAAGCATTCTGTCCTTCAGCTTCTGTGATCAGTCATTACAAAATTCTCACTCACTATTCATTCTGTGGGAAGTATAAGGGTTTAGTCCACTTCTGGAGTTTGCTACAAGAAAATTAAACCCCAAAAATCAGCAGTGCGTATTCAAGTTCTTTGGTGCTAACCTATGTTTACTTCTAGAGCACAGAATACTCGACTTATATATTTAAAAAAAAAAAAAAGTGGAAAAAAGAGAAAAGGATTTATTTACCTTTTCCATGGGTAACATCCACAGTCCATGTGCAATTTAGTGAATTTGGATATAGATCAGGATAACCTGGGGATAAAATTGTCCCACTAGGTCCTCTAACATCTCCACCACATAAAGCTAGAAACAAAGAAAGTAATAATAATAATATAGAGAAGAGAAAATATACAGATAAGAGAAAATGTGAGAAAACAAACCTAAAAATTTCTGCCTTTAAAATTACTTACAAGTAGTTACTCAAATGATTTAGCAATTTCAGATATTACTACAGGCCATTTTTGTACAATAGAAAAATAAATGCAGCCAATGATTAATTAATTTTGGTTTAATATGCATAATAAAATCAAAATCAAGTTTCATTAGCTGTTTTTTCAGGTTTTCTGGAGACTGAAAATCATTAAGTTCAGCAGAAAGATGAAGGCAGATGATACAGAGCCAGACAATATCACTTAAGCAGAAGTTAAGGTTGGAGAGTTAAAATGGTGGATCTTGGCTATTGAGGAATCATTTACTTAAAATATTTGTGCAGGGAAGATTGATACGGTGTCATGAATGCAATTATAATTATTGGTTATGTGTTTATATCGATGATGCTACTGCTAATGACAGGTTCCAATATAGGAATAAGCATTTCTATAATTTCATTAGCAACTTCATAAAACTAATCAGTAATTGAGCAATACAAAAATTAAATTAGAGCTCAAATTAATGCAAAATACAAAAATTTAGTCATTATAACATTGGCAAAAACGTACAGCTCAATGATTTTCTATTCCAGAGTTTTTGAAATAAATACAACATTAATCAAGTAATTTTTAGTAGGGAAGAGTCTTGCATTTTAGAATTATCATGTATCAATAACACTTATTAAAATTCAGTATCAAGTTATTACATCAGAGTTCTCTGAATATTGATAATCTTAGAAGGGCATACATTATTAAACAAATGAGTAGTTATTTTTTTTCCCCTCAAAGTTAAAAGCCTCTATTCCTTTTATTTTCTTTCCTTTTCTAATTATATGCGTTACCAAAATTATTTTGCAGAAATATTTTAGCATAAAAACAGTGAACTCCTGTCACCAGTTTCAGGTCAAATAATCTAGATCATTCTAGTAAAATTGATTGCAACTGTCCATAAGAGCAGTCCTGCCGAAGTAGTTAACACCAATTCTTCTCTTATTTTTAGCAGATGTTAAAGGTCTTCAAAGGCACTTTTGGAGAGATGTAAATGGCAGCTACTTGTCTGTAACTCCAGTTGATGTAAATATCAAACCCTCTTCTTGGTCTATAGGTGGTCACTCACCTATTTCTTGCTCATGCCTGTGCTTCCCACCCTGCTGCCTCAGCAGGGAGGGTGAGGGAAGGAGCCTGTCACAGGCTGGAGGAACAATGCCTAAGAGATGATGCCCCACCTGCACCAGCTGGTTTAACCTGCTCCCACCCCTCTGCAACATCTGCAGCAGCTCCTAACGCAGCACTCACCAGTGTGACCTCTAAAGGGGAGAGAAGTTTGACCTTTCAGTATGTGCTCAAACAGCTACTTTCTTCAGGAGAAAGATGCTGTGAGTAATTTGCTGCACCACGTATTTCTGCTGTATCTTGATATTTATGCTGCTTATGGCAATTTCTGCTATACACTGATGGTGTAAATGATGGAAGTTATGCTCATTATTCCTTTGCTATTAATGTGATATATTTGAGGATGAATATATGGACATGTCACAATTTTCTGCTTGTAGATGTAAATTCCTAACTGATTTGAGGACACGGCAGACAGGAAATCAAGAGAATATCCAGTGTACCTTCAATCTCACCCTGTACCTAAGCAGATATTTGTGTCAATGAAATATGTGAATTTTTCAGACATTTCAGTAGCACTGGGGAAAGTTTCCATAAAGATCAATTATTTATTATAATAAGGTTATGGCACTGCATACCATCACTCTGTTCAGGGCACTAAAAGAAATATACATTTAATAACACTTTTTTATAAATCACGAATGGAATTTCATCCTATATCCTAGGATGAAGAGTACCCCACCTTGCTTAGGTTAAAATTTCTTTGACCATTCTAACTAACCATATTTCTGTTTTAGACATTCTTACTTGCCTGGATAACCCTCATGATTGCTTTGTATATGCTATTTCTCCTGCCAACTTTCTAGCCTTTGTTGGCCTAGTTATAAGATGGAAATTTGCAAATCCAGTACCACAGGCTGAAATAAGACATTCTAGGACCACATTTGCCCAATCTCTTCATTGTTGCCACAGGCAAATAACCTCCTTCCATTTTAATTTTCCTGCTCACTTCTCTGATGATGAGATAGTGAGGGCAAATACTGCCACCGTATCATCTGATCTTGCTATATTTAGACATTAGCAAAATACAGCCAGGGCTGTGACAGCATGTTATTGGAGCTCCTGATGGTAACTATCTACTTCATCCATTAAATAAAAACAAATACAGTCAGTTTTTATAATCATGGGATATAGACCAAACAAATAATATATTTTACAGGGGGTGTTTGGAAAACCTTTCAGGAATGCAAATAGTGACAAAACATCTATAGCATGCCATCAGGACATCAATGTAACTCTATGAAGGCTAGCAGATGGCAGAAAAAGGCATCAAGGGAGAAGCCTTTTAGAAAATAAAGCCAAGCTGACAAATCTGAAATAGAAGATGTACAATTGGCCTTGATAAGATGGCTAACAGCCCAAGCATGTAATATCACTACTAGTATCTGACTGTTTTTCTGAGTGCAAAGGAAAACAGGAGCACATAAAAATAAGAACAGCAAAGGATAAACACACATATTTTCAAATTCTAGTTTTCATTCACTTTATCTGATTGTACAGAGATGGAAGCTAGGAAAGAGTGACAGTAGAATGAATAATTAAGGAAATAACTGAAGCACTACTTTTGATTCCTAATTTGGAAAATGGGACATTATGTTAACATATGAATTAAAAATTTCTTTTTTTATGCAATCAGAGAAGTTGAATGAAGACATGCCTCCATAACTGCTTTCCAAATAGTGAGAATCAAAATTTAAAAAAAATTAAAAACCTCAAATTACAAAACAATAACAACAACAACAAGAATAAAAGAACAAAAAGTAAAGAGAACAAAATATAAAAGTCACCGTATGAAATAGAAATAGGTACACAGAAGTATACAATTTTGTGATCAGAAATGGTGTAACAATTTAAGAAGCAAGTTTTTGCTAACTATGAATTAAGATTCCAATTTAATAATGGAGTTTGGTGACTACATCAGATGTTCAGCTGAAATACTTTCTTAAAATATTGGACCAATTACTTATACTTTCTTTTGTTGCAGCTACATGATCAATCACAAAAAAAGTGACAGCAAGCAAGCCTAGCTTATAAAATGGTCCAATATTTTAAAAATAATTTTTGGCCCAAAAAATTTCATAACCTTTAGTCAGGCTACTTGTGTCTCAGTGGGAAACATGCAGCCCATGCTTCGTCCCTAAAATACATGAATAATTGTAATAAAACCACTTGACTTTTGTCATTCATAGCAAAGTTCTACTTCTGGCCATATTTCACATTACTATAAAACTGTTATAGGAAATCAATCTTGCAATACTAGAAACAGCCTTGTAATTTCCAGCCTAAATTTATTCATAGTCTATTTTTGCCCATTTGATCTTCTGCTGAACCATCATTATATTCTGTTCCCTCTTGGGGCCTCACTTGGGAAGGCTGGCAAGCCACATAAGAATCGATGATTTTGGATCAGTAATGAGACAGGGTTTTTCTAACTTGCTTCAATCAGATATGTTTTCCACGTCTATGACCCCTGCATTAACAATTGCAAGTATTTAGCTGTCTTGTCACAGCAGCTATGCTACAAAAACATATTTCTAGATTACTTCACATTAGATTATGACATGTTTGTTCATATTTGTTTGATTGTTTTTTCTATTACATTCTCACATGCCCTCTGTTCTGGTTTGCACATATTTATATTGTACTGTAGAAGTCAGTTTATATATTCTCTTCCTGCACGGGGTCATCCCGTATAGCTAGCTTAACACTAACTCACCTAACTTATTCATAAAAACCCTCAAAAATTTTGCTTTGTATACCATGCAGGAAAACTCAACAAGCACTAATTATGTTTGCTGCCACCTGAGGTCTACAAATATAACTTAGTATCTATTTAAAACTAGATTGTTTTGATGTGACTCAAGTTACTCACTCAAGAGTATAGTGATATGAAATGCCAAGAAATCTGGATATGAGAGAGAGGGGGTCCTTGTCAGAGACTGAAATATTAGTTTATATTTTGAACTTTCAAAGTTCCTTTTGGTTTATACACAGTGACTTAGCTTTCTTTGCTCTTCAGGCTTTAAATCAGATTGTAAGTCCCCAGATCCAAAAAGGGCAGAAAATATAAGTAAAATTTATGAGTTATTTAGTAAATCAAGAGAAAATAATACATATATATAAAAATAGATACAGATATATATCAATGCTTTTTTCTATGTATTTCAACATAGTGTTCACTAGTAATTCACTTTAAAAAAAACAGAACAAAGTGTTTTATTTTTTTATCCTGATTGATGATGATATCTGTGAAATTAGCTTTTTTCATATTTTCAAATGGTATCACCTATTATTTTCTTATTTAAAGGTTTTTCAAGAGATTAGCCATAGGTCTCCAAACACAACTCAGATACTAACATACAATGATGTATCTCAATTTTCTCAGGAAAGATAAAATACTCTTAAGAAGAAGAAAATCTTTCAGAAGAAAACCCTACCTTTTTTCCATAAGTTCAGTTTGTTGTAGGTAGACATAATTGAAAACTATTTGGTTTTCAGAGGTAATGGGAAAAGAAAACACACAATTATAATTGATTTGTAATAACAATTAGCTTTAGATTTCAAGCATCATCAAAGAAGACTAACAGCATGTGCTAGTTTAGAAAGAACTGCAGAGAAAAAAAAGAAAAATCTATTTATATGGAAATGTGTTTGCGTATATATAAGTCTAAATACAAATATATATGTGCACAAACACACAGAGGTCTCATTACATTAATTTGTTTAATTGACTCTAACTTCCAACTAAAAATGTAATTTTGAGATGATTTTCATTCATTGTGCAATTGGATAATAAAAGTGACATATAAAATAGACTTTAAAATTATTGAAACAGTGAATTAGAGTTTGAATCTTATATACTGTGCTCCATAGACCAAGAAGCTTCAGCATTTGTCTTCCCTAATTATAGAAAATGTAATATATCTTAAATTGAGATGTAGTTCTGTAGGGGTAAATAAATAAGGATATGGACATCAAATTAACATACTCAGCTTCAAGAAAGAAACCTTGGACTTGAGTTATATTACACAAGAGATTAATTTAATATTAACTAGTGTAGCCTAGATTACTCACAATATAAACTTCCATTTTGACCTTCTCATTTAAATCAAAAATAGACCAGACATGCTCTCCTTTTCCAATTCTGGCCTCTACTACACTGGGTATTTGAAGCAGCTTTTTTAACAGCTGTGTTTTAATGGAATTATTATTTTTATTTTCAAGATGTCAACAGAATGGACATAACACCTCTGCATTATTCCCTAAATACATTCCTCATGTACTGAATAAGTCATATTTGCTAATTCATTTGAACATTTAGGGGTTTCCAATATAAACATTAAAGGTTTTTTTATCTTGCTTGAGTTATTTTCATTCTATTTATTAATTTTCTTAAGTAAATGAAGATTGGGGGAATGACAATATTTATTTTTAATTCAACTAATGAATGAAAATTATCTATTAGCATTCAATTTGATGTTATGATGCAGAGAATGAAGAACACTTTACACTCTTAAATAGATATCCAGTTTTTACATTCATTTTCCTGTAAGTTTTGATGGGATTACTACAATAATTCTTATACTGGGAAGAAGTGGGTTCCCCACATATATCGAAAGCTTAAAAGCAAAATTCTCTTATAGTATTCATATAGAAAGAACATTATAAGGTAAAATTTGGCCTTTTTAGTTAAGCTCTGGGTGGTGATTAGAATTAAGAAATTCAGGGTTTTCCAGATAAATAGGTAAAAAGTGAATCATATGTAGTTAATAGATGAGAATGGTATAGATGCAATACAATCAGTGTTTTCTCATCAAAGGTCATAACCATCTATTTTAGCACTTTTTCTCTGATGTTTATCTGTGCAACATCAAGCACATCATGAAAAATTTAGTTTACGGTCTTTCAAAGAATAGAATTTCAGTCAATACGATGTTCTACTTTGGGGGAGGAACTTGCTTTAAGAAGTCTAAAATTTTTTGTTCTGTAGTCTCTTCTTCACAACCACTCATGAGTTGCCATGACCTATCTGCACAATTACCATGGTCAGTCTCCACCTCACTACATGATGTAATTATAAAAAAAGAGATGCAATTATCAAAAAGAACAATAAAAAAGAGCTTATCTCCTCAGAAACCATCAGTGTAACCTTCTGAATGCACAGTAATAGTGACTGATGTGTTTAGTAGTGGTATGATTAATACAAACCCATACTCATAGCATAAACAACGAACAACTCATTTAGAAAATACCCTTTTTTGCCTGGGGTGCAAGGACTCTTGATTGTTCTAGAAAACATTCCACCAGAGAAGAAATTCAGCAATGAAGTTAAAATTAAATCAACCACAAACTGGTTAAATTTAGTAGAATAAATGTACTCAATCCTACCTTTGCAACATATTTATTGAATGCACAATTGCTATTTAGCAATGTGCTACGGAGAAAAAGAAACCTAATTTATCTAATGAATTGCATACAAGTTCAGCAACTTTAGGAAGAAAATTGATCACAATATGTAAGTTTATTTCACAACAGAGCACAATATTCATAAGGAGTGTCCTGTACTTATACTGTTTGTTTTACTTGGTTACCATCTAGTGTGTATCACTAATAGAAAACAGATCCTAGTTTTGTTGTCTATTCATTAAAATATAGTCCCCTTGACTGCAAACTGGGAGCCCTATAATATTTCATTGCAAGAACCTGATGGAGATGTCTAATCTTTTAGAAAATGGCCTTGCAGAACTACAGAGGGCCATTTTCAGCAAAGTGATTATTCACATTCCTTTCTACCACCACAGATTTTGGGTATTATCGTATATTGACACCTTCAACTTTCTGAAATACAAAAAGCTAAAGCATTTCCTAACTAAACAATCTGAAGGCCAAGAACATTCCTACCATTTTCTAAAGAAAATAATGCAATGGGAATGAATAGTCTTCTTTATGGCAAACCACATGTGATTCAGTAAGCATCTTCATCAGTCTTCGTTCAGACTTTTCTGTCAGAATGAGTGTCCTGAAACACTAAGAACTGTATTAGAAAAATACGGAATCATGTACATTCTGTGGCTCGTAAAAGCTCAGGAGACTTTCTCTGGTTAAATACTACCCTAGAATTAAATGGTTATATTATTCCTGAAAACATTTCTAACATTTCTTCTGGTTTGACTTGATTGGACAATTTTGTAATACTGACACGTGTAAACCAATGAGAAGGGCTGATACACCTTCGTGAATACACATTTTTAGGTGAGATTCCAGAAATCTGTCTCTTCTGGTTTCCAGTGTTATGAGAGGTAGGAGGCCTGGCCCATCTTCTTCCCATGGCTGGGCCGAGTTTCTTTCCCCCTCTGCCCTGGCCCAGCAGTCCTGGCCAGACAAAGAAGGGAGGAGAGGGAGAGAGCAAGCCAAGGCTGGCCGGTGCACAGCAGCTGCCAACATGAGCCCTGCTGAGCCCTGAGAGCAGCCATGGCCACAGCTTGGCGGGGAAGGAGTGGCCCAGCTCCAGCTCCCAGGCAGGGAGAATGGAAGCTGATAAGATCTGAGCTGCCTTCTTCAGCCCCGATGCCTGTGCAGAGAGTAACACAAAGCTGGAACTGAAACAGCAGCTGGCCTCTGGAGATCCTGGCACAGCTCCAGCACAGCTGCAATTCCTCACCTGACTGCTTTGGCCTGGCTGCTGCCTTCTGTTAACCCTTTCAGAGCAGAAGAAACCTCCAGGCCTCATTCTCCCCCAGATGAGAGACAAGGATAAACGGAGGACATGCAAAAGACTGCTTGAAAGAATCAAGGCCAGTAAAGTTTCAGATGGAAGAAGTATGGGGAGCTGCTTTCAAGCTGAAAATCTCCTGTTAAGATATTTCCTTTAAACCATAGAGAAGTATGGGGAGATGGGAAGTTCAAATTGTAGACCTGAGCAGTGTTAAAGTGAGCCAGTGTTGAAGTGTCTGTGATTCCATGAGAAGTTTGAAAGAAGGATGAAGTGATAAATACTCTTTGCCCTGAGAGAGGAAGAAGAAGAGTATCTCTGTTCCATGGGATGAAGATGATCTCAAAAACAGATAAAGAGAACCTTTGCTTCAAACAGTTTATCTTTAAAATAAAACCCCATGCATTAATGTGACCCAGAGGCACAGCTGTAAAAAGGGACTGTGAACATTGGGAAGAGCGGCTGTTCATGAAGATTGACACCACAAAAGAACTGTTTTCTTGCAGGAGAATTTCCATAGCAAATGAGAGGTGTTTCCCTCCCTAAGAGAAAGACTATTTTAGAGGTGGAAAACTGATTGAGATTTCTGGGTGTTGTTTTCTGTACATTGTCAATCAGAAGGAAAGAAAGGGTGGGGAGGGAGGAGGTTCTGTAGGTTTCATTCTGATTCTTGGGTTGTTTCTTTCTTTTTTAGTGTTAGTTAACAAAGTTTTATTACTTTTAAGCTTAAGCCTGCTTTGCTCTTGGTTGGGAAATTCCAAATTGGAGAAACTAAACCACTGCTCTAAATTGGTGTCTGTGACTGGTTTCAAACCGAAACCACCACAACATCAAAAACATGTACCATGTTCCAAGGAGGGAAACGGTTTTAAGAACAGTTTCAAATACTACAAATTCTCAAATAATGTAACTGAATAAACATTACAATCTACTTTCTGAATAGTACATATAATTGATATGACCCCAACTGGGAAGGCATTAAAATGAACATTTCATATTACAAGAGATGACTAAAAATCCTAGATAATTCAGATTTAATGATACAATAGAGACTCGTTACTCAATCCTACTTTTGTCTAGTTTATTAATCACCAGAGGTAATGTGATGCTAATACATTTCCACAGTGATTGAAGGGTGTCAGGTTTTGTTAACAAGCCAAGAACAGAGTGATCATCATGAAACATGAGAAAATATAGTTTTTGAGTCATGTGCAGTTAGACTTTATTTCATGTTTTGTATGTCAGCAATCTGTATCCATAGATGGGTACCCAAATACAAATATTTTTAAGTAATAATTGCTTTACAACCAGATATACAAAAATTTTGCAATCAGTTAGGTCCCAGTTACATAAATTCAGATAGCGATACCTTCAGTAATCTGCAGGATTAAATAACTATACCATTCTCTGCTTTTATGATCATATGATCATATGTCTCATCCCTTAAAATATAGGTTTTGCAGGCTCTGGCATTTAACCCATTTTTCCTAATAATAGTTTTGCAAAACTTGTATATTTTAAAGTGTTCTTAAAGTACTCTGTATTAAATCTATTCATCCTTACCATCACAAGTTGGGAGTGGGTGACTCCACCAGTGATTTTTTTCACATAGTAAAGGTTCCTCATGACTCAGCCTATAACCTGGATCACAACTAAATGAGACAGTGGAACCTATAGAGAAGTCATGTCCATAACGACGTCCATGCACTGGTATGCCAGGATCCAAGCAAGAGTAAGTATTAACAGTTACACCTAGATTAAAAAAAAAAAGGAAAATAGTTAAATAAAGAACTTAATCATTTTTTAAAATTAATTTAAGTAATTGGTTGTGATGGTTGTGAGGTGAAGGCTTCATTATTGCATATTTACAGTGAATTATCTTTCCAGTATTCTTCTCTGTGTTACCATTATAAGATACTATGGATCACAGTTTGAAACCTGATTTTTGCAGAGAAAAATAAGAAAAAAATCCCATAATTTACAGGATATTTATTTTGATCCTGTCTCTTAACATTTATTGATTTTGTGCCTGATGCTGATATTAAGAAGCATTGATGCTTCTGCAAAATTCTGATGCTCAGCCTTTATTTTTTCCTGATCAAAATTTGCTAACATAGCTGAAATTGTTTACATTTCTTTTGATATTTATATTTTAAATATTTACTTAGATCAATTTTTACATAAATCACATTCATGCCTAGTGTTATTTGAAATATGAGATATTGAGAAGATAAAGAATAGCAGAAAAGAGTAAAGAGAAGCTGATTTGATGAAGGGAATTTCAATGTGTGCTAAAAAATTAAATCTTTTAGATTATTACCCAGTGAGATGTTCATATATAAAGCTCATCTAAAGAAGTTCATTATAAAATAATCATGAGAAAAACTCAACCCTCTATGAACAATACTGAAGTTCGTGAATTATTAGAAGTATTCAGTGCAAGATTTTTTTATGGGTGTTATTTCGTTTATTCCTAGACACAAGCTATAAAAAAAATCCTTCCTTACAAAAAAATTAATTGTGAAAAGATATAGTTAGCAGAAAAATTAAGAACATATAAAAGATCTTAACTTTCAATACAATATGTGAAGGGGGAAAAAAGTGATGAATTGATCGATATTATTTGCATTTCCAAAAACGAAAACAGAATTGGACTGTACTGGATAATACAAGATGAGAAACCAGTAAGAACTGAGCAAAAATAAAATGAATACTAGACTACTATGTATAAACAGGGGCTATTGAACAGAAAATAAAATATTTAAAATTGTTTATTTTGTGTACAAATGGTAAGAAAGTACATTTTCCATAAATTTAGCTTTTATTCTCTATTTGTGTAGAAATTTGTGCGGTGGGGATTAGTTCTACAAAAATAGAATTTTATAAAGAAATCAAGAATTTATTTATAAAGAAATTTCAGGTTTCATTTCCAAATTTATTTAATTGAAAATATTTATTATTTATAATAAGTGCGGATTTCCTCTCTCTGCTGTTCACATTCTCAAAGTATAATTTCTACCATTTAACATTATTCAGTCTTTCTACGAGTTTAGTGGTCTTGGTTGGCAATCTTAATCTAGTTTTCCTGATGTGTTAAGATAGCCTTCTTTCAAACTTCAGAATGGATGAAAACTTAGCAAAATCAAGACTTGTTCATAATGCAGAAGATGATACAAATGGAAGTTTAAGGGTGAATGCTAGGACAGGTAATAATTTTGGCATAATAAGAATTTTTTTTTCAATAAACAGCCTGAATTTAATATTCCAAGAGTTCAAATCAATCTTAATTTTATGTGGCAATATTACATATTAGTAAAAAAAAACCCTATGCATGTTACTTATTAATATCCTTATGGTAGCTGGTACTAGTGAAAATTGCAAAAAAAGTAATGTCAAAAATTAAGAACATCTGGGAAATTTTTTGGTGGTAATTCCCACAAGTAGAAGTACAAACAACAGACCTATGACCTTTACTAAGCAAATTAGATAGTGATTATAGTAAATATACTATTTCTTATATAGGTAGGAATGATTACAACAGAAGTTATATTTAGAAAGACAAAATGCAAATTCTATTATATTCTTTTAATATAGGAATTTTAATAATTCATAGAGTATGAAATCTTACAGATACTTTTTGCAGCATAATCTATAATAAAGACAAAAGAGTATTTTTATGTTAGAAAAAAAGTCTCATAGGAAGGTTTTTAGAACCCTAAAAATCCATAATCAACCAATTCAGTTTCTTGATTTTCAGATCATTATGTAGACTACATTTCCCCCTACCTTCAGTGAGAGCTGCAGATACATCAATCAGAACACCAATTCAGTTATTTTCTTAGATTTTCATAATCTTCCTGATCTCATGCCATTTTATACTCACAAAAATGCATTGTATAAAATATAAGGATATTAAGACATTTTCTAAAGCAGCCTCCAGAAGAAGGGCATTTGCTTTTCATTCTCACATTTTGATACTTTAAGCACAGAGCAGTGCATAAATGGCATTAAATATGAATAAAATAAGTGGTCATCCCTTTTGCAGTTTAACGTTACTAAATCTTTCTCAGATTGGGAAATAACAGGAATTTACCCAAGATGACATCTGCACGTGACTAGGGTAAGCACTGAGGGGGAGGGAAAATCAAATAATACAACACAGAAGTACTTACTTTCATAGTGAATTTTGAATCCATTGTTAGAACGACTGTTATCAGTTGTAAAGAGAAGATACATGAAATTGCTACTGCTAAATAGAAACTGTGGGACCTGTGTACCATTGTAGGAACCCAGAAGTGGAGATAATAGGTTTGGTCCATCATGAACTTCCAAAACATCATAATTGAGTTCAGTTTGAAATCTGGAATTGTGGAAACACACAGAGGCACAAATTTAAGAGACAATTAAAACTAATTCAATAAACCTATGTTTTTAAACAATGTACCTTTCCTGATAGTATTTTTTTCTCCACATATTTATTTTTCAATATCAATGCAATAATATTAATTATCCTATAAAATTTATAAAANTCAAAAAATTATATGGAGGGCATATTGATGCATTTGGCAAAAATCTCATCAAAGTACTTTGTATCATCAAAGGCTCATACTCTTCAGTTTGTATCTTACAATCATTTACAAGTAGGGATAGAATTACTTGACTCTTGGCTCCAGTGGCTTTCTGCCAGCTGGGACTCAGTCCAAAGTAGTGACAGAAGTTATTTA
>VZTB01015935.1:78657-93048 GCA_013397245.1 Thryothorus ludovicianus
AAATTTAAACTCCTTGAACTGGTTAATATGGCAGGAAATAAATTTAAACTCCATAAGCTGGTTTGTATGGCAGGAAACAAAAGCTAGAACCAGTTTTTTAATAAAGATTAATATTACTTGCATATGCTATATTATAATAATATTATTTTTCTTTTTCAAAAAATTATATGGAGGGCATATTGATGCATTTGGCAAAAATCTCATCAAAGTACTTTGTATCATCAAAGGCTCATACTCTTCAGTTTCTATCTTACAATCATTTACAAGTAGGGATAGAATTACTTGACTCTTGGCTCCAGTGGCTTTCTGCCAGCTGAGACTCAGTCCAAAGTAGTGACAGAAGTTATTTAAAAAGAAATTCAAAACTAAAAATCCTTTTTAAAAAGCACTAGAAAACAAAACATCTGTTTAAATATAGCATGTGTGCTCTCCCTGGCAAGGAGAAACTGAGTGTGATCGTCCTCCTAGATATCTCCTTGCTTGTCTTGTTTTAGATGGTATCAGCAATTCCAAACACCTGTTTGGTATTTTGACAGTGCTTTATCTCTTTCTTGCTATGACAGACTTTAGATCAATCATACTGCTTTATAATGGACTCTGATGGATTACTGAAACACCTTTTCAGAATAAAAAACCAACAATTAACAGCAGGATGTTACAGAGACCCTTAGATAGTCTTAATTCTCACTCTGATTTAAGTAGATGACTCATTTAGCTTTGTGAAATCCATTCAAAGAACTGCACAAAGTAAAGCCAATGTACTCAGCAACTCGATATTCCAGTATTTATGTCCCATAAGTCTGAGCCTAAAGATCTTAAGGGGTCTGGCAAAAGACAAGACAAATTAAACCTACAAAGCATGTATTTTCTTTTATTGATGTTCTGCTCCCAGTAAATAACGTATAAAAGAGCACAGAACTAAAGTAATAGGGAGTTACAGAAATGAAGTGGGATAATCTTAGAAGTCAGAAAACTGAAGATTTTGAGTCTTGTTGGTTCCCACAGTAACTCGCAATGACATGCTGCTAAAAAGCTACCAGGCAATAACTTGCTCTTTCCAATATTTTTCATTTTTTTCTTTCACAGCAATCCATACAACACAGGAGAAATCTTGGAAATAGATCATTTATTCTTGCTCAGCTTTCTTAGCACCTATATCAAAACTATACTTAAGACAGAAGGTGTAAAAAGCCATGGATCTTGTAAATGTAATGCAACTATCAGGCCACTCAAGTCGAGTTGAAATTAAGTTGACTCTCCAAAGACATAAAGGAAATCCTCTCAAAACTACTTAGGCTATATGTACCACAACAAACAGCAGAAAAATATGAAGATGAAAAAAAATTAATAAACACCCGTGAAAGAAAATGTAAGAACCATTTTTAAGTGAGATGAACTGAAACTAATTTGAAGAGGGGATTCAATGCTTCTACTTGGTCATTTGGCTCAAAAACTGGTCAATTTAAATTTAATTTATAAATCTCATGCTTATATCAGCTTTTCCTTCAATCCTTTCTCTTGATGCTCAACATATCTGCTATATTTACATACTTTTTTCCCTCTGGTGTGACAAAGCAGTAGAGGCTTTAGGAAACTGAATAAGAAATACCCTTTGCTCAGTAAGAGCCTTCCAATGTTCCTTCCTACTTAATTGATCACTATTGTTAAATTAACCTGGATGTCTTCATTGCTATGTAACATCTAATCTTATGGAGGACTCACAAGCAGACAGGAGTGAAACAAGTTTTAGCACAGAAGATGCCACATACACTTTTTCTAGGAGACCTTACTTGAATAGATAAAGGTGCCTGAATATTTATAACACACATCTTTGTTTCTAAGAGACACCCTTATCAACTCAGTGCAGTGTCAGGACTTCCTGCTGCACAGTACATACCCAACAGACAAACGTGACTAGTACTCCAATCAGTAGTTTGCTATCAGCATCTCTCACATTTACATACTCATAATTAGGCTTCATGATAAACACTTCATTACAATCAAGAATGGCGTTGCCATTTCTCACTTCTGTCATTTCAATTGAGCCTAAAGAGATGCTGATTTATAACAAAATATCAACAGATTATCTATCTTATGCTTGTAGAACAGGAATAAACTTCTTAACAAATACATGCACAATCGTATAGCAATGTAAGAAAAAGTTATTTTTTGCATGATGAAGGCACAAAAGTTAATAGTTATTTTTATTTGCTTTGTCTGTAGATCTTCTTTTCTCATGTCTCTGTCTAGTTGGCACAGGAACACTTTAGCATGCAGTCATGGAATGCAGTACCTCGCTGCTATCCAACATTGTAAGAGAGAAGATATAAAAAGATAGGAAGATTAAAAGGAAACTACTCTGCAAGTGGGAAACTTAGAAAATCTAAAAATTGTTTTAAAGTTATAGACATGTACTATAAGTATTTTTCCTGGCCAAGAAATTCAAAACCTTTTGAACAACCATGTATATTGTAGAAGTTTTGGTATTTGCACCAATAAAGGCTAGAAAAAGTATGTGTGTTTCTCAGGACAAATTTGAAAGGCAAAGAACTGGACAAAATATGAGGGTTGTTTTTAAATCATATAGGAAAGTCACTTGGCTATAATCTTAAAACCGTGTATTTCAATTAAATTATCCTTTCTCTTAAGAATGTGCAGCTGAAAATTTGCAAGCAGAAGCAGTAGAACAAGGATAGCCAAGACTAATCTTTTAAAAGCTAATGCATAAATGACTCAGAAGGCAAATTAAACTATGTGAAAAATAATGCAGTCTAAGTAAAAAAACATAACAGTAGTTTATAAAATGTTTTCTTTTATTACAATGTTTTATTTCATAATTTGATTTGTAGAAGAACTTTTACTTTGCATCCAGACGTAGCTCTATATAAGTGCATCTGTGTGAACACACAGATGTATTTTTAAATGTACTTCTGCACAGAGATACACAAGAGTACACATTTATCTGCATGTAGAGCCTCTCTGGATTGCAGCAATATGTGTACTGGACCAATTTCTGACACGTGACTAGAGTGTCAAAAGTGAGCAGCAATGGGAAGAAAAGTGTCATAAAGAGGATAGAAGCCTTCCCTGTAATCCAAAGGGACCATATCTTATTCTTTTTCATCTTACTTACTGAAGGAATAGAGGTTGTGCACTTTTATGACAAGGCATTAATATATTAAAACCAAAAAATATATATAAGAAAGTGTCACATTTAGTAAAACTCAGGTGCAAAGGAAGAAAATGCAGCTGGCATTGAATTTTGCAAATATAAAGACAAATGTTTTTTTACTTTGAAATGACTGTTCACATCAAATACATAGTTCAAATGAATTGCTGGAATAAAAATCAGCTATTAGAAATTATAATTTTCAAAAACTTAACAGAAGTTTCAGTAGAAGGGAGTTATTAAATTTTTTATTGTATTCTAATTGGCAAAAATTTAGTAAATCATTATTTTAAGTGATATATTAGTGATTTTGGAAGACTAGCTTTCATGTGATTGTAAGGATAGAAAATAACTGAAGTGTACATATTACCTGTCCTTTGATTGTCTATAATGTCCCATGAACACTTTATTATAATGTAAGCTATAGTACTAAAAAACAGCTTTTAAAAATCTTATCACAATTACAAATTTTGCAAAGAGAATATGAATTTCATCCCTTGTTAAAAAACAACTTTTGAATTGTATTAAAATGAATACCTTCTTTTAAGTCAAGTGTGAGCAGGCCTAGTCAAAACAGGCTGCATAAGTATCAGCTGAAAAGTACTTGTATGACATTTGTACACTCTAACTTTTATCATCAATGGCACTTTTTTACTGGATTGTCATCTATTTTTTAAAATATTTACAATTTAAAATCACCTAAAACATAAGAATAGCATTTCTTATGTCTTGTTTTCTGATAAAGAGTTCACATTAAATGGCAACATCTCGTTACCATGAGAAATGTAAGGTGCTCAGCACATTTCAATCCTTTGAATAAGGAAGGGACCTTAGCAACAGACATCAGTCTAGGATGTGTCTGGAACTCCATCCTAAGAGCACACAATCCTATCACAACAATAGCTCAGCTGATATGATAAATATTCAGAGTGGGGGAAATTATGACTGCATTTAATTTAGTTTTCACAGCTGACTCAGATTTTCAGAGTTGAAAATTATATTATTTTTGAGAGGAAAAAAACAACATAGCAATTATAATTCATCATAGCAATAAAGTTACAAGCAAATGAAACATGGTAATATTTACAAACTGACAACATTTTTTACTGAGCTAGACAGGCTTGCATACAGGCACAAGAGTAGAAATTTCAAAAGCTTTACAGCACATCAAAGTAGAAATAACACTGAAAATATCTGTGCTCTGAAGGAGTTTCTGAATGTCCTATGTGATAATACAATTGCTTGATTTGAGATACAATGCAAATTAATGTTATGATAAAGCTAATAACTTGTATTTCTAGGTAAAAACTGGAAAACTTTAAATAAGAAAAACATTAGCCAAGACCTTTCGAAAGTAATTTTGATAGAGTGTCCAGGTTCAGCTTCTATCACCCACTCACAATTCAAGGAATCTTTATAGTACCCTGGCCAGCCTGGAGAGAGGATTACTCCACTTGGAGATGAAAAATGCCCACCACATGGAGCTAAAAATGAAACAAAGAGAAAGGTAAATAATACAGATTTGTTAGATGCAGTTCGTATTTATCATTTTCCATATAAGACAATTAGAATGAACAAGTATTGAAAATCCAGGTGCAGGAAGATGAATCACTTCAAAGCTGACAGGCTTGTGGTGCTCAGAATTTGAAACAGATAATTGAATTAAGATGTTAAAAAATGAAATAAATTGTTGAATAATTCTGAAAAAGGTTTTTCCCTACTGTATTCTTATGTGCATAATATATTTTTTCGCATTAAAGAACATAAACAAAACATAGTCTCTACAAAGTATCATTATTTTTGCTTTTAGTTGCTGGCAGAGAGACTTGAAAAACTTGTTAAAGTTTCAGCTGAGTTTAAAGCTAGAAATCAGTGAACTGTTATTTTAACTTTGACATCACTGAATCCATACATTTTGCTTGGCATGTTGGCAGTTCAATTTCCTCATTCATGAAAAAGACATACTGTTCATACAAGATTAGTTGATATTTTTTAATTGGAATATATATATAAATAATTCAATATATACTTCTGCAAGCAGTACTTGTAGAGGGGAAAGATCACCTGCCTCAGCCTGCTCAACAGTTTGCCTTATCTGTGCCAGGATACCACTGACCATCTTTGCATTTTTGTTTAACTTGGTGTCCACCAGGACACCCAGGGCCTTTTCCATTAGACAAAGAGCAGAAAGAAATGTTACTTTGCAGGAAGAGAAGGCTGCACCAGAGACTTTCATAGCACCATGGTTCCAGTGGCCTTTATGCATACAAGACTTCTCCAAAAAAAATGGAAAGGTCTTACTGTACTGTGGACAAGCTAGTGTCTCTATTAAAAATAGAGTAAAATACACAGAAAAATATATTTTTTTTTTCTGACAAAAACATGGCTATTTATTAAAATTCTGTTTGTGTTTATTTCACCTAGCAGAGTCGGTAAAACATTTTGGTTGCTCATTTTGACAAAGTGGAACTCTACATATCATGGTCTATATTATTCTGAACTTCTCCATTACCAAAAAAAAATAGATTAATTTTGCTTTCTTTGACTTCAAGTTGAAGACTATGAATTATTACCCATTTGTCTGATCTTCATTTTTCTCAGGAAAATACCAAGGTCCTGTTATAAAATGATGAATTGCTGTAAATAGTTTAGGGTTTAGGTTTTTTTAAGGACATAATGCTCTATCTTTCCCTACTATGTAGGGAAAAGAAAAGGTTTCTAGAAATTATAGAGTCCAGAATTCAGTGTGTTGCAACACTATGCAATACAATATGCAATTGTATACTTTTTATTTACTCATGGATTAATTTAAAGTGGACATTTCTCACCTTTTATCTTAGACCGTCTTTCATATTACCTTCAGAAAACAGTACCAGTCAAACAGTAAGATATTTAAACTCATTTACCTCAACAACCAGAAGGTTAACTTTATAGCATTACTAATCTCTATATTTTATTGTAAGTACTTTTAAATATTCTTAATACATATGGAGCCTATAGACTACAAAATGTACTGACAAGAATAAGAACCAGATGGCCTTATTCTAAGCCAGTATACTCCATAGTCACAATACGGTATTACTAAACTTGTACAAAGTTCCATATTCTCACCAAATTTTCATGCCACAGATTGAATTTAGAATACAAAAAGCTCCAAATCTCTATTACAAAAATATTCCTATCAATAGTGCATTAAAAATAATGCACACGGTAAGTTTTCCTAAATTTGGAATAGTTTCTCAATTTTATTTAGGGATGTTTTGCTGCGGGTTTTCTTTAAAGAAAATGTTTCTTATCTGTCCTCTGATTATGGCTCTTGCAGATAAATATTTAATGGATTTTTGTTTTTTGACTTTCATCATTACATGCTGATTTCCTAAACCCAGGAGTACTTCCTTTCAGAATAGCTGAGCTACTGGGCTTATCTTAAAGAGCCTTGTTTTTAGAAAATAAAACTCTCCAGTCATCGTGCCAAAGGATTATTTCCCTAACCTTTTTTACACTTATTTTAATCTCCTCTTTGTTCTTGCAGTCCTATTTGATGGTTGTCTGACAGATTCATTCCCAATGGTCATGGGTTCAAAATGGAAGCCTAGAAATACAACACAACTAGAGGTGGTCATCAAGCAGAATCTCTTTATCAAGCACAGGCCTATGTCAAATAGTAAAAGACAACCTTAGTCTGATCTAAGAATTCTCACAAAGTCATTTGTATTTATTTCTTTGTACAGCAAGGTGCAAGGGTTGAAACAGGAAATTTTTGTATGTGAGTATAAAAAAAAGCCTTTAGGATAGCAGGCTATTCACAGAATCATTAAACATCTTGTAGATTCATAGTTTTAGAAATGTTTTTGAAGAGCTTATCACTAATGCTACAGAGCAATATTAAGCCTTACAGAGTTATGCAAGAAGACCAAGGTTAGAGATTCAGCATGGGTACAACTGAACAATAGTAGCACAAGTTATGGGAAAATCCTCCATATAATCCTCCCACAGAAAAGATGAAAGGAATCATCAAGGAGCAGAAAAAGTGGGACCCCTTAACTAAAGAAAAGAAGCCAGGGACCAGGGACGATCATGTGCACATGCACACACACACACAGAGTTAGTGCCTTCACAGACATATCCAGCTCCACCTGGGAAAGCTGAACAGGACTGGATTGGTTACAGGAAAGGGGTTTGGTGACAACAAAGTGACTGAGCTAAAATAGAATCCTGGGCTGTGGGCAGGGCTGGGAGGAGGTCCCTGCAGAGGCTCGCCAGGCCTGAAAAATGAGTATGTTGACTCTGCTCATATGCACCAGATTATTAAATAGTTCTCTCCTGTATACTGTAATTTCTGACATTTCTGAAGTGTAAGCAAATCTGCATAGCAGTCACATTCCTAGTCAGTATGTGGAGTTTATGCCTTTGCCTTGATATATATGATGATGAAATTATGGAGGTGTATGTAGAGCTTATATCAAACAACTCTGTTTTACAGACAAATGTGTACACAGTCAATGAAACTTCTGAACACCCTAACAGACCAAATTAAGTTGTTAATTTAAAAATATTTTCATTTGCCTTCCAATTTTATTATAAATTTAAAAAATATATCTAATTCTACAGCTTATAAAAACAATCTAATTCAAATATACCTGTGTCTCAAACTTTAGGATTCCAATATATTTTTCACTCAGCATCTCAGACCATCTGTGGATCAGATTATCATTGGGCATGGACTGACACTTAAAAATATTCCCAGAAATTTAAGATTTTAAAGTAACATTGAAAATGCAACCTTATATTTTATTAGCTATGGTGTACAGATCCATGAACCTTATAAAAAAGAAAAGGTATAGCCTATCTTGTCTAATTATATATACTTTATATCTATGAAACAATAAACCTTCATCACAGAAAGTAAACATGGATGCAAAGCATATTATAAGCAGTCACACAAATGTATTAAAATTGTTCAAATTTTGTCAGGAAGGCAGTTACATAGTGAAAATAACAACTAAACTGTTTAAAGTGAAAGATGACAAACCAGTAATTATATTATCAATGAATAAATATTTTTTTAATCATTATAAACAGCTGAATTAATTTTTCCCCCTTTAGGGAGAAATATCCTAGAATTTAGACAAAAAATGAAGCAAAAATTATATTTTAGTGTAAATTAGTATAAACAAGTCCAAGGAAATATGCATAACATTGTGTTTTTAGGTTGTGATGTATGGAAGTACATAATTTCTATAAAAAAGAAAAATCAATTATTAAGACAGTCTTTCCCAGACTAGCATCACTGCAAATAGAAGAAACACAAGTACTGCAACAGAAAGGTAAAACATCTTAAACAGTTTTAAATACCATAGGCAAAGATCCAGAAGAGATCAACATCTTCATTCTAATCTAATACTGTATCAGCAATAACAGAAGCTTTGTGCTATTCATTTGCAAAAATCTCAACTTCATTTGGTGAAAATTTGAAATGGATTATATCAGGTTCTCCTGATTTAAAAATAAATATTATACATACCTCCACACTTAGGAATAGGTCCACTCCACATTACTTTTCCATCCATTAGCATACAAGTAATTGTTTCAGTTCCTTGTGTTTTAATAAATCCTTCTTCACATATAACTGAAATTGAGCTCCCCAGCTGAAAGTTGTCACCAAAACGCCGAGCATTGATTGGCACTCCAGGATCCGGGCACTCGTTATGTCCAAACGCTTTTCAAGAGAAAAAAAGTGGTGGAGGACATAAGGAAGATGACATTTTAAAGACTTTGTTCGCTACTAAGAACAATTTATATTAAGAAATTGACAGGAAAAATAAGAAACAAAACCTTGCTCAACAGCAGAAAATGCAGACCAGTATAAATAATTGCTTAAAATATGAATTATACCAGCATGGATCTCAGCCTGGACAGCTTGGTGCTGGCAGATTTCAGTGATGGTTAAATTCTCCTTTTCCAACAACACTCATCCTATTTAATGTTAAAATGGGCAGAATGTTCCTTCAGAAGGGCAGGGCAAGCATCTATGTATGATACAAAAATCTTATTCATTTTTTGTATATGTAATTCACCATCATATCACATTGACCTTCATGGGTTTGATCCTATCATAATTAATTTTGTTTCCTGTATTGAGGGCTGGTGGACAGTGACAAAAAGTGTTATGTTGGCCAAAGAAAGAACACTTGAAACTTTGAACATTTCAAGTTTAGGTCTGGATAAATTGAAAAAAATTAATTTCCCTGTATACATGTAGATACCATGACAATGACTGTTCATGACTTTTTATTGCAGAATATATTTTACTTTTGAAGAAGAAAGACCGTCTTCCTAACAAAAATGAGCAAAGTCATATTTATAGCATTATCATTAAATCATATGTAGTAGTTAGTTGTGGTATGTTGTTGTTTCATTGATGAAGAGTACTGCACATATATCTTATATTTTTTGAAATGTTGATTTTTCAGTGAGAACAAATATTCACCTTCCTCACGTATGATGACTGCAAATTGTATCTTCAGAAATCTGTGGAGGCATCAGAAAAGACTAAGTCCTAAGAGGATGATTTTCACTTTTTTCCCTGCAGTTTTACTGATTTGTCTGCTAGACAAAAAATATACAAATCTCCTAATGAAATTTTTTTTAAAAAGTAATACCTCAATAACTCAGTAGAAAGATTTCTCAGATGTTCCATCACAGAGGTATTTTAAATCATAATAACAGACAAGAGAAAGCCTTTATAAATCAACACTTTGACTTGGGCAATGCCATATATATTTGGAATGAAAATAGTGTTTTCATTGAATAATTGTTTACCATTCAAAGATGGCATGAAAAGTGATGTAATCCCATACTTTTTCAGTGGAGTTACAAAAACTTTTCCAATTCTATGTTCACAGTCATTACTTTTAGAGAGGGCATTGATTGTCTGTTTTTCTTACTACTTCCAGACAAACCAGAGATAGATTTTCAATATTGTTATCTATAAATGTAGATAAATGTTGACTCAAGGTTTATCTTGCTTGTGTGTGACAACAGTTTATTAAGGTTGAAAAATCAATTCATTGCTCCATATTTCTGCTCAGGAACTGCTGCCACTGCTGCTTCTATGTGATCAATTTTACTGCATAGAATGACTTTGGGAGGAAAGATACTGAAAGACAATCTGTCCCACCAACAGCACTCTTAGCTTAGGCTGGCTACAGTCACATTGCTCAGTGAGCAAAATTCCATCTGTTGATACTTCTAGAAAGCTTCACAGTGGATCTCTAATATTAATTATACTAGCCTTAGACTGAAAAGAAAAAGAACACATGAGTATATAATTAAATAATATTTTACTAATCATCAACAAATCAAGAAACCATAGAAAAATTCCTTATAAACTATTACATGTAAAGAGAACATCCAATTTTCCTGACATTTATCCTCATCAATTACCATGAGTGTATGGGTATATTAAGTAATATCTAGAAAAATGCCAGGAAATATAATCCCCAGTCAGGGCAATGGTGATATTTTTCTATGCAGAGAATATTGAAATATGCATTTTGTATTAAACAAACAAACAAACAAGCACAAAAAGGAAAGGAACTGCAGAGGCCTCATGAGATAGGAAGGCAGGTATGTAGCTAATCACAACTCATCTCATCTAAAGCCAGTCTTGAAAGGTCCTTTCAAACAGGGCTAGAATGGAGCAGTCCATGGCACAGTTGATTGTTTTGGTGAATTATCCTACCAAGAGTTTTATCTGGCAAGTATAACAATAGCTTTGAAGTAAAGGCAGCACTTTCAGAAGGAAATATCAGAGAAAAAACAAAGTTAAGGGAATATAAAATAATAACCATATATTTCATACTAAAATCTATTGTGAATGACTATTTAAAGTTACGTAAACAAGTGACAGTTTATTCAGTACTAGCACATGTCAACTCATACTTCTTTCTAGTACACTACACTTATAAGAACTCTAGCTTGAGAAGTACTGAGACTGGAAAAGTCCTAACAGGAGCGACTGGCAGGAAAAACGTGCTGTGATGAACATACTCTAGCACAGCCATAAACCACACTAAATCAGTTTTTAGATACAAACCCATCATCTGGGATTGTCCATGTCTTGGTCCACTAAACTGAAATTACTCGAGTAATTAGGCTGATGTCAGAGGCCCATAGTTTGACCTTTGTCAGGCTGCTATGCAATTCATAATGTTTTTGCTAGCACAATTAAACAGATGCAATGAAAACAGTAACAAAAAATATCTACATAATAAGAAACAGAAGGTCTAAGCTTAATCAAAGATATTTGCCCAGCACTTTGTGCACCCCAATCACTGAAGAATAGCTCAAAAAAGTCCACAGCTAGCACAAATCAAGCAATCTGAAAGACAGTCTCCACCTCAAAATACTCATCCATCTCAACCCAAAGGAAAGTTAGCATGAGTCTGGTCTTTGGAATGCCTGCCCATGGAGGATCTAGCAACTTTTGAGTTTCCTCTGGATTAACTCCTTTGTCACAGGAAATAAATATGCATTTTCTGTCATATGGCTTCAGTTGTTACACTGTGCATTTTAAGTGTGCATTTAGTCTGTTGAAGCCTAAGATAGGAAATCTATACTGAAACAAAGAGATGATATGAATTTAGTGCTTGTAATTTATGTTACTATATTCAAGACTATGTCTAGTTCTGTTCCCCATAATTAAACAAAGATATATATATATATATATATATAAGTGGGGAGAACAACTTATAAAGGAGTCACAAATACGATAAAAGGCATGTACTTTCTCTTGAACTGATAAATTCAATGCATATAGGTAATTACAGGCAGGATTAGGGGATGACTGACTTTATAAATGTCTTCACAGGCTTCAGAAATATCAACAGCCCTTGAGTTTGGATATAAAGAGGAAACAAGGAATCAGGTGTAAGTATGTATTTCCATACAACTTAAACCAATGCAGTTCTAGGTTGCTATGTCCCTGTGTTCTGCTGCCCCCAGTGAAACACCCTTCTGCCCCCTTTTCCAGGCAGAAAATTTATCATAGCCTTTTGTGTTCCTACTCTTTTGGTTATTAAAACATTCTGTGTATCATCCATTTTCAAGTCACATATTTCTATGCTCTAGTCTCAAAATTTAACTAAATAGGAAACCTTTGTTAGGCTTAGTGCAATAACTCAAAGATGAAGCATTTGAAATCTAAATTTTGCTTAATTCCAACAAAAGTTAGATTTATGTTGAATTTTACTGGAAGGAGAATAATTATCTGACACCACACATGTTTCTATAATAAAAATAAATAGGGCATTAAAATAGTTTCTGAGAAATACCATTAACTAATCAGATTATGTAATAGTAACTCAGCATTTTTCTTCATTCTACACCTCAAAACCATCAATGAAGTTATTTACATTGCTAGCCTACATTCTCATTAGAAAAGATTGATCAAGACATATTGTTTCTGTGACATACTGTTTCTACTCCTGAAAGGGGCAAAAAGAGGCTGATAGCTTTGGAATATATCAACCAGAGTGTTAGCAGAAAACAGATACTTTTAATTAACTTTGGGTTGACAAATGCTAAGACAGAGTGAAATTCTATTCACTCCTTTTTTTATCATCTCTTTTGGCCTTCATTTAATATGGAAAGATTACTTCCGTAATTTATCAGCTTCAGCTGTCTACTGAAGAAATAGTAGAGACATGATTTGGAGATATGGTTGTTTTTAAGTAGATTTTAGCTACAGAGTTTAACAAACACATGCACAAACACAGCCATGAAAATAAATAAAAATATAAAATGCATTAAACTGCTCAAATGTGTAAAATGCTTTAAATTCTTTTCAGTTAATTGGTTTCATTATACAACTGGTGAAAGTTAATTTTGTATTGTTACTTCTTTTTAAAATTAAAATTGTATCACTTGATACTATTGGTGCACAATTTAGATGACATGATCAAACTACTAAGTGCCCAAAGAAGCCTGCAAAATTTAAGAAAAGAAGAATTTATCTGATAAGTATATTTCTGTGTCACTAAAATGTTAAATCTAAAGTACTGACAGTGTTTGATGAATTAGTTCATTTCAAAATATTAACTAAATATGCGCATTCCATGCTAATCTTCTCTATCCTTCATTTTTACTATAAATTCTACATTAACTGACCTATATTTAAGTCTAGTCGTGCAAAATAGAGAAAATACAATTATATACAACCCTAATTTTGTCCTAGAAGACTACCTTAGATCCTCCAATAACTGATTTTGGTTTTCTTATCACTAGATTTAGGCTTGACAACATTGAGCACACCTCAATGAAACTTTAAAGTAAGGAGAACTGTTATAAGTGTAAAAAGGACATGATATAAAAGAGAGTAAAGAACAAATGTTAATATTTCTCTAAAGAAACATGGATTCAATATCTTTATTTTCATCAGAACTAATTTAATATTTCAGTAACTCTGAATAACCCCTGACTTTCCAATATTTAGTTCTGGTACTAAGATTTATAGCTACCAGTCAAAGATTAATTTTCAATGATGACTGGTACAGTAAGAAGATAACCACATGTTCTTCATGCTAACATTCTACACTTGTGACAAATGATTTGAGGTTGAATCAGAGTGCTGAGAGATGAAATATAAGACAATATCAGAAAAATAATGTTTACAGGATAATCTGGTGTCAGTTTATCTCTTTTCTATCCAGACAGCAATGTTTAATGTAGATCTTAATAAATAATTCTCTGAAAGACTGACAACCTAAACCCAAACATAAAAAGGGAATAATAAAGATAGAGAGGTGGAAAATGATGTGAGAAAAGTAAACAGCCACAGGGGGATTCAGTCCTTGAAATTTTATGAAAATAACATTAACTGTTAAGATTTATTTGTGAAAAATGTGAAGTCTCAACCAACCTCACTTAATCTCTCATTTCCTTTTTGATTTAAAGTTTAGTTTCAGTTTTTTTAAAGTAAANGGTGAGGTGGAGAAGCTCTGGTTGAAGGGTACGATGAACACCCTACTGGATGCTCTCTTATTCCTATCATGCTCTACACGTAGCAGCAAGTTAATACTTCAGGACACTACAGAAGTGACAAAATTTAATTTTGCATATACTCTCAGGAAATTTTCACAGTGTATTTTTCAATTATTCATTCTGTGGTCTTGCATCACCATGTCTGTACTAGCTGGGAATATATCCTGTCTGGATTTTAG
>VZTB01015935.1:93241-117989 GCA_013397245.1 Thryothorus ludovicianus
ATACAGTCCAGCAGGTAACACAGGTGCTCTCCTTCAAATCATGCTGTTGTAGAGTCTCTTACACCTCAAGCAAGCCTCTGGAATTATATGTACTCTCAGATGTTAGGGAGAAAGACAGGAATGGGACTAATTACACATGACATGACATTTTGGAAATATCAAAATATTTATTGTATTTTTTTGTTGTTGTTGTTGTTGTTGACATGGAAAACGATGCTACCCCTACAATCAGAAAGAAACAAAAATAAAGAAATCCAAATATCCAGATGTGGGGGATTGGTGAGGTGGAGAAGCTCTGGTTGAAGGGTACGATGAACACCCTACTGGATGCTCTCTTATTCCTATCATGCTCTACACGTAGCAGCAAGTTAATACTTCAGGACACTACAGAAGTGACAAAATTTAATTTTGCATATACTCTCAGGAAATTTTCACAGTGTATTTTTCAATTATTCATTCTGTGGTCTTGCATCACCATGTCTGTACTAGCTGGGAATATATCCTGTCTGGATTTTAGTGTGGAAAAAATACCAAATCACTTGGTACCAATGCAAGACAGGCAGCCCTTCATTTGTGTTTCAGAAGAAATGTAAGAGTTTTGGCAGCAAAAAGGTGAATGAATGCTAAAGTTGTTTGGTACTGGAGAAAATATTTGATATCACCTTCAATTATTATTATCTGGTCAGTAAGTAAGGAAGGTAAAAGAGCAAAATAAAAAGGCAAGTCGATTGTGGTCTGACTGATCACAGAGCTCCTATGGCTGCTCCTTTAACTGCAGTGACTAGGAGCCAGCAGATTGCAGCCTTCAGCTCCAGGATATTACATATGTTCACAGCTGAACATATGAGTTTTCAAGAACAATAGTTTTGAACAGGCAATGGTAGTGATTAATATCATGTGGCACAAATTGCATTATCAGCAAATTTACTAAAGTCCTATTGTACAATTTGGAACTGGCCTGACTTGTCAGTCTGCCAAACACTACTATCACAACAATCTCTAAAGCTATAAATGAGAACAATACATATATTTTCAGCCCTAGAACAGTACTTGAGCAATAATCCAAACACCTATTGGGAAATTTCAGGTATATAGGATTTTCTTGAAGGTGTATTACCATAGAGTCATTTTTAAATACTTATGCCCAACTCCTAGACTGTACATTGAAAACAAAACCACACAAATACATGAAAATATGATTACTCACTGTTATAAGTGATGTTAAATCCACGTCCTGACATTGAATGGTCAGCTTGAAATTCCAGACGCAAAATATGACCATTACTGGTCAGATGGGAAGGAACTTCAGCACCAGTAAATGTCCCAATTATGGGGGAATCTACAGAGTCGCCATCTTTAACCGCAAGGAAGTCAAACTGAGATTCCAAGTCAAAGTCATTAAAGGAGAGGTGAATTCGGCTCCCAGGGTCTGAAATTATTGTCCAGATACAGTTTAAATTATTCCCATATCCCTCTGGATAATCAGGTGAAAGAACTGTTCCCATTGGTGCAGTGAAATTGGAAAGACAAGGAACTGCCAAAAAAGGGAGAGATAAATTAGATAACAGAATAAAACACTTCAATAAGGATTGTTTTAGTGCTAAGTTTTTGCAAGAAATCTTAGAACTTGCTGAATTTCTCAACAGAATGATTCATTATTTGTTGCAATATGAATCTGGAAAGAAGATTGTTTTTTCAATCTTCTTATTCCCCTCCTCTCAATAAAACTACCATCCAAGCAGAACCTACAAGAAATAAATAACATATTTTTTCATTGGAAATCTATGGCAGTCCTTACAATTTACCCTTGATAACGATCACTTGGCACCATTTAATTTTCTCTTGTGGAGAACTGTTTAGATGAGCAGACCTCCCACTGAGCACATTAAAGGGGCAGAAAGTCAATGGTGTCCTTATCATTTATTGTTCACACAGAGGCACAAGAAATTAAGCAGCCTCCATGACACAAGAGATGTTTTGTCATCAGGATTATAATGTGTTATATTCAATAAATTCAGTTAAGCTATATTGAGTTGTAGAGATGAAAGCAACTGATTGTACATTTGATCCATAATATTTTAGTGGAAAACTTAAGAAAGGTACTGCCACAAATAAGTATCACAACATTGTCTATACCTAATACAAATGTTTTACTTTTGCTTTATAATACAACTGGAAGAGAGCTATAAATATTTATGATCATTTAAGTGCTAATAAGTATTTATATAAAATACATGGGGGAAATGTAAATAATTTAAACTCTTGAATTAAATTCAGCAACTTCTAATCTGAAGAAATATATTAATTTATAAGACTAGCTATCAAAATTGTACAATACATAATTTACATCGTAAAATCAACAGAATCTTACCAAAATAAAGTCAATAATAAATCACTATATCAAAGCACATAAAGAGAATTGTTTTAAGAGTTGGTATAAGAGAAAAAAGTATTTTAGCAATTTTAGAACCTGTCCCTTGGGCATGTAAATTAAGCAAACCTTTCAAGAAAAAGTATATTCATCCTGTCAGGAGAGTTAATTACATTTGACTAATTTTGAAAGTAATCACACAAATAATTGCCTATAAGTAAATCTTATCACAATGCCTTAAAAATAATAAGAAGAAAATATTTGGTACATACAAATACAGATTGGTATGTTTGCAGACCACTGGTTGTTTTCTTGGCAAATGATAGATTTCTCTCCAATTAATTCAAATCCAAACTGACACTCAAACCTTAAAACGTCACGATTAGAAAATCCATCCCCTTCTCTAATACCATACAATGGTGTGCCAGGATCCCCACAGCTTTCTTTTTCAATTTCTGTTGAAATAAACAAGGAATTTAATTATAGAAGAATAAAACAAACTCGCTGTGTGTTTTTGCTGACCTGTAGAAAATTCTAAGCAAATTAACATCATCTACGTAAGAACAGTTGTCAAAATGCACCACTGAGTCTGATTCTATACCTCAACTTTGGGAGGAAATTCTGCATAAGGAATCCCACCAGTGGGAATGAGTGAGTGGTTGTGTTGGGTTTACTTGGCAACAGTTAAACCTCTACAATGGATTAGGAAAATCAAAACCCTTTGTGTTCATAAAATGAACACAAATAAGAGGATATGAAAAAAATATTTCAACTTTATTTTATTTCATGAAGTTTTAAACAGTAATGTCATTAAGTAAAATACTGTTAGTAGGAACAGAGACCAGCTCCCCAGTGTGTAAACATTGTCCATGTTGCAATACAGTTTAAATTGAGTACCAATTACATGGCAAATAAGGGAGTGCTACCACCAAAAGAAATGCCCACAGTAAAAAGGAGACATAAATACATATAAAAATTTATATTCACATACATTATGTAAACATATGCAAGAAATAATTTCTCTATAGTCAAATAACATTTTACCACAGTAGCCTTAACTGCAAATAAACTTAATGATTCTACAAATATTACAGCTATAATATTTTCTCAAGCTGCATCCTGTTTAGAACTTTCATTAGTTACAGGCATGGAAATTTTTTTAAAAATTTATATGTAATGACAGCAACAAACATCCCTGTACTATAATTTGAGGTTTTCTCTTTAAAGGTCTTGCAGCCTTATTTTTTTCTTTTTTTTTTTTTTTTCACATTTCCATATATGATAGTTTGACTACAAGGAAAAAAAATAGCAAGGGTTTTGATTTTAACTCAAACAACTTTCCTAGGGTAATATTTTTGGCAGCGTACATTTGATGCCTCAACATTTTCTGATATTAAGGTTCTAAATACAATTAAAATGTGGCAAGAGGCAAATAAAGAACATTCCATTTTAACAAGAAACTGAAAAAGTGTTGAAGATTATTTAAACAAAATACTCCACAGAGTTTTGAAATTTAATATTCTTTAAAAATAATAATGGCTTTATTATTCTTTTTAGATAAATAAAATTCAAAAACAACAAAAGAAAACCATCTAACAAAAAGCACAAAAGATCATGAACACTTCTTCTTGGTTTATTTGTATTTTATTCCAAACAGTTCTAGGAAAAGATTGTTATAATTCATTATTAGAAAAGAATTAAAACAGGTTCAAATTATCCTGAGATCACAGATGTTAAAAAACAAGTTAAAGCTTTCCTGAAGAAACAACATAAGCTATCCCAAAGAACACACAAACTCACTCTCCTGTCTTTAGTTTTTTTTTTGTTAATGTCAAACCTACAGAACTGCTTGCTCAGTTTTTAACTGCCAAAGAAATACAAAGTTTTCCTACGCTGTCCTGGTAGATTAATATTATTCTAAGTGATTTCATATTTCATTTAGGAAAACAAATATATAAACAAATGTATTCTATAAACTAGTTCTCCAGCAAGTTACTACATCATGTAACTTACTGTAGTTTTCTCAAACAATATATACAAGGCAGTAAATGTATTTCTATCTACTTCAATTTACTCTCTTTTGGGGCTTCTATTCTGATATAACTGGGCAAGAGTTTCTATGTTGTTTTCTCAAATTAGAAAAGATACATAGCTGACCAAAACTATCCCTATTAGGACTTCAAGGAACTGGTTCTGCATTCAAAAAATTATTAGGTAGAGTAAAAGCATTTACAGGAGCTAGTTGGAAAAAAATATTCTATGTGATTAGACAGAGACTACATTCATAGCCTTATATTGAATTTGCTTTCCTAAAAAATCAAGTTGATCAAAACGTCGCATGAATAATGGATCTAAACTCTAATCTTTAAACTCCATTTGTATTGATTTCAATTTATAGAAAATCTTTCCTTTGTTACTTTTAAAACTTTCCTGAATGCATTGCTTACAACACTTTCATGCACTTTCTAAATTTCGTATTAGCATCAGTTAAGCTCTTACTTTGAAACAGATTTTTTTCTGTCATTACTTAGTTTTATGCAAGAACAGAAATGATAGGGGTTGATTTTCTGTTTTGTTTGGGGTTCTGCTGCTGTTTAATTGTTTTTGGGTTTTTTTAATTGAAGTGCAAAATACTTAGATTTCTTTAGAGAAAGTCAATAAACTTCCTTAAAACAGAGAGGAAAAAACCTAGCTGCTTCCTGGGATTTTGTCAGATAATCACATTTTAAATAGCATGATTTTATTTTAATTCATGAAGGAGTAAATTAAATTCACATTTTTTACTGCTAATTCTACCACTTGTGTTTCAGCTTCCCTACACTACATATTTTGTTTCAAAAATTCCTGAACAGTTAGGTTCAGAACCTGTCAGAGCCTCTCTTCTTGATAAACTCATACTAATCCCTCATTGTAAATAATTCATTCATGATAAACAGAAATAATTTACTGTTGCTTTATGAGTATCAGAAAAACCAGTACATTTTCAGACAGCTTAATTATTAATGCCATAATTAAAACTTAAAAAAAAATCCCACGAATATAAAAGTGAAAATTTCAGTGTGAGGCATCAAATAGTGAAGAGAAAGAGAAGGCATATGGGCTACTCTTCTGGAACATGAATGCCTATCAATAGAACTGCACATAAGAGTCCATTGCTTGGTGTAATTGTTGGACTAAAACATTGGTAATTAAAATGCTCTCTTTCACATAGTGCAGATGTAAAAAAGTCATGCAATTCGCAGTAGAAATTTAGTGGAAACACTATTTCTGTAGTATTTTAGTGTAAGCATTTGGAATAAGCTTATTATATATATCAACTACCTTGAAAAGTCAAAAGTAAATTTATTGGTTAAGCACATTTTTGTATTTTATTTTGCATTTTGGTTACTTTGTAGTTTTGTGTAGTGGTTTTTGTTTTCTTTTTTGATTCATTCTGCTTTTTGAGATTTTCACTTCATGTTAGCTACAATGAGATGGCTAGGATGGATATTTATTTTCCTGTGATCACTACTACTGTGATAAAAAAGATAATTATTGCTATTTGTGCCTAAGGAAAAAAAAACAACACCTTATGCTAATATTATTTCTGGTAAATAGACCTTATTTCCTTTGTAGCCTTATAAAAATGGAAAAGAATATCTACCCATAAATAAAAATTGTTAAACATGTTAACATTAATCATATATGTTAATTTGTGTTTTAAGGTTTTTGAGACAGAAAAGAAAATCCATTTTTGACTTCAGAAATTATTTCATCAAGAAGCACATTAATAGTAAAAGAAGAGATGATTTCTGGGGATGTTAGAAAGCCATCTTATTTGAAAAGATAAATTCCTCTTGAAACTATTAAGGATACTAAGTTTGAAAAAAGCAAGTATCCTTGATAAATCTGTACAGTTAGCAGTTTCCTAGCACTTTGATTACGTTAATAATTGCCAAAGTATTTTCTAACAAGAAATATCTAGAAAACATATCAGGTTAAGGAAAAAGTAAAAGAATAATATAAAGAAAATTAAGATAAACTTCTCCTTTAATTTTAAATTGTCCTTACACTACTTTTTGTATATTTAACAGAAAGATTTTGCAGATTTCTAACCAATGATGTACTGAAGGGAGAGCCCCAGGCTATAGTAGCTTCTAGTACAGTGAGACAGGAATGAAGTTTTCTTTACCCTTTCTCTTTGTGAAGGACAAGCCCATTTTGGAGGTGACTAAAGGGGGCCTTGGGGAAAAGAAATGGTCACTTACTACACAAATGCATCTTGACAGAAATGCACTGGAGTTAGGGTTTGAAGAGGTAACTTGTCTATCTGTTCTTGTAACTCAAGAGTAAATAAAAGATAAGAATGTGATTCCTGCAAGGAAAACAATTTTGAAAGAAAAGGGGTCATTGGTGCACACTGGAAAAGTGCAATACAGAAGACTTGTTATCACTTCAGCAGAGTTTTAAAATCTGTAGTCCTTCAGGGAAACAACAAGCAAGACCAATCATTCTTTAACAATATCTCAGGATAATGTCCATTATTTGTTTTACTGACTACATCAAGTGAAATATGACACACAACTAGATTTGTTCAGTCATTAGTAAAAGAGCATTTGAATTCACTATATACTATTTTTTGAAACAAAGAACATTCGATGAACTAAACAATAGTATATGAAAAGAAAGTTAAAGTATGTAATTCAAAAGGATAAAGCTTACTGTTTAATATTTGAATTATTTTTGTAAAAGCTACAAGTATTCACCACCATATATCCACACACTAACATTTTGCAAGATAATGCATAAAAATTTATGTAATCCCACTTTGAAATCCCATGGTTATGTACAATTTATATACACATTACTGAATACATATATCTAACTTAGTTGTGAAATTGTTTTGCTTATGTTCCTAATGCAGTATTTTCTTATTCAAAAATTTAGAAAAATATACTGTCATATATTTCAGAGAATCACAGAATGGGTAAGGCTGGAAGGGAGCAGGTAAGGCTGGAGTGAATCATCTGGTCCAACCTCCCTGCTCAAGCAGGGTCATCCCAGACACATTGCACAGGATTGCATCCAATTCAAATATCTCAAATAAGGGAGGCAATTTGTGTTACTTTTATTTGCAAAGGCCAGGGAACCAGTGCTAGTATAATCATCTTTAGGTTTGTGTGCCAAGGGTTAGATAGTGGAAAGACTGTGCCCATGAAAGGGACCCATGGTAGAGCACATTGAGAACTGCAGCCTGTGGGAAGAACATATTTTGGAGAAGTTTGTGGAAGACTGCCTCTCATGGGAGGGACCCCATGCTGGAGCAGACGAAAACTGTGAGGATTCCTTCCCCATGAGGAGGAAGCAACAGCAGAGACAGAATGTGATGAACTGACCTCCCCCATTCTCGGTCCTCCTGTGCCACTGAGAGGGAGGAGGGAGAGTTCTGGAATAAAGTCAAGCCCAAGAAGAGGGAGGAGTGGTATTTTTGTTTAAAGATTTAGTTCTTTATTTACTATTTATCTACTCTGATTTTGATTTAGAGCAAATTAAATTAATTTCTCCAAGTCAAGACTGTTTTGGATCTGATGTTGACTGGTAACTCTGCCCTTATCTTGACCCATAAACTTTTTGTTGTATTAAATCTCCCCTATCCTGCTGTGGAGTGATAGAACCACTTTTGTGGGCATGTGACATTCAGTCAGAATCCATCCATTCCATCATCTATCTTATCCTGAAAATTAAAACTTAAATATTAAGGAAAAAAGGCACAGAAATACTTGCTGAATTGTGCCAATTGTCAGTGTACTTCTCATTTCCTGATCATATAAATTGATGAGACAGAATGTGAACATTTCACAAAGAAAAAAAAGGGGGGGTAATTAATTAAAGGAGGATAATTTGTCTGATGACACTCACAGGAAAGTCAGATGAAGTTCCTCTAAGAATGAAATAAGAAAACAATGGCAGACATCATTAAAAGTAGTATCTCACATATATCAAAATGACTCAACATTTCTAGTATAAAGAAAACAAGTTACAGCCATTCTCCATAACAATAGAATTTTCAGAAGGACAGCAGATATATCAACATGATTTTTATTACATAATTTATCTGAAGTTTTCTACTACTAGCATAAAATATTTCATAACTACATTCCATTATATATTTTAGGTACTGATAGACTTTATGGGTATACATATTGTTTCTCTTCCTATTCAGGACTATGTTCCTTATCTAAAGTTGGATTATTTACTACTCATCCAGAAAAAAACTGGCCTTGCTAATGAATGAGCCATGAGGGACTTTAAATAATAATCCCACCCTCCAATAAAATAAGCTACTCTCTTAATTTAGGTTTAGAAAATGATTAAAGAAGATTAAAGATTAAAGAAAAAAGATTAAAGAAAACTGTAATGTAGAACTCCATCCACATAAACAATTTAATCACACCATGAGACTTTTGTTAATTATAAAAAATTAACAAAAAGTGGGGTATTTCCTAAATTTCTGTTAAAATATTGCTAAATCACAATATCATGTTAATTCCAGATTTGCTTGAAAAAAACAGCTAATATTTTATCATTTAAAGAATTTTGGTTAAAGTTATGAGAATTAGCAACGTTTGTATTTCTTCTATGCAGCCTCAAGAAATTTCTGTTGACTTCATAAATATACTGTCCCAAACTCTGCCAGTATGGTCTTTCTCCTTCAGTCATATTGAAGCAATGCTTGCTTTGTTTCAGTATAATTTTGATGTGAAGATGCATGCCAAGAGAGACGTTGTGCTCTTCTGAATCTGCAGTGTGTATTTGTATCTTTACATTCCTGTTTGCCTATTGAAAACCCCTTTGCTTCCCAAACACCATAGCTTTTAATCACTTGCCTGTTCCTTCTTCAGCTAATCTCCCTCTACCGCTAATCCAGACAAGGGGTTGGAAAGGCATGCTACATTTACTTTCATTACTCAGCTACTTCAATCTGGAACAACTACATTGGGGCATAGTTAATTAATTCAGGATGACTTTTCCTTAATGTACCTGACTTTAGCTGGACCGAAGAACGATCATTGAATAATTCGAAGAAAGTTTCATGTAACTATTAAAATTTAAAACTTAAAATGCAATTTGACATTCTGGAGTACTATATCACATAATTAAACCTCAAAAAAAGAAAGTATTTTGGTTAAAGAGAGAAAACATCTATGAATTTCAGCAGTTCTTCCTTAATATAGCTTTCAGTAGCAGACAACTGTATTATTAGCTTTCCTTATGGAACTACAGATACGAGGCACTCTCAAGGAAGAAGAAATGCAAAAATAATACTAAGGAATTTTATCTAAGTCTGCAATCCTTTACTGGAACAGTTTCAATATGAATACAAGGAATAGCCCTTAGACCAACAGTTACTGCTTGACCTGTCAAAATTTAAAAAAAAGTGAATGGATAGTCATCCTATGCAGAAATGTCTGAAATAATTTTCAAGGTAGCATTAAGGTTAATATTAATTTATTATCAGTTACACAAATTCTATAATTTTTGTGGCTGAATCATCTTTATTTAAGTGGTGGGGCCTTTCTCATTTCAAATTAAGACTGGTTTTCTTCCATACACTAAAGAAAATGTAAGCATACTGTTAATCATCATAAAGAAATTGAGCTGTAGAGAATGTTGTCCTTTGTTGTTCACAAAGAATTCTAGGCTATGATAAGAATATGCAATACCCCACTTTAATAATATGAGTAACAGGAATATCATTTGTGCCACTGGTGATTTGACTAGGCCTTTCACTCCACTTTAGAAAATCATTAGGAAAATGAAATGTTTCACTGGGCTAAATAACTTCATCTCCAACTGTCAGTATGCTTTTGAAGAACATATAAATGAAAATTAACTAATTCAAAGGATGTTTTTCTGACATTATGAGAGTCAGCATTGTACAGATATTTTTGATCCTTTTGCTATAAATTTTGCTCTTCTTTTTCATCTTTAATGGTAAATGTGTGCAGATAGAAGTTCAAACCCAAGACTATTAGAGCTATCATCAAGAATATATCTCTTGATACATGGAGTTGGTCTATGACAACAGTGGATCTATTTGCACCTAGCATATTATCTGTTGAACATTTCAAATCTGTTCATCAACCTGCTCTGTAACTCCTCTTTAAAGGCAATCAATAAATTAGTCCTCTGATACCTTTAATAATAGTCCCCTAGATCATATTCTGAATATACACTTGACTATACAATATCACTAAGGTTCTAATTTGGTAGCAACTTTATTGTCACTTAAACTTTTTCAGTTTTGCTGAGCTAAACATCTAGTTGAGATGTCAGACCATTAGTTCCACCTTGCTTTTGCCTTTTTCAGAAGGTCACAGAGCAGAGGAAAAAGGAAAGTCTCTAGAGAAACAGTTAGCAAGACTTATTTATGTGGCTTGATTTCTTTCCAAGCTTCTGGTCCCATGATCCTTCAACCTGCTTCTTTCAAGTTTGATCAGTTATTCCCTTCTGAGACAAGAACTTTCCAAAAGAAAGCTACAACAGACTGAAACCAAACACACAAAAAACTCATTCCCAAAAAGCAGAACAAATACTGTTCTCTGCCAAACACACACACACACACAAGTGTTCCCAGATGAACTCTATGAACACAAAGCAGGAGTTGCTCCCAAAGTCATTTAATGCATTTGTACTGGGCTTAGATCACAGGGTTTTGGTAGTCAGGAGTCTGCAGAAGTAACCTCTGTGAGAAGAGGCTGCTCCTATGCTGGACAGAGCCAGCTCTGAGAAGGATCTCCTTCTGGTCAAAGTTGAATCCATCAGAAACATGCCCTTGTGATAAAATATTTAGAAAAGTACAAAAAATGCTTTAAAGCAACTGTGACAGGAGATCAATAAAAATATGTGAGAAACAGCCCTGCAAACATGAAGGTCAGAGAAGGAAGGAGAAGAGGTGCCCCAGGTGTCAGGGCAGACATTCCCCTGCAGCCCATGGTGAAGACCAAGGAGGCAGGCTGTCTGTCTGCAGCACATGGGGGTCTCTGCTGGAGCCCGTGCATGGCCCCACATTGCAGCAAGTGGATAAGCTCTGAAAGAGTCTGCAGCTAGTGGAGCAGTCCATTCCTGAAGGATCACACCCCATGGAAAGGAAGCATGCTAGAGCAGCTCTCGAAGAAATACGGATGTGAAGGACTCCTCACTGAATTGGGGCAGAGCATGAAAAGGAAATAGTGGCAAAGACTAAGTGTTATGAACTGACCACAAATCCCATTCCGCATTCCTGATCCACCCTTACTGCCTGGGTGAAGGAAAATTTAGAAGATATGGGAATAAAAGAGTGGAAAAAGATGGGAAAAAGAGGTGCGTAAATTTTTTTTAGTTTTGTTTTCATTTTGCACTATCCTACTTTTTTTTATTTGGCAATAAATCAAGTTAAACTTCCTTTAGTTGAGTCTGTTTGACAGTAACTGGTAAGTTATCTCCCATTCTCATCTCAGCCTATGAGTTTTTTCATCTTATTTTCTTCCCCTATTCTGCTGAGGAGGGGGAGTGGGAGCAGCTTTGTGGGCATATTGCAGTCAGCCAAGGCTATCCAGCACAGAGATACATACAAATTTCATCTAAACCTGGATGTCAAATATAGACTTTTTCCAAGTTAGAAATGGCGTGCTCTCACACCCCCTATCCCCCAAAAAATAAAGAAATAATGAGAGAGAAACCTTGCTAGAAGCTCTGATAAGGCTGCAGCTCGGACTAAGCTCTTGGGGATTTCAGTTTCTGTAAGCTAAATCCTCTTAAACAAGTGAGTAAGCCTATACAAATTAGAATTTTACAAACTGAATCTGGTTAGCTATCCCCTTGCCAAATTCCAGGTCATTGATTCAATGTGCAAGAAAGTTAAAACTTATCAAAAACGTTGTTTTTTTTTTTGTCGTTTTTTGGTTGGTTTTTTTTTACTGACCACAATGGAATGCGTTTTCCTAAAATCATGGTCTTTAAAGCTACTAAGTGTTTTGCTTTAATTTGGTCATAAGGACTTGAGGTGAGACAGCCATTGAGTACAGATAATTTCAGCCCAAAGCCAGTTAAATTTCACAGTTTCCCAACAGTAAAGAATAATTAAACTAGTTCTTATCTTACTTAGGAAATGACAATTCCACCTCAAAATAATGAATTGGTTTTGCTAATATTATGTTTTATTGTTTCACTCTCTATTATGGTTAAAATGTAAAATTAAAGAAAAATATGGATAGGAGAAGAAGAACTAAAATTTAAACAGGAACTTCCAAACTAAACCAGGAAAGTTGCTCCTGTGACTGTGTTTCGATCTGTAATATTAAAATATTGGAAAAATGTCAATGTGATGATCTGAGTAAGTTTTTCGGTTCATGTATTGAAATAAGTTTATAAATAAGATGCATGTGATCTGCTTTAAGTGCATATTTGCACATGAAAAAAAGACTAAGAAATATCTAAAGAGCATGAGAGGAAAGTATTCCAAATTCCATCTACATCTAATTTAATATCAAATTTTTAAATCTAAAAATCAATAATGACTGAAACTAAAAGTGTGGCTTCTAAATTACAAAGAATCTTAATAATGGTTTAATGTTTTCCTTAACTATAAGTTTTACATCAACTACAGGACATTGAGCATAACCATGTAAAAATATAGAAGCACTCAATTTCTTCCTCCTGTTGTTTTTTCCTTCTCATGTCCACTCCCTTGCTGTACTGAACCTTACTGACAGCTTATAAAACTTGGAATATAAATAGTAATGTTATTTATTGAAACAGAAATGTAAGAGAAATCAGTATCACAAAAACAAAAAGACTGATTCAGACTGATCCAAAACATACTCAGTTTTAATAGTTCATAAACATTTTAATTTTCCTTGATACACAATACAATGTCTTTGTTTTAGGTCTAATGATCGCATTTTTCATAGTCTCTGTTAATGGCATTTCCATTAAATCTGATGAGAAAGGGAAAATATAGTTCATGTAATTCAGGAAATATTTTTCAGGAATCTTATCAATATATGATGTCTATTATAAAGTATCACATAAAAGTTACAAGACAGAGACAAATAATAGCCTGTGGTATGACAAATAATGTCCTGTGGTAGAAACCCCTGCACAAGTTATTTCACATTTCTTACAAGATACAGCTTTTTGTCTGCCTTGGTGCTGCACAGTGGTGCTGATTATCAGGTGTGAGTGGTGTTCCTCAGGGCTGGTTATTGAGACCAGCACTATTTAACATGGCATGGACAGCAGGAATGAGGGCATCTCTAGCAGGCTGGCCAACAGCACCAAGCTGTGTGGTGCAGTTGATGCCCTGGGGAGTAGAGATGTCATTCAGTGGCACTTAACAGGCTTGAGAGTTGGGCCTGTGCAAACCTCATGGAGTTCAATGAGGCCAAGTGCAAAGTTGGGTCAGAGTAACCAGTAGGCTGGGCTGAGGATGGATTAAGAGCAGGTCTGAGGAAGACTTAGGGCAGTTTGTCAAGAGAAAACTCAACATAACCCAGAAAATCAACTGTATCCTGGGCTGCATCAAAAACAATGTGATCAGCTGGTCAAGGAAGGTGATTCTGCCCCTCTACTCTACTCTTGCAAGATCCCACTGGAGTACACAGCACAGGAATGAACCTGTTGAAGCAAGTTCAGAGGAGGGACATTAAGGTTATGAGAGAGCTGGAGTACCTCTCCTGTAAAGACAAGATGAGAAAGTTGGGGTGGTTTTTCCTGGAGAAAGGAAACCTTATAGCAGCTTTCCAGTATCTACAAAGGCTACATAGAAGTTGAAGAGGAACTATTTACAAGGACATTTACTAAGAGGACAAGGAGAAATAGCCTTAGATTGAAAGAGGGATTTAGATTAGACATTAGGAAGAAATTCTTTACTGTGAGTCACTGGAACAGCTTGCCCAGAGGAATTGTGGATGCTTGATCCCTGGAAAGGTTCAAGAACATTTTTTGAATGGTGCCCTGACAAAGTTGATCTGGTGAGTGGTATTGCTGCTAATAGTGGAATAAAGAACTAATTATATTTAAGGTCTCTTCCTAGGCAAACCATTATATGACATTATAAAAAAAATTGTATTTAAAGGAGCTATGTCAAAGCACTTGACAACGCAATAATGTTTATTTGAATTTTTCATACATCACCTGATAGCTGAGTTTAAAGCATCCAAGCAAAGTACAACATGAATAGCCCAATGGCCATAAAGTTTATTTTAGGCTGCCTATTACCATTTTCACTTACTTATGAAAATACATTATAATACAGATGATGAAGTGAAAAAAGTGAAGCTAAACAGCACTTAGAAATCTGTTATCTTTCTCAGAAGCTTCATTGATTTAGAAATAATGATAAATATGATGAGTCAAGAGAGCAACTGTGGTTTCTTGTTTACTGTTTCTGACTCAAGACAATGAGTATGATTTCCTGGCAAGATAGCCTAACAATCTCTAACATCTTGGGTCACTTCTGTAGCACTACGAGTACAGCAAGAGTTTTCCCCATAAAGTAGATGAAGATAATCATAGATTTATCATTCCAAGTGATATGCCAGCAAATAAAATACACCTGAGACTCAGCAAATCAACAAACTCTTAGAACAAAACAATAATTATGCAGCAATTACTCTCATTGTCAGAACTCGATGTTCATCCTGAAGCTGATAAAAATTGTTGTTTACTTTCCAATCTCACACCTAGAGCCTAGAGGCCTAGAGCCTGCAGTGCCTTTACAATCTGCCCCTTTACACTGTCGTATTTAGGGAAAGCTTTTAACTGGCATTGTAGGAAAATTTTATCATGAAACATTTGATTATTGCCTTGCCATAAATAGTTAGAAGTTGTATTTCTGTCTCTACATCATCTGCGATGCTACAGTTCCACTTTTCCAAGCATTATATTCAAAAAATCCCATAGCTACTATGATTCAAATATTACCTCCTTAGTACTGGACAGTACCCTAAAAATAAGAGCTGTTCCCACAAAAATATCACTATGCTATTCTTAAGTTAATGCAGACTGAAAAACTCACAAGACATTTGAAAGAAAGCTTTAAACCCCAAAAACTCAGAGAAAATTACTTGAAAGACATTAACTTCAATTTGGTATTCTGTAGTATCATAATCTTCTTGTTAAATTACACATAGGAATTTCTTCCTCCGCTAGAAAAAGTTAGTAAGTCAAGAAATATTCTCAAGTTAGAAATTATTTTTAAAATGTACCTAATAATTAATAAAGGTGAATAATATTTATTTCCAGCCTTAAAACTTAAAATACAATGGAGTTAGGCTGTTGAAGGTCAGCATAGTGACCTTAGGTAAAGCAGTAGAAGAATGCTAGCACTAAGCTAAAATTAAAGGTGTGCATGTTGTGATAAAATATTTATGTGGATGCCCACATCACAAAGTAAAATAAACATAGTCATACTTTATCCTAAGGTAATACAAATATTGTCAAGCAAGTTTTAGGCTGGGCTTCTGTAATATTCACTAAGTGCTACAAAACTAAAGAGCATTTTAAAACTCCTTTTTCCAGAAGAAAAAAAAATGTGTTGCATTATTTCACCTGTAGTTATTAATAATCAGCAGCAGTGTGGTTTGGTTTTTATTATGTAAGACAAGCATCAGAAAATTATTTACTTCCCCTATGAGCTCACGCTTTCAGAACAATGAAACTTTTTCCTGTATATTTCTCTTCTAGGGAGGAATTATATCCTGTCTTAGCTATCACTTTGGTGCACATATTCCAAAGAGAATTGTCTAAGAGTGTAACTTGAGGACAAGCTTTTTTCTAGTGTAGCAGAATAAACTAATCCCAGTTTTGACATGGGTAAATCTCAGGAGGAAACAGTGCAGACAGACTCTCTACACGAAGTGCAAGCATTGTAAAGTGCATTGGGTATGGCTGGAATGGAGTCACTGTTCCTCAAAGCAGATCTTCTAGGGCTGTGCTTTGTGTTGGTAGCTAGAATGTGTTGGTGACACACCAGTGCTTTGGCTACTGCTAAGAGGTCCTGATACAGCATCAAGGCTGTCTCTTCAACCAAAATGGGGCTGGGGACTTCAGCTTGCCAGATGATAACTGTGAACACCACACAGCCGAAGGAAACAGGTCCAGAAGATTCCTAGAACACATGGTTGGTAACTTCTCTATACAGTTACTAAAGGAGATTACTAGGAAAGGTGTTTTCTTTGATTTGTTGCTTGTTAATAGAGAGGGGCTCTGTAAAGATTCAAAGAGCACAATGATCTGTCTCAAGTACTGCCAAAGAAGGACATTTCCACAAGATAAGCTTCCATATAGGAACTTGAGCACAGGTGACAAACAGGAAGGTGTTAATATCAGACCTAACAGAGGTGAATGCTTTGGAACAAGCACACGGGATAAAATTCTACTGCACAGACTATGGGAAAAGCACAGATGGCAACAACAGGAAGATGCCAAGCCTGGTGAGGCAGATCTGGGTAACCTGTCTGGACAAAATTTTCCACCATGGCAAACTGTGAAAAAGGAAACCACTCCTTATACACGTGCCAGCCGAAGCTGTGGGAACAGCATTTACACTCTGTGGATACCTGGGACTTAGACTGTATAAAAGTGCCTCTCCCTCCTTTTCCTGCTCCCCAATGAGAAGACAAGAAAAATAAGGGCTGATGAGATGCTGCAAGAACACAGGTGGTGGTGTCTTTAGTTTGCACACTCTCTACCTGTCTTCTCTCTTTCCCTTCTCTCTCTTCTCTCCTCCTCTCTTCCCTCTCCACCATTCTGTCCTCCAGTCCCCTTCCCTTTTCTTTCCCTCTCACTCCCCTTCCTTTCTTCTCCTTCTATCTATCTTGCTACCTCACATTTACTGTTAGACAAAATCCGTACTGACTTTGGCATGTGGTCCTGTCTGCACCTTAATTCAGGTAGAGGTATCCCTTAATAATGTTATCCTAGTATTATTTTGAAGTCAGAAGTAGGATCATAACAGGCTCATGGGTGAAGTTGTAATTGATGGCCATATTTGCTATAAGAGCAATAAAGCAGTTGGGTTTATAATCTCTAGTGGCAGGAGGAAAACTTTCAGGAAAGCTTCACCTCTGGATGTAAGAGCAGATGCATTTGAAGCTGCTGGGATTCATCAGTGCTGGTCACTTTTTGAATGCCACCTCCTTAGTACACAGGAGCAGGCAACTCCAAAATGTCAAGCAGGCAAGGCAGAGGGTTGACTTGGTTGAATAGGGATCTTCTGGGGTTAAGGTGAAGAAAGTAAAGTGTATTGCCAGTGAAAGCAAGATTGGGTGACATAGGAGGAATACAGAAATACAGGAATACTTGCCATCTCAGGGAGAAAATTTATATTGCCAGAGCTCAATTAGAGTTCTATCTGTCCAGAATAATGTGGGATAGTTAAAAGAGCTTTATAAAATACATTGATACCAAAAGGCAGTGCAAAATATCATCATCCTGTTGCAGCATGAGGATGATGACCTGAAAAACAGGGACTTAGACAAGGCAGGAGTGGTCAATGTTTTCTCTTCTTCAGCCTTAAACACTGATTGTGGGTCATGGGTTTCCCGTTGCCCTGAACTGGAAGGACTTGATTGCAAGTATGATAAACTCCAGGAAACTCCAAACTTGTGTGGAATCTGCTGCCTCATCTGGATCCCTGTAAGTCTCTGGGGCCTGGTAGGATTCATCTGAGAACACTCAAAGAACTGTCATGGGGAAATCTCTCTAAGGGGGTTTTGAATCTTAGGAATCTGTAAAAGGACCAGTTGACTGGGAGCTGGCTAATGCATCCCAGTTTTCAAGAAAGGCAAGAAGGAAGACCCTGAAGGCTACTGTCAGTCTCACTTCAGTGCCAGGTAAAACTGTGGCGAAGACTGTTCTGGGAGTAATTGAAAAACACCTGATGGACAACTAAATTGGGAGGTGCTATCAGGAGCTATTAGGACAATGTGCTACTTCTTGATTGTGTAACTATAAGCTTGGACTGAGAAATAAGCATATAGGCAAACTAACAGATATCTATAATGCAAAGAAAGCAGAATTCCTTTGTCCCTAAGGGTTACTGCTAGGCAGGCAGATCAGTATATTGACAGTTAGGTATAAAATACATATTAAAAACAAAAGACAAAAAAGATTATTGTAAGGAAAATGTGGATGGGATAAATTTATTTATAGCAGTTGCTTAAATACTAGTTTTACAGGTGAATACAGTTTTATTTATGTCAGTTACTCTTGTTCAAAAAGTTAGACTATGCTTTTAAATCAGCTTGAGATGAAAATTTTCAAGATATTGTGAACAGAGAAGAGAAAGTAACTAGCAAAATGTCCTTCTAGACACCTGGAGATGAGCACAATATTGCAGTTAAAATGTGATGAGGAGAATCTGAGAAGTTAGAGGCTGTGAGGTGATATAAATGTTAACACCATTAAATGGATGATAATTAATATATAAGCCTGGAGAGAATGAAAAACTGTAATTTTAACATCTGGCCATCTCTCATGTGAATTTAATTTTTGGAGTGTCTATATTGAGATCCTGGTGCCTGAGCAATAAAAATATCAGGAAAGTACATTAAGGATAAAAGGCATTGCCTAATATTGCAGTTGGGTTAGCAGAAATAAAGCCTGAGTTGTGCATCGTGCAGTAAGAAGTTACAACAGTAGTTTTGTCACTAATTCTGATTTATTATTATCCCACTTTCTCCACATATTACACTAGGATAATAATGATTGGTTTTTTTGGAAGGTATTACAATTTTTACAATTACAATTATTATAATCTGTTAAAACTAGAAAATAAGATCATATAGATGTTAAAACTGATGGAGAATAACTGTGTACTTATTTCAGGCTTCTAAAGAGTGTGCAGTAAATAAGGCCAGCACTTGAATGATGAACTTAAAAATATTAAACAGCTGCCACATACTCAAGACACCATTCATCCAATGCAATGAAGGAGGCAGGGAGCCTAAGGGAAACACTGTGTGACTGTGTAATTAAAGACTATGCTAATGAATTTGCACTCAGAGGCTGAATTATGCTTTCATGAGTAACTTACATACTGACACTTCTTAATTTTTGAAAAATTGACTTTGCAAAAAGACTACACTCTATAAAACCCATCTCACAGGTTGGTTTTTTTTTTAAATTCCATCCATTCCATAGATACGTTAAGCTAAAGACAGAAAAGTTATATATTGTTTGAATAAACTTTTTACCTCTACCATACTGTGTTTCACTAGTAGTTTTTGAAAATGAACTACTGCAGCATAGACTGAATCAGAGGTCAAATGATTAACAGGTTGTGGAGAAATCCTAATTCCAGGAGAGTGGAAAAGGATCACTGTGACCTGTGCTGGTGCATCTCTCAAACATCACTCATTCAGGCGCCAAAATAGCATAGAAGTCTTGAGAGAATAAACAGGTTTTGGATTCATGCTTTTCTTTCTACAGAAACAACTCTGATTTATAAAATAGCACTGGGTATATGAGTTATCTCTTTACGAAAATGAAGACGTCACTTTGAATACCTAAAAGCTGTAATTATGGATTCAGTCACAATTTAAAATATTAATTACATTTGAGTTTAATTTTCTAAACAGAAATAGGGTTTTTTTTAAATCATGAAAGAGATCCCCAATTCTATATCAGAAACAAATTTAAAATGTCTAAATTTCAACACACGGCCTCAGATTTAAAAGTAAGTTGTTTTTATTGAGATAGTTATCTAATGAAGAAATGGTCTTGCTTTCAAAACATTGCTGTTCAATTAGGTTTGTGTATGCTTATTCTAGGTATTAGTCACTTATCTAGTAAAGGCCTGCAAAGGAACAACTTTCAGATAAAATCAGTCTTGAGGGTTTCAATATTCTTTTTTATGGTCATGAATATTCAAATATCTTTTCCAAACTAATCATTAAAGATTATAAAGATCAGAAAAAGATCAGAAGTTATCAGATCTGCTTAGATTTTGTAGTCATGTTTTTGTTATGTGGAAGGATATTACCAATTAAGATATTGCTGGTTTTAATGATTCTAAGGACTTAAAGAACACAATTGCCTCTTTCAAAACACTGTGAAGGCCACATAAGGAACTTGCCATAAAATAAACTACCACAGCTGGAGCTTGTGATGAGCACAGAAGGGAGGAATTTGCAACAGGAAGACACAATCTGGTTAGTACATCCGGGTTAATATATCCAGGCAAGAGTTCCCACTGTGATGAATGGTGGGAAAGAAAGTAACTGCTCATCCAAAGAATCACAGAATATCCTGAGGCCACGAGGACCATTGACTCTAACTCTTAAGTGAATGGCACATACAGGGATTGAGCTAATCTCAGGATACATGCATTGCCCTAAATTATGGGAGCAGCATCTGCACCCCATGGATACCTGGAACTTGGACTCTGTAAAGGTGGTATCCCCAGAACAAATCTGGGAGCCCCATCCCTGAGAAGCCCAGGGTGAAGAGAGGATGTTGCTGGATCCATGGGGAGTAACTATTTTTTGTATTTTTGGCTTTGGCATGTGGTCTCATTTGCACCTTAATTTGAGCAGAGGCATCTCTCACTAATTGGACCATAACAACACTTTATGGGGAGAAAGTAGATACCAAAACTGCTGCCAGAATATTTATTGTAACTTTAACATGTGCTCTCTATTTTTTAAATGAATGTGATACTTATTGATGTGAATAATGTAGAATATAGTCTCTTCCATCATGTATAAAAAGTTTGCTAGAATAGAACAGAATCTCCCTCATGGACCACTATTTGAACACAGACTGACTAAAAATAAAGTAATTTGCTTTTCAGTGATAGGCAGAATCCAGTTATTAATTTTTTTCCAGAGAATCCCAATTTTGTCATAAAGGTTGGCAGGCAAGACTGTTACCATGACTAAGACCTGTCAGAGAGCCACTACAGTTTTTAAACTTTTCCATGTTTCCATGGAAGTTAAGTAGCTTAAGTAGATCACTTTTTAAGAAGGACATGTGAGGTACTTTGGAAATTATGCAGCCTGCAAACCTTTTTCATTTGCTAGAACTGCAAAATCATGAATCATGCATTTTTCAAAACAAAAACTAAAAGAAAATTGTGTGCCTAATTTTTGAGCTACCATAGAACAACAAATCATTTGGACCTACAATAAGGATCAGGGGAGAAAAAGTGTGACATCATTAACTCTGCATCATTCCTATAATTTCAAGGTCACATCGTTAATGTCTGTGAGAGTCATGGAGTCATCACAAGGAAATTAAAAGCAGACAATGACCTCAAAGACAAAGGAAAAGCATATAAAACAGTGAATTCCAACAAATAGCATGTGTTCCTCTTCAACTTACAAACAGAACTATTCCCCTCATGACCACCAAGAAAGATATTTAACTTCAGATAATTTAGTTTTGCTTGCATCCCTTGGAATTCCTTTAAGTGCCTTTACTGTTTCTGGTGATTTGAAACACATGCACACAACCAAAATAATAGATTTAAAACCAGCCAGAAAGCATCAAGTGCTGAGTATTGCATTGAAGTAATATTTTATAACATTCTATTAAAATGAGTTTTATTAGTGACAACTCTCTGTAATTTCTAGATATTGAAGTTAAATGGGGATTCCTTAGTCTCATTGAATTACGCTCACTAATTCCAGAGACAGAGTGTAAATTGGGCTCTCTATGGGTTTAGAGACTGAGAATATACCATGTATATGTCCACTGTCATCTAGTGGAAGCCTGAAAATGAATTAAAGAAATAGAAAATGAAAGAGTGAAAAAAGGAAAGATATAATAGTATCGTAAGTCTGTTGTCAATTACAATTAAAAATTCTGCAAGACATAATTCCATTTGCTTTGTGAATACAAGTGTTTTTATGAAGCTGGCAAAAGAAATAAGAAATGTCCTTTGTTAAAGGGAACCTCTATGGAGAGAAAGGAATCAAATTTTGGACTCTGTTCTACAGCTAGAAATTGTTTAGCCTACTCAAAGACTGAAAAGTTTTAGAGAAAAAGTACAAGTCATAACTTGGCAGATGCCAGTTATTCAAAAGTATGTTCAACAAGTCTAGGTGAAAAAAACATATTCCTACACTTTCATTTAATTTCATAAATGCAGGTGTTAAATGCCAACTCATGATGGCAGTATTGAACAGGCCTAACTTTCACTTGAAAGGTCTGACTAATGTAAATGACAATGGAATCTCCAAGAAGATTCGTTGGAACCCCTTAGCAAGAAAAATAAATGTTCACTTCATCAATAATCAGTTCACTTCTACTACTGAAAGTAGTGGTGTAAGTGGTGCTTAAAAGTAGGGAAGTAGTAAAAGTGAAATAACACTAGAAATCATGAAAAATTAGAAGTCTAAAGCGTGACATTTATTCTTGGATCCTTTCAGAAGACATCTAATAGGATGTTACCCACATTTAATTATTTCACTAAAATACCTAGTAAATTTCAGTTCTGCAAGACAGCTGCACATGGAACACTTCTCTGTGCAAAATGCTTTGTGATCCTCCTTTTACTGATAATTCTTTTTGTTTCTTACATTTTCCATTCCATATCCACATTATGATTTTGAGAGGTTGTGCTTTACTGTGGGTTGCCACCCCTGCTTCTCAATAGACAGTTCTGTGAAACTACTCACATTTGATTGTTCACACCAACACCATTACTTTAGGAGGAATTAACTTGCCTTTACACTGACACTCATTTTCTACCAATTGTTTTAATGAAATCACAGGAGTTTTAAATTAGGTCTTAAGTCAAATGTTCATTATTTCTCTAAAACTTAATATCTGCCACTAAACATTTCCTTTCACAGAAAAATTCTGAAGACAAGTTGCCATAAAAAGCTGAAAAAAGTCTAAGAAAAACCCAAAAAAACAGCTACCTCATTTTATCCTTTAGTCAAGTGACTTAAGCTCTTATGTCATGTGGAAATAATGTGTGCATGCATTTCACCAAATAAAAGAAACTTGGATACAAAGTAAATTTATACTTGAAATACTCTAAGGAATCTGCTCATTCAAAGAGGTTTCTGTGGCAACAAAACTTACCATTGTTGAATCACATTCATTTCTTAAATACTTCAAGTATATTACTGGTGGTTCAGTAATGGTGGAAGAGGGACAGGAGTAACATGAAATTGCAGCTGCACTGGGCTCAGACCACACTATGATTCATCTTCACTATTGGCTTGGGTCACAGCACATTACCAAAATCTTCACAATCTTCTTTACTTCCCCCCAGTAAATTAGTCCAGGGTTCAACCATATCCTTAGAATTATGACAATTTTATAAAAAGAGAATTTAATTCTGGCAAGAATGTTATTTGAAATGCTCTAGAAAAATAAAATAAGAGAACTACTGTGTCAGCAAACAAAAAATCTTTCCTATTTACCATAAATGTAGCTTTTCAGAAATATCATAACTAATAGAAAAAATGGGAAAGTGAAAGTTTTTGTAAACAGATGCACATCATAGATGACGATAAGTACATCCTTTAGCACAGAAATAGTAGCTTTAAATACATTAATTTTGACTCCATTAAAGATTGAAAACTAGAGATAGCAGTGCTTGTCAGGTTTCTGAGTTGAGAAATTGCTCCCGAGCTATTAAAAGTCCTTTTTTCCCAAGAGCCACGATCAAAGAAGGAGTTCAGAGACTTAGGCTCTGATTTCAAGGTTGTTTATTTTATCTTATCTATAACATTCTTTCTCTGACCTGCAGAGGTCTGTCTGGCAGGTCAGTCCAAGGTACACTTTACGCCCCTGGGGTGGCATTAATCTTTTATACTAAAAACTACGTTACATTATTTATAATTATTTTCCAATACCTATCACCTATTTTAGCCAGTCCGTTGCTACTCTAAACCAATCAACAGTGCCATCATCACAGCAAAAATATGGAGTAGGTGAACAAGGAGGAAGAAGCCTAAAACCCACAAGGATCCTCCACCTTGTCCTTACCTACAAACCATACTAAAAAACCCCAAATATACTTTTTCACCCTGTGATAAACTAATTATTATTCTATTCAAACTCTTGTGACTTTTAAGTCTTCACATAGAGCTGGTAATCCTTTCCATGGGCTAAAATCCAAACCACAGGTGTCTTGGGCTGTGTGCCAAGGTCTCTGAGCCTCCTGCCTGGGTGTCTGAGCCTCCAGGGCAGTCAAAGTCATGCCCTGGGTTCCCACAGTGCTGACTTTATGACAAAATCATCCATGGGCACAGAGCCAATCAGAATTCAACTGAAACAAAAGTAGCTTAGGTAACATTAAACTGTGCCTCTCCAAATGTCTTAGGAATAGCCCAGTTTGGGTAAAATCTAAATTTTAATTTCTTTTTCTTTTTAATTTACTATCTAAATCTGGGC
>VZTB01015937.1:1894-47583 GCA_013397245.1 Thryothorus ludovicianus
CCGATTTTGCTTCAATCAAGTCTGAAAATAACTTATGAAGTAAGATGTTTGGAAAGCTTTTATTAGATTCTTACATTGAATAAACCTTGATGTGTAACGAGCTGTATATTTAGATAGAGTAGCTGTTTTTACCTTGTATTTCAATATTACGTAATACAAAAAAATACAGTGAGTTTACCTTGAAAGATGTTTTTTTTTCTAGATTCTTTTTCCAATTGAAAGTATGAACTGAAAATAAGTATACATAGGACAAGTAGTTATTCTGTTTTGTGCTCCAAATTATTTTATGCATTTAATCAGTTTTTCTTAAAAATCTGCACATGTGTTACATGGATGGAAAACAAAGAATTTCTCCTTGATGAATATCCTCGTTGAAGATCACTGAATCCCACTTTTTCTTCCTTATTTTCCTTTTTGGCCCTGTAACTTTAAATTCACTGGACTCTTTCAACAAAAATGGCTCTCCTCCCATATAGCANGGCTCTCCTCCCATATAGCAGAACATACAGTTAAAAGGCTTAACTCAAAATTGAGAGCTTTGCATTTGAAATGGCTCAGCTTAAGGAATAACTGGGACCATGTTCCTCCAACCGATTGGAAAGTAGGCTAATCATGAGTGCACTTAAGCAGTAACGTCCAATATGGAAGTCATTAGTTGAAGTGCTCCTAGGTCTTCTTCCATTCATAGTGGAGTGTGAAGATTTTGCCTGCAGCTAATCCAGGAAACTTTGACCTTTTAGAGTCCAATGTTGCTGACTTTCAGGGAACTGAAATAGTTATGCTTTTACATTAACTGCAGATATTTTAAAGTTTTTGCAGTATCTTCTTCCTTATATCGAGGTCTTCAATGGTACAGAAACTGCAGGACTATGTTACTCATTCCACTGTCTTTGGAATAATTGGAACTTGGCATAAATGCAATATTCTAAATCATTTTGTTTCCTTTCCAATTGCAGTAAATATTTTGTTACCATGAAAGAACAATGATAGGCAACGACTTGTCAAATGATATTTGATTATTATGTGATTGTAGTATGTTCCGATGTGTGTAGAATGTAACCAATGAAGATACAGATATAAAAAAAAAAGTTAATTTACTTCAGTATTTTGCAATTATTTGTCAGAATCAACAGTTATAGAAACACTAAGCCATTTTTCAGAAGAAAGAAAGGATAATGAACATTTTTAGAAACAGAAAATTGTAATCTAAATATCTTTAAAATTTATGTTTGCCTTCTGACTTGAAAATAATTTGAGAATGGCTGAGTATCCAGTTGTTTTTACTTTTAAGCACTGTAATTTTGGTCACTGCCTACAACTTAAATGCAGTTATTTCTGGTGGTTGTGAACATTAGCTATCACTAAATCTGAGAACTGGCATTTTATCATACATATATACCATATTTATATGCTGGCAAACAGAGTATGGGGATGGCATAAGATAATTTGACATTCATCACATCACAAAAGTAATTGGTAGTTGAGGTTGTAAAACCAGAAAAAAATTATTTTCATTGAAAACAACTGCATTTACTTTGTGCTGATGTATTTTCATAGANCCTTCTCTATAGAATCATTCTGTTTTTGGGCCATTTATTACAAATATTTTTTTCCTGTTAAATTTTATTCTATTAAGTACTGTTAATAATTTCATTAAGTTACAAATTCCCAGTTATAATCTAAGAAAATAGCCCATTAAAATACCAGGTTTTCTGTCTAGAACAGTGTTTTTCCTTCCAATACAGGCACCTCCTGGCCTCAAAAAAAATCTGTTGCGAACTTATGAATCTTGGACACCAGAGCAAATCAACAAAAAGGGAAATTTGTCTAGAGCACATTCTCTCTTTTGTCTAGCATGGTTTCATGCTGTATGCCAAGAAAGAAGAAATTATATCCCTCAGGTAATATTTTTTTTTGCCATCTTTTAAAAAACTTGCCCCATTTATTATCTTTTATACTTGGAAATATTTTTCATCATATATATGTTGAGTTATGCTCAGAAATGAAAAAAACTAGGATATTTCTGGTGCCTGCCTTTATTGTCTCTGAATTCATTGCAAAATTAGATCCTGGTAACCTCAGTTCCTGTCCCTCTGAAAATTACTTCTGCCTGCACAGGGCTATTTTGTGATTCATGTACCAAGAGATATTGCTACAGAAGTGTGGAAAAGATTCTGTTAATTCTGTTTGCTTGGGACAGGCAAAAATATTACAGAAACACAATTGAATGGAAGACATGAGGAAAGAGACACTGGAGGGAAGGAGGGAGATGATGACATTGTCTACACTTTCTTCATAAAAGCTCCTTCAAGGAGAAGGAGGAGCAAGGGAAATCATTAATTTCTTGCGAGGATTATAATGATTTTCAGAGATGTGTTTTTTCCCTAGCTAAAATTTTGATTAAATTGAACAGTTTTTCTGGCTGAAAGAAGCTTAAATTAAACAGACCAGAAAAACCCACCAAACAGCAAACTGCTTTATATCTTTTTCATTTTATTTTGCTTACACTAGATATGAAATTGCTCTGTTATCTGAAGGATTTGTTCTGGCATATTCTGGAATGTTTGAGAGTTTTTTTGCTAGTTTTGGCTTGGTGATTTTTTTAGGTTGTTTACCTTTTGCAGTAACAGGCTTTTGAATATTGTGTTCAAGAATTACAGTAAATGAAAATATTTAAAGTATTAAACTGACACATGAATTTTCCTTTGTTCTTGTTCAAATTCATGTTCATTTGGCACCAGTTTTTCAAGTAACACAAGATAGGATTGGTGCTCTCTTTAATTCCACTGCACAAATGTGCAGACAGTGATGGATTTATATTTCAAGATTGCCAGTTTCTGACATTGGTGGACTGTAGTTAATCTCAGGTAGAAGCTCTTGTTTTTTATAATGAATTTTGAGTTGTTTTGGGTTCACGTATAGATCTGTCCAAAAACCCCAACAAGGATACTGTTAGGAGTATCCTTCCAGAATATGACCTTCAGGCTGATAGTTTTTTGTGATCTGTGGAGCAGCTGCAGTCTTGACCTCAGGCTATATTCGTGTCACTGGCCATGTGCATGTTGCTGACACATTTGCATTTCTCATTGTGAATCATATGCACTGTTGCTGGGATATCATCCATATGCAAAGTGCACCATGAAAAGATAAAGCAGCAGGACATACCTTTGAGATCTGGATCTCCTAAATGGTTTGTCATATATCAGTATTTATTTGTACTTATCCATTTGCACTGATAGCTTTTTGTGAGAATTACATACACAGTATGCATTCCTGCAACATAAAGGCCAATACCCTAAGGACAAAAAGGAGACAAAAAATGCAGATGATTAAAATATGCATATGGTGATCAGCATTTTTATGGTAATAGTAGCAGTAATTGATAATTATTTTCATCAGATAAGAAGTGACATGAATTAAGGAGTAAAGTGATGACAGTGTATTATAGTTGAAGAATGAGTCCTATTTGTGAAAATACTGTCTGTACACTGAAACAAAAAAACGCCCTCAGAAGTAAAAAATTGTAATTCAATGCATGCTCTAGTTGCAGATGTCAGCAAGTTTTTGTTGAAGTAAATATTGATAGGAAATAAAATAACCTTAAGTTTATATTTTTCATACTCAGTGAATTCTGGTTTTTGTAAGTATATAAAATTAAATGCACTTTTACAACTAACTTTTTTTTATACTACCTCTATTGAATGTTTCAAAAAATACACTTTAGAGGACACAGGTTGTTTCTTTTTTTCATTAATTNTCTCTGTCTGATCTCCGTGCTGGTTTTGACATTATTGATAGACTCTTTGAGGGTAAGTAATTTCTTAAGGAAAATCCTATTAGCAGGGCATTGCATGAAGAGCTTTATCTTTTTGTAACTCTCATATAAAAATGGAGATGCTGTAGAGCTCATCATCAGTAAGCAAAACTCGAAAAACAGGTTGAATCATGAATTGATTTTTGTATGATTGGATAAACCAATAATTCTTGGTTCCCAGGGAGTATGCTGCTCAGCTTCTTGAGTCCAAGGGAAAAATTAGGAAATACAGGGCTGCCTGTAAGATGAAATCTTGTGTCTCCATTCCTTCCCAGTGTGAGTTCCCCTAAATATTGAATAAATGAATTGAATATGAAAGAATTCTTCATATAGAAACTCATATTAGATAGACCCCACTTCATTTCTGTTAACCAGTGCAGGAATTTCTAATATTATTTAATGTGGTAAAGGTAGTTTTTTTTAACTCCTTGCATTTTGTACAATTTCAATGTAAAGTTAGGAACTAATATGTAGAAATCATTTTCTATCATTGACTTAAATGGGATTTGTGGATGGTTAGTACTTCTGAAATTAGACCTTAGTTGTGCAGTTTTGAACCACATGGCGAGGTAAAGAGATTGAATCATTAACTGTCAATGATAATCATTAATTATTACTGTGAAAATATGTTTTCTTATGAAAGATTGAAGCATTAGGAAACAACAATTACCACCAGTAAACCCTCACTGAAAGTAATTGCCACTTCCCTCTTTCAAGTGATTTTAGGGAGTACCCTTCTGATCAAGCTTTCACCTCCACCTGGAAGCTGTAGGATACAAGTAGATCATTGTCCCATGTAGTTATTTTGGGCAACTGTGATAGAGTTGAGGAAAAATAAGTTATTTTGAACTTGTGGGATACAGCTGGGTCAGAGTAATCTAATGCAACATCAATCTGACCAGGAAATTATTATTAACCTGCTTAAATTTATGTGCTATGTTGTATGATTCATAATGATTTGCAAATTATCTATCCTGGAACTTTTTGTGTTTGAAATATCACATTTCCAGTAATCTTACCTATTTGGAGCATGATCTGCTTTTGGTTTAATCAGTGAGTTTATATTATGAGATCAGATAATACTGTGGTAGAAAATACTGCATAAAATTTTATTTATGACAAAGGAGCACAAAATTAAAGTTTTAATAGCATAATTTCTGAAATGCATCTAACCAATTAGTTAAAAAAGCACGAGTCTAAAGAAAAATTTCTAATAATTCATTTGCAACACACTAGGTGTTCGTTTCTTCAATGACAAATATTTACAAACTCTTCAAGTTTTCTGCTGCTTTTACTATTTGGTCCTATGGAAGAACAATTAAAAATTAATTATTTGATGTGTTCATCTCTTTTTATTACCCTGAGGAACTGCTGTGACAAGAGGAAATGCTTATAATGCAATGCTATTCAGTGGTACAAAACTAATACTAATGAATTAATTCATAGGTTCCAAAGATTTTCAGTGGGAATTTGTTCATGGCTTATTTGAAAATGCAATTTATGGAGGCCGTGTAGATAATTACTTTGATATGAGGGTTCTTCGGTCCTACCTGGAGCAGCTTTTTAATTCACGAATCATTGGCAGTTTCAATGCCAGAGGCAAGAAGATGAGCACTTTCCCATGTTCCATCTCTTTACCAAATTCCTGCAGTATTTTGGTAGGTATATGTCTTCTATCACCTAATAAATAATTTATTTTCGAGAATTATTCTTGAAATAGTTTCACAAGAAAAACCAAAATTACGATCCAAAGGATACCTCTATTTCTTCAGAAAATTCTCTCTTCTGTGTGGAGCATTAACTTTGTCAGGTCACTATTCTCTTTTGTGGTATCTGATTGGACTGTGGTGCAGAGCAGCCTAGCTTTGAAGAGTTGAGTAAAAGAGATTGAGTTAATTTATGACAAAGATAGAATTATGTTTTTATATAATTAGTATATTAACATAACAGTAGTTTTTAAAGACTTCTAAATATTCCTAGAACTTCTGGATGAAACAGGAAAATCTGAATATGCCTTCTTGTTTCCAAAATATATCAACATCCTAACAATCTGTTGACATGTTGCCATAAAGGGTATATGACATTTTATTTGGTGATAAATATGGTTTCTGATTCTCTTTCAGTATTTCTTTAGTGTAAAAGAGAGGGAATTCAACAGTCTAAACAACTGATGTCTCCCTGTCCTTTTACAATATAATTATTGTTGTTACTGTGATTAAGATACACTTGCATTCTAATGGAGGACTCCATACCAGACCTCTAACATGAGCAGATATAAATAGTATTATCTCAGTTAAAGTAAATTTTTGTGATTTGGCATTCTTTACCTGGATTTTCGCTGCTTAGGTTTGGTTTGGGGTTTTTTTTTATTACTTTATTATGGCCATTATTTTTTATTTATTACCATTATTTTTTATTTTCTATACATGGGCTGAGTTAATATCATAAAAACAGAACCAGACGAGGCTGATGTCTGTTCTTGTAGATTGTGTGGTCAACTAGATTAATCTTTTTTTCTAGCCTGCACAGCATTTAATCTCTTGATATCTTATATGATTATGTGTGTAAGAATTTATAGTTCTGTGTCTTCAAGTAGTATTTCCTCAGTGTTTGGTGTAGAGTTCTGCTGTTGCTGCCTCTGAAGTGAGATTCCGTGTTAAGGTGAATTGTGCATGTTCAGCACGTGTTCCTGCAAGCAAAGACAAAATGCACGTGGCACATATGAAACAGGGTGCAGCCAGACTTTCAGACAGTAAATATTTTTGCCTTTAAATCACAGTAAAAGAGGTGTCCAACACTATTTTTCTACTTTAGTCTGCAAGACCTCTGTCTGTTTTGTGCAAGAGAGCATCGCTATTACACTGTAATCACTGTCGATGCTATTCTGCATCTCCAGTGATTATGCAAACCTATTTTTACCTAAACTGTATCACTTTCTTTGAGTGAATATTTTCATAGATTTAAATAGAAATGAGTGTTCATAGTTTTATAAATATGTATTATTCTCTTATTAGAATTCCAAATGCCAAAGTATTTTTTTTCTCTGTATTGGCAATAATCTTTCCTTTAAGTTTTCAACATAAGTATTGTACTTACTTTTCAGGGACAGTCTTGGCATATTTTTGTTTTCATTTAATAGCATCACTGTAATCAGAATTTCTTTTTGTTCTTTTAGAGTGGAAATGTTACATAAAAAAAGATAATTTCTGATAAATAAAATAAAGAAATGTGTAAATAAGATTACCATAATATGTCATGTCTTATATACTTATTTTAATCTTTGTGTTGTGCTGTGCACTTAATGAAATTCTTCTCAGCATATGCTGTTAATTTTCATGAGTGGAATGAAAAATTCCCTCTGCTATGTATATTCTTTTCTTCTTATGCAGGATTATCGTAATATTATTGAAAGCCTTCCAGAAGATGATAAACCTGACTTTTTTGGCCTGCCAGCTAATATTGCTCGTTCATCACAGCGTATCATCAGTTCCCAGGTAAAGTTAGCATTTTTCATTGACCTCTGAATCTTTTCTGCAGCCATTATAAGCTGAAGAACCCAACCACCTGTTCATAAATGTAGTTTCCATAAGAAAGCCAGAGTAAATTGATTGGGTTTTTTATGTTGACTTTTATCTGTAGAATATTTAAATATAATAACATTTAATCTTTAATTACAAGAGTATTTGTTTAGAACTTAAACAGATCATTATTGAGAAAGTTTCCAGTAGTATAATTCAGTTCATGTTGAAGAGTGGTATGATAGTTTTACACATGGAATATGGGTAAGATCTTAAGCTTTTGCTGAAATAGAAATTATGAATTTTCCCAGAAATCCCAGAATTCTTCCAGTTAGTCAAAAAATTCCATTCCAATTAGAAATGGGATTTTTTTAAGTGAAGTCTGGATGAGATCACACAATTACTGTATAAGTGCAGTTAAACGGTACGAAAATTTAAAATTCTCATTAGCATAGTTTATTTGACTGGTAAATTAGTTGTGTCAGATAATGTGAAAATGATGGATTTGTGAATCTTAAATAAGAGCTGTGAAGTGAATTGGTCTGGATATCAAGGCTCTCTTTAATTTTCTGCCCAGCCCTAGTGTGCTGTCTTATGTATGGACAAGTTGTAGAGGGGAAAAAATTAAATCATAGAATCAGAGATTGGAAGAAACTAGAGTGATCATCTGGTCCAACCTTTCTTGGCAAAATCAGTTGGAAGTTCCCTATAACTGGAATTTCCTATGAATTCAAGAATAAGAATTACAGTTTTTAAAAAACTGTAATTGTTTGCTCACAGTCACTTAAAAAGGGCTGCAAGCAAAAATTTTCCATTTGTGTAAGACTACTGAAAAAAAACTCAAAAAATGCTTGAGTATTGCATTTGTTGCCTATCAAATATAGTACTGGTAAATTTGTTTTAATATTTTTGTTCACTTAAATCCATAGCTGTATTGTCAAACTATCTGTGGTTTCTTTACAACATGAAAACATAAAGATATGTAAAGACAAATCAGTAGGATGAAGGTGCATAAGGTAATAGGATAAACTCAAGAATTTGTCCATTTAAAAGCTAATACATGACTCTGAGATTCAACATCGCTCTCTTTGATTTTGTCTTAAAATCATTTACATAAATATCCATTTAGATGCTTGTCTTTCTCTCAGATTCACTATAGACTGCTGATTATTTTTCTTATTTCAGCTGTGCTTGCATAACTGGTTAAAACCTGCAGTTGTTAGAAATGCTAATATTTGAAAATCAGAATAGACTCAGAGTTCTGGTGTGAAGAGAAATAGATAATGAGTGCATTTACATGTAAACTCACACTCTGCTGAACTGGTCTGCCATAACCTTGATTATAAGCTATAAGCTATGGTTATAATCTTGAAAATGTGAGATTGCTCTAGTTGCAGTTCTGTGTGATATTTTTTTTTGTCATAAGAGGTATTTACTCATCCTTCCAGTAGTATTTTGCAGTATTTCTTTAAGTCTTAGACAATTTAAGTAACAGCAAGATTTTCCTTAAACTGTGGTTCTCCCTCACTGTGAATCCTACTCCATTTCCATCAGTTTGGCAGCTATTTTTGATCTATAGGTGATCCCATGGTTCACAACTTGAAATTCAATGGTTGGTTTTTAACAGGAGTGTTTCTCAGAAATCCATTACCAAGCTAAAGCAAAGAAAAGCTGAATGAACAAAGGTAGTTTGAAATCAGTTGCTACCAGCTCAGCCATGTTTCTAGCATCAGAAAGGTGAAATGTAACATCATGAACACTACTTCATTGATTCTGTAGACTTCCTATGAATATTGTTAATTTTTCATGCCTAGAAGCGATGGCTTGTGTTGCTGCAGCAACACACTCTAGTAGAAATAGGCTGCAGCACAGTGCAGCATTTTGAAGTCATGCAGATATCTCTTTTGTAACCTCTGAATTGCTAGTTTTGGGTAAACCTAAAATATCAATAAAAAGAAAATGTCTTTTTACAGAAATTTTACAAATGTTGACTATATTCACAGCTTCTTATCAGCAGACAACTTTTCTAATTTAAATGCTGAATATTGCTACCAATATTATTTTTACATTGGCAATTACTAATTGATTTATTTGAAATCATGTCTTGCAATGTTCTGTGGTATAATTCAGAGACTATTACTATTGAATGCATACTGGTAAAATCCTTCTTTTAAAAAATTTTTACTTAAAAAGGCATATTCTTTATAGAAATATGACTTGACTTTTTTTTCTGAATGATGTACTTAGTTTCTCTAAGTAGGTAAAGATAAGTAAATTTTTAGAGCCTGGATTTCTAGAGTTCACTGTGTTTCTTTGTTTCTGCCTCACCTGATGGTAGAACAAGCCTTTGACACATCTCTTATGTTGAGTATGGTCATGAATAATCTCACATCTCTTGCTATGTTCTCTTTGCAGAACAGTGCATTAAAATAGAAAAACCTCCACTGACAGTGCAGCTGCAGGAGTCAGTATATGTCATCCTACCTGTTTTACACCAGCAGAGATTTTCTGTACTGCAATTCAATTTCCTCATGCTCAACAACAGTCCTCACCACTTAGTTACAGTCATGCTCCTTTCTCCTGATCTGATAAACGCTGTATTTTGCCTGCATATTGGCCCATATTTAGGTGGTCCAGTCTCCCAGTCTAAGTTATAACCAATGATTAGAACAATCAGAATACGTGGAGGTTTGCTTTAGGCTTCCTGTGCAATGAGAAGAATCTGTAATTTAGATATCTCTCCAGTGATCTTATTCTTTTTGGTGCCAGTGGACACATCTCTTATTCTTAGTTCTGTGATTTTATTAATTCTTATCAACAAATCTCATCCTTCATTATAATGGCAATAGAACTATACGTAAGTGTCATTATCAGAATAAAATTTATCGTATGTGATAAATGGAATTTTTACAGACCTGCATATCTATTTTTCAACCTTTGAAAAGCAATAAGAACTAACCTGTTCTGTGCAGGATTTACCATACCTGCAACTAATATGACTTATTGCCAGTAACCACCCAAGGAGGATGAAATGAAAATGCAGAGGCATTGTTTTGTCTCCCTTCTTTGCACAGCAGACAGATTCACTGCAGGCACTCTAGGGAGTGTAGCATGTTTTGGGTGATCCCAACAAATCCTGCCAAATGCAAATGACTGCAGCCTGTAGTAGCTATATATGATCACTCAACTGCATAATCTAAACATTCTTCAATAATACAGTAAATTATTTTGAGAAAAAGACAATGAGTAACTGGCATGTTGTGCAAGATTCTACAGATATGACTGCCAGTGATAATGAAAATAGCTAGCACGTGGTTTGCTCATTGCTAGTTTCTGTATACAATGCTATGTTTAATAATTCTAATAATATCTTGACTCAGGAATTCAGCATTCTTTTACACATTATAATGCTTCACAGCAAGTATCATATGAAGCAGGCTAAGTCTCAGTAAGATTGAAGAATAAATTGGTTTTGATATTTTCATAAATGAATGAGTACTCTCTTGCATTATCATGCAAAGATAAAGGACAGTTACAGTCTCTCTATACTTGGACAGTACTTTTTTCTTTTATGTCCACCATCCCAGTGATGGCAGAAGTGAAGGCAAGTCTGTGGACTTGCAGTAACTTTTTATGACCTCCTGATGTTGATTGTGCACACATAATTGGAACTTGCTTTTTAAAGTTCATGGGGTAATGTCTCAGGTGAGTGGGACCCTGTGCTGGAGCCGGGAAAGAGAGTGAGGACACAGAGACAATGTGTGATGAGCTGACCACAGCCCCCGTTCTCTATCGCTCTGCACTACTCAGACTGGAGGAGGTGGGGATTTCTGGAATGAAGTTGAGCCCAGGAAGAAATGAGAGATGGTGAGAAGATGTTTGAGGATTAATTTCTCATTATCCTAATCTGATTTGATTCGCAATAAATTAAATTAATTTCCACAATTCAAGTCTGTTTTGCCAGTGATGGTAACTGGTGAGTGATCTCTCCCTGTCCTTAGCTTGACCCATGAACTTTCCCTTACATTTTCTTTTCCCTGTCCACCTAGGAAGAGGGATGTTAGAACAGCTTTGGTGGGCACCAGGTGGCCAGCCAAGGTAAGCCCAATAGATCTTCAAAATGCTTAAGGACATCATAAATGTAAAGTATTCCTTTGGGACTTGTTGCTGAAGAGTCCACAGACTGTAGCTTCTCACCAGATTTTCAAAGAAATACTACAAAAATTATTTGTTGATTTTATATATGAATTAAAAATTTTGAGCTCTGAATACTTATACCCTAAATATTAACTGGGTTCCAGTTCATGGAAGTATTTCTCCTTCTGTATTTTATCCTTTGTAAATGTACTTGCTTTTCAACTAGGCCAGTGATACTCTGCAGTTTAGGTAGTTCAGATTTTGCAACAAAATTACTTACTTTATGAATCTTTTTCATACTAATTTTATAGTCACAAATAGAATCCAAATCTGTCTATTGTTTCTAGTGACAGGGTAGAGGATATGAGGAAATCTATTTTTCTCAGATTTATTTTTTAAAATTTTCCTTCTTGGTAGAAGTCACAAACTTCCCTTTTTATTTACCAGAACAGACATATTTTTTTAGTCACTACACATTGGCAGTGAAACTAATATAATAGAAAAAATATTTTCTAAGGGTGATAATCATCTAACAAAGCTTTATTTTTGTCAGAGTTAGGTGCCTGATCTAATGGTTATCTAGGGTCACTGTGTAGTGCAATCCAGCTCCAAGATACCATATTTGTACCTGCCATGGAGTGAATTATGTGGAAGTGTGAAATCCTGTTTCCTTCACTGATATTATCTTCAGCTAGTATTTTAATATTTCTTAAAATACCTCCTGTGTTAACACCAAGTCTTTTATTTAGATGTTATTCTAACATTTCCCACAAGTTGATGGTGTTTTAAAAGCAGATATCATGGAATTAGAGTTTATCTTTGAAATACACAGAGAAGTTCTGTCAGATTTTTAGTTCAGCTCTTAGGGCATATTTTGTTTAAATCCTGCTAGAAAAGACTTGTGATGTGTTTATTGATTCAGGCCACTTCAAATTCTCCTGACTGATATTGGAATAATTTCTAATGAGTTTGATTTTCTTTTAAATGTTTAAGTACTGTGATAGAAAAATATGGTAAGCCAAGTTCAAAACTCATTGAAATTAAAACAAAGAAACCCCAGTGTAATACCTCTCAACTGGCTTCAATCATATGAATATTACCCACCTCTTCTTAGCTAGTCATCCATTTTAAATTTTTGCTACTATGTAAAGACAGGCAGCTACAGGGAATAATTTGTGCCAGTCTTAGATAGGCATCTAAAATAAAGGAGTGAATCACCTTTTGGAATTACCTATTTCTTTCCATTGAACTTTGAATCAAGCTTTGTAATAAAGTCAACAGCATTTCTAAAACTCATATAATGAACATTTTAATGAGCATTTAAGAGATTTAAGAAAATAGCTGTAACTATGAGGTTGTTGCTTATTCAGAATACAGGAGGGTTTCTTTTTCTTCTGAAAACTGACTGTTTGAAAATTTAGATTTTTATTAGAACAGGATTTTGAAAATAGTTGGCTTTGCCATTTCCACGTTGTACATTGTAACAATGTAAATGTAGTTGTCACACTTGCATTTCATATCTAAGTATTTAATTTCAAATTGAAGAGTTCAGGAGCAGGAAGTAAAATTTCAAGCATCCTAAAGTACGCAAGATACAGTGCTTGTCTCAAAGACAAAAGAAGGGATTTTATTAATTAGTAGACATATTTTTTTGCTTGTTTAATTTTTCAGGGAAGTGAAAGACCAGCACATTTCAGATTTCATTTATTTGTTACCAGTTTTTATTCAAATGCTAAAGCAAGTGAATGGTTTCCAGCATTAGGCATCCTAAGGCAAGGCTGTCATTCACATTAATGGAATAGAGTGTGCTTGTGAGACTGACCTTGTGGGACTTGCACTGTGTGTCAGCATGCTGAGAGTGCACTCGGTCTCCTGGCTGAGATCATTGATGGAGATACAAAACAGAACTGGCCACACTGCTGGGCATCAGGAGGGCCACTGGTGACTGGCCAGCAGCTGGGATGGAGTCCCTGTTAGGGTATGAGTGTGTTCATATTCTTTGCATGTTTATTTCCCCTGTTTATCATCTGCTCCTTTGCTTCCTACGCCATGCACGGAACAGGCTTTGGGTACTGTGCCTTGCTTGTGTTCTCTTGCATTTGGCCAGTGCCCCATGTTGTCTTTGAACTTTTTCATATGTGTTGAAACCCATTTCAGCCCAAATTCTCTCCTGCTGGTCTTATCTCCAGCTGGGCTTTGGCTTTTCTAATTTCATCTTGAATTGCCCAATCAGTTCTTTCACTGTCCTTGATTTTTCTTCTTATTTCTTCTTTTTTTTTTTTTTTTTTGTCTTTCAATCCGCAGAGATACTCCATGCTTACTCAGTCATTTTGCTAGAAATCCTGGCCTTTCTGCACAATGAGGGGACTTGTTCTGAAGCTCATTCAAAAATAGTCTTTTATTCCCTTTTTTATTCAACTGAAATTAATGTGCTGTCCACTCTCCTGCCTCAAATTTTCCCTCTCCTTACTATATTGTGCTGTCCACTCTCCTGCCTCAAATTTTCCCTCTCCTTACTATACTGTATCATATTTTCTCTCTCCCTTATGGCAAATCAACCAGTGTCTTATTTCCATAAGTCCAAAATCCTAATTCTGCAGTTTACTTCATGGCTATCCTCAAAATATATATAAATATAAATAATTTCTGCCTGCATTTGCAATGTGGACTGTTAACCAGCACTTCAGAAATTTTCTTCAGTGAAGTCATAATAATACAGCTTTTTCACATATATTTTGAAATACAAAGATGCAGAGTTGCAAATAATAGTATTTAGAGGGCTTCTGTGACTAAAAGGTAAGTCTTAATTTAAGATTTTGTAAGCTATAATTCCCATGAAAAATTTGTTGATGTAGTTCATTGACACATTATTACACTTGATTATTCTTATTCTCAGTAAAAAATCTCATCTTGCAGCTCACTGCTGTAAATATAAATTTGTTTTTATTCAGAACTCCAGTGCACAGTATTATAGAGTATTTAAAAATGCCTAGGAATGATCTGTGTCTGTATTCATACTTATTTTCATGTGGGAGGAGTGACTGGTACCCCAGAGGGCTGTGCTGATGTTTAGTGAAACCTGGGCAGGCTTGAGAGTGGAGCAGAGGAAAAGCTAATGCAGTTCAGCAAAGGCAACAGGAACAACCCCAGGCAGCAGCACAGGCTGGGGTGACCTGCTGGAAAGCAGCTCTGCAGAGAAGGACCTGGGGGTCCTGGGGACAACCAGCTGTCCCTGAGCCAGCAGTGTCCCTGTGGCCAAGAAGGCCAGTGGGATCCTGGGCTGCATCAGGAAGAGCAGTGACAGTGATCAGGGAGGGTGATCCTGTCCCTCTGCTCAGCCCTGGTGAGACACATCTGGAGTGCTGTGCCCAGCTCTGGGCTCCTCAGTACAACAAAAATGAGGAGCTACTGGAGAGGGCTCAGGGGAGAACTATGATGACTAGGGGACTGAGGAATCTGTCTTAAAAGGAAAGGCTGAGTTAGGTCTGTTTCAGCTGGAGAAGGGACAACTGAGGGATCAATGTTTACAGATATCTTAAGGGTGAGCATCAGAAACATGGGGCCAGACTCTCTTCAGTTGTGCACAGTGACAGGACAGGGGGCAGTGGTCACAAACTGAAACACAGGGTGTTCCATCTGAGGAAAAACTTCTTAATATGAGGATGACAGAAAACTAGAACAGATTGCCAGAGAGGGTGTGGTTGAATATCTCCTCTTCTGGAGGTACTGGAAAACCTGTCTGGAGGTGATGCTGTGTGACCTGCTCTGGGTGAACCTGCTTTGGCAGGGGGTTGGACTAGATGATCTCTAGAGGTCCCTTCCAACTCCAACCATTCTGCCATTCTGTGACTCATACCATGACATTTCATACTCATCATGAATGGCAGCTGAATCATTTGAAAACTTGAGAGATTGTTCTAGCAGAAACTTTACAGAGAGAATTAATATTCACATGTTACATCAGCATGACTTAAAAAAATTATGGTATCTGAATAATGACAAGTGCAAAATCAGGCAAAAAGCGTGTTGCCAAATTGAATATTCCACAGGAATTAATACAAGCACAGAAATCTCACACAGAATCATTCTTTTATAGATGGGATTGCTTAAAGAGAAACGATTTAACAATATCCATCAGAAATCAAAAGGAACAGCTGATTGAACCTTAGTGTAGCTACTAAATACAGTGTTTGTTTAAAATAAATACTCTTGTTCTTCTGTCTGTACTTGAAAACTATAAATTTTATGGAAAAATATTTACCTTTTTATAACTTTTTTATTATGTGATGGATATTTCTCAAGTTAAAATTAATATTAAACTAATAATGAAGAACAGTGTAGAGCAATCTAGTAAAGTAGACAAGGTACAAACCAGGGTCAGGAAAAATGAAGCAAATTTTGTCTCATTAAATGTAATTGCAATTATCTCACTGACTTCAGTAAAACAGCATTTTATCATTTACTTAGTTTCTGATGTGCTCTTATTTTTGACAAGTCACTGACTGATTCTGTACCTCTTCCTACTATTCCTTTGATATCCTTTTACTTAGATTAAAACTGCTCTCTGTCTTACTAAAACTGTGATCAGATATGTGGTTCCAGTGCTGCCTCTTGCCTTGTTTCTGAGAACAACAGAGGCAGAAGGTGTAGGGTAGGGTGTATGAGGACACTGGCAACTCTTAAATTGCTGGATCATGCTTGTGTTTGTACACCAAATCACAGTTGTTATTACCCAAGTCAGATAAAGAAAAGGTTGGGTATGTCCACCCAATCCTGCAGTCATATATCTGACTGCAGTATTTTTACTGTATATAGAATAGGTGGGCTGTGGTGTGTGGTTATTTTTCAAGGTGCAGATGTAATGATAGCTGTGGCTTCTTGAGTGTTTGTCAACAGACACAATTTTCTCTTTCACAATCCAGCTCAACAGGACTCAGAGCATGAATTTTGTGTTTACTGTTCAGCTGTAATTCTAATTATGTCACATAGAGTAATATGTGTATAATTTTAATTATTGAAAAGCAATTTATATTATTCTTGAGATTATGTTATTACTGTAGATTCCAGATGAACATAAGTTTATTTTCTTAAAATAATTTATCAATTATATAACCTCTCAATTGTTCAGAGCATTTAATTACTGACATTTATTACATCCCACATGACGAATACATGACTAAAAGTCTCTAGCAGAAATTGATGAGTAATGTCAACCTGTATTTATTACCCTGCAACTGAGAGATCTGTGTACTTAAAAGGAATTTTTGAAATATGGAGAGTATTTTGAATACACCTGTGGTGATGCATGACAGAAAAGTGCTGTGCCATTAATGGAGTGGAAGCCGCAGTACTGTGCTCTAAGAAAAATAGCTAGAAAACATCTCTTTTCCAATTTAGTGAATCAATGTAATGCTTCAGATAACCTTATTAATTCTCATAGGACTGGTGCTGTATATATGAAAATATATTGGTGATGCTCTGCATATAAGAAATTGGTTCTCTTCTAAAAACAGGCTGCCATTTTCCAGACTCCTTAAATTTTGTCAGGCTGTGTAATTAGTTAAGGTCAACCACTTCTTCTGGCATTCCTTTTATCTTCACGGTCTCCAGGCGATGTGTATCCTGTGAACCACTATGAGGTAAAACTCTTAGTTATTCTTTAGGAGAAGGTTCAGGTAGGGGTTGTGCTGTCCATTTACAGCACACTGCTCTCTTCCTTCCTTCCTCCCCTGCTCTACAGAGCGTCTTTCTGTTGTCAAAGGTATACAGTACATGATCCACTTCTGTATGAAGGAAGATAAAGGTATGGTCAATGCCTTTGCCACATTGACTTTGTATTTGATTGAGAAGGCATGTATCTCTGTATAGAGTCCAGCCCTGCTTCAGATCCTTAATGAGTTGAAAATGCAGCTTTGGGGTGCCCTTGATGGAACAAGAAAAGAGCAAGCACAGACCTACACTGTCTCTTACTGATCCACATGCAGTAGGAAATGGTTTGCTTACAAGTGCCAATAAAGTACCTTCATCCTAGCAGCATCCATGGACCCTGTTCTTGCAGAGAGGGTGAGGGACACAGTCAGGGACTGACAGACAGGTTTCAATGCAGCTCAGTCTTAGGTTACTTTCTGAGCAATGAGGGAACAGCAGCCAAGCTGTGAGAAGCAGTATGGAAGCACATAGTTCTGGCAAAAGGCACATCACACAGAAACCTGCTCCCTCTTGTGATACGATAAAGACACAGTTGCATTGCACTGGGTTAGTGTTTCACAATATTTACCAAAGTAATTAAGCCGTAACATCATATTTTAGTTTGAGCTGTAAAGTCTTACAAAACCAAAAACATCTCCTTAAACAGCTGTGTAAAGGGATATATTGATTCATTCAGAGAAAGGGAGCATAGAAGTGGTTTCTGTGCTAAGATTACATCCTTTTAAAACTGGTAGATGGCAGTAGAGTATTTGCTTTGACATCTGTAGTAGATTTACTGAGAGGACAGCTAGATTTTTGTACAAAAATAAAAATTCTTTTTTATATGTTCCATAATCTTGAAAAAAATACCAGTTATCTGACTAGCAAATCTTTCCAGCTTTGCATTCTTAGAACAGTAATCATATTGAGTTCAGAAATGATTGATCTGAGATTTTTTTTAACTCACTGGCAGAATTTCACAAGATATTTTTGACTGTATTCCTTACCTCTTTTTCAAGTCTTAATGCTATGTATAAAATTTGATTTGATTCTGAAATGAGTACAGGACAGATGTAAGTCTGTGTTTTATATATTATATTTGTGAAATAGCATTTTCTGCAGTAGTTGTGCATGACTGAAGGCAAGACTTTGTGTTCATCTTCTCCATGCGTAAAGAACAGAAATAGATTTTATGTTCCTAGAAATCTGTCTTGTCTAAGTTTCAGTGAAGGAAAAGTTAAAATCTTGACATTTCCTCATTTTTATTTTTTCCATGAATTGTAATTTTCAGGTAAAATAGCTTTTAGTAGTTCCATAGGAAGTTGTGTGGGAACATTAATTGTCTTTATGGCTTTCCATTTTGTTCATGATCTTTCATAATTTCTCTAGATGTATGTGTTTTCTACTCTAATGTGCTGGTCAATATCATAGCAGCATATGCCTGTAGATGTGCACAAAAATATGCAATAGATAACAAAGCTGAGATGCACAAGTAATTTAGTAACTAGGTAAATAAATATTGACATTCTTAGTTTGACCACTCCACCTTTCTTAATATATGCAATTTGTATTTTTCTGTGCTGATAACTCAGAAAAAAAATGCAGTGCATGAATTTCTCACCTAAGAATAAAGTACTTGATAGCAGTTTCTGTAGACTGTTCATCAGTACTAGATGAATTGTTCACAAATAAATTGCTCTATTGAATTTTTGCTATAATTACTGTTATGATTAGTTAACCTTACTTAAAACAGAGAGATTCTATAAAGAATTTGATTCTGAATAATCTTTGTGCCCCTCTTTAAACAGACCATTATTGGTGATTGCTTTTATATTTTTATTACCTCTTTTTCTGTCCCTCTCATATTTTTAATGAAGGTGCTGTTTTCCTGCCTAATGGTAGATTTTTTTAATTCTTCTCATTATTCAGAGTATTCACATTTGCATTTGATGTGAGCTAGCACAACATATAAGAGCTTTTAGTGTATAATATATAAAAAAAGAATACATTGCAATAACAAAGAAGAACATTCAAAGATTGGGTATTGTCGAAGTACTCTTACTTTGAGTAATCTGTATTATATATCTCTGATTAAATTTTCAGTTTCCTTGGTACTATAAGTACATACTTGGGTTAGAGTGTAAAGGATATGGTTCCACAGACCTAGATGTATGAATCTGTGCTAGTTACTTCTGATCTTGCTATATGCTCGTAGAAGTATCATGTTTAAGGCAAGCTTAATACAGAGTAAATTTTTGAAGTTGATTATAGGTTGGCATGATGGTATTGTATATATTGTACATTGAGAGAAACTGAATTATGCCCAAGCTTTGTAGCTAGGTTTCTAGGAAATTAAATTAAAATCCTCATTCTAATTTCCACAACACAGACCCATCTATCTGAAGTACATATGTAAGGAACTTAGTTATCCTATGTACTCAATAAGAGAACCTTTCAAATGCAGGTTATCCCACTTCAGATCTGTCTAATGATTATTTAGGAAGGCTAAGGTGATAATATTTTTGAGTAAGTTTTAAGCGAGCTTTAAATAAGTGTGTAAGGATAAGTAAGGGTGAGTTTGTGCTTGCCTAATGTGACTGTGTACTGTGCCTTCTTTCAACCCAAGAGTTCTTTCGTCTTCTTAAATACAGATTCCTAATCATATTCCCTTTGTCATCTGAACCAAGGTCTCCTTCCTTCTAGGTTCTTACCCAGTCTCTGTGTTCACTCCTGTCCCGTTGCTTTGGTTTTCATATGACCCCTAGAAATCTATTCCTGATAATCCTTTTTCTTTTAAATCCAATTTCCCTTCCAACTCAAGATTTAGTCTTTCCTGGAGGTGAAAACACTTACATGGAGCAACATGCAAACATACTACAATACCTTGAACACTTCTGTGATACTCCTGAGGATTCTAATAGGGTGATAAATCCCACTTGTGGTTTTATTCAGGTCCTTCTCAATTTTAACACATTCTTTGTTCCAGTCCATGCATTTGACTCTTATTTTTACAGGACATAATCCAAAACAAGAAAGGGCCAGATTTGATATTAGGGGAAAACTTTTAATTAGTAGGGCAGTAAAGCAGTGGAAGAGGTCATCTAGAGAGGTTGTGCGGTCGCCATACTTGACATTTTTCAAAAGCAAATAAAGCCCTGAGCAACCTGGTCTGACTTCAAAGCTCATAATTCTTCCAACAGGAGATTAGTCTAGAGACCTCCTTAGGTTCTTTCCAGCGTTTATTGTTCCATGATCCTATTTAAAGAAATAAATTTCCCTTTTAATTTTCATAACATCCAGAAAGAGACTGATTTGAGAGTTCTGAGTAAACATTTTCTCAAGCTTTAGCTGATTCAAAGTAGCATAGACTGATCAATACTGAAGGAACTTCCCTTGGATTTGAGAGAATGAAACAACTTAGGCCATTCAAGTTCTAATATCAAGCTTGTAATCATACATAAATAGTAATATGTGTAACTATTTTACAATCTGTAATTCTTTCCTAAATTCAGACAGATGTTATGCCATCAAATTTGCAGTCCATTAGCAAAAGTTTGGGGTGTTGAAGCAGTTCAAAGGTGAGGTTAATCTGTGTATTTTTACATGAATCAAATGGTTTTTTTTTATCTGTGTCTTGAATGTGAATGACTATTCAAGGTTAAAATTTTGAAAAAATACTCAGGCTGAAAGAGCCACCAGCACAAAAAGTTTCAGCCCAACCCATTAATTAAAGAAAGAAATTACAGTGAGTTGAAACTGTGCTGTCATTGAAACTTCAGGAGTAAGTTATGCTACCATCATACCTGCTACACCTGAGAAAAGAAGTGGGATGAACTGTAGAGTTAAAGATTTTCCATGAAAATTTAATGAAGATCATTGTATATTACAGTACTCTAGAACATGGAAAGTTAAAACTTGATTTCTTTTGATTTTTTACTTTTAATTTAAGTGTTTAACTTTTGATAATGATAACCCAATATTTTTTAACTACTTTGATGAAATACACAGAGCAGAAACACATACAGGCACACTGAAGGAAAAAAAATTAAACAAAGGATAGATACAGTATTTCTTATTTATATTGAGAATTTTTAAAGTTAGATAATTAGAAAAAGACAGCTAACTCTCTACAGTAGAGTTAGAAAAATACTTTAATTACTTGATCTCATAGTCACTACTTCTCAAAATCATTTCAGCTGTATGGAGATAGATGTTTATACCTCTAAAGGCGGTTTGAAAATGAATACCAGAGTTAATGTTTTCAATTCCCCATATTCACAAAGCAATCATATAAACATTTTTCAGCTTTATAGTATGCACTATATGCAAGTTTATATGGAGTACTACATACTGAATTACCAGTTAAAGTGTATTTGATATAAATGTTTTATTGCTTAGCAAATGATGGCAGGCAACTACCCAAAAACAAATTAAAACATACAAAACTATAGCTAAAAGAATGATATCTGGAAGGCACAAATGTGTGTTTATTATCTGTATTGCTTGTCAGAACATTTGCATGTGTGCAGAGTGAAAATGAATAAGAATAGCGGGAATGATAAAGTCACTATGATCAAAACATTCATCAGAGAAATTAATTTTTTCGCTAAATTAAACAAGAATCTTTTTTGATATACACAATAGCTGGGGCACACAAAGGATTATGAAAGTTTAAAATTAAGTTATGAGAATGAGAGAGTGAAATGTTATTTTATATAACAGAAGCTATAAAGAGCAGTAGCTCTTATTTTCTTTTCATTTTAGCTACCATAATACTGCCAGAAGCCCTTTTAGGCCTTTGCATACACTGCTGCTTTCAAACTCAGATGAGATTTGGCTTTTCTTACTTGACCCTAACACAATGGAGCAATGTCTTTCTACCCCTGCTGGGTAGTCCATCCTTGTGCCCATCTTTTGTGGAAGACCCCTTTTCAGTCTGCAGCTTCCTTGTGAGGGGAAGAGGAGGGGCAGGCACTGATCTCTGCTCTGTGGTGACAGTGACAGGACCTGAAGGAATGGCCTGAAGATGTGTCAGGGAATGTTTAGGTTGGATATTAGAAAAGCGTTCTTCACCCAGAGGGTGTTTGGGCACTGAACAAGCTCTCCAGGGAAATGGTCACAGCACCGGCCTGATGGAGTTCAGAAAACATTTGGACACTGCTCTCAGGCACACTGGGGATGTGCACTCTTGGGGATGTGCTGTGCTGAGCCAGGAGTTGGACTTCAGTGATCCCTGTGGATCCCTTCCAGCTCAGGATATTCTAGGATATGAGGTCACTAGCTTCCTTTACATCCATGACGATCTTCTGTCATCACTGTTCTTTGACTTGCTTATCATGCTTGTTTCCTCTGCATCAGAAAAAACTGGCTTTGTGCTTTGAGAAATTTTTTCTTGAGAATTGTCTCTTGGCCCCTCTTTGCCCTCCAAACAGTTGCCAACTGCTTCCTGCTGAAAAGATCCCTGACTAAGCTGAAATCTACTCTCCTTACTTCTGAGGTTGTGATTCTACTACAGGCCTTATCATCTTTTCTCAGGGTTTTAAACCACGGTCTCATGGTCAGTGCTTGTTACAGAGGTTAAAATGATGGTTAGGTGTACTATCATCCTGTCATGCTTCATACTCCCTATCAAAGCTGATAAATAAGAAGGAGAGGTTTGCTTCAGTGAAAGAAAATGAAAAACATAAGAAAGCACTTCATAATTGCACATCTTTCAAGACTAGAAAATAAGTCAAATCCCAGCAGAAAGAACTTGACTTTCTCCTTCAGTCTGTGTTGCAATTAAATAGTCCAGACCTTCTGAATTTTTACTACGAAACTTAATTGTCAAGCAAAAAAAGAGGATTATAAGTTGTTCTGTAACCTGCCTTGCAAAAAATGCACTGTGAAAAATAACTAAAATTTAATGAAAATGCCCCAAAAATACCAGGGGGTTTATATATAGTTTAAGGGACAGACTGTAATATCACTGAAGAATTTTAATTTCAGTGGCTTTTGTTCCAAATGTATCTATGTATTTTATTAGTTGATTTTGTGAACTTAATAGGGTTCCTAACAATAAAAGGCAGTTGGACCTAATGAACTTGAAGCTCCCCTTCTTTCTGGAAAGTTTGCAGTTTTTTTTTTATTTCATGCTTTCTTTTTTATGAGTATGCAATTAAATAGGTTGAGGTAGCATGATTATGTAAATAAGAGATCCTGGTCAGATCAGATTGAATTTCCTATAATACTCTTGAGTTTTGGTCCCTGATAGTTATTGTATGTATTTAGTAGCATATTTTGGGAGTTTTGTTTTCCTTAAATGTTTAATTACAGATGGAGCCTAGTTAAAGGCAGAGCTTGAGCCTAGTTAAAGGCAGAGCTCATGTTTTGTCTCTAAATTTTGTGGAAAAGAACCTTTTTACTTAATTAAGCACCTCATTAGTTTTTAAATTACAATTGAACAAAGACAATTACTGTGATAAGAAAATATGTAGGGTTTTTTTGTGGTTTAATATGAATAAGTTCATGTATATTTTGTACTTGAATATGGATATTGTTTGTGTTTTGATCAGATCATGATCAGTAATTAAGTATGCTGTAAAGGATAGTTCATTGATAAATTGAAGAGTATTTGCTAGTGTATGGCATTTTTCTACTAAAAGAAGCTTGTTTATCCTTCTTCAAGAGTCTATTTGTGTTCTCATCACTCAGGTCATTTCACAGCTTCGGATCCTGAGTAGGTCAGTAACTGCTGGCTGCAAATTTGACAGAGAAATATGGTCTACAGAACTTTCTCCTGTTCTCAATTTATGGAAGAAACTTAATCAGGTAGGAATGTACCTAGGTAAATTTGAAAAGACAACTCTTTTTTTCTGGTAAATACATTAAAAATATAGTCTAAGGAATTATCTAAAGTATTGAAACATAAGAAGAGAAAAACTAAATTACATGCATTTGAGGTGGAAAATACAATGTTAGATGCATAATTAGCTATGAAGTCTGTATGTGATATAACAAGCTATCACCTTTTTTCTCCATATGGTGATGAGACTACACTCAAAAAGTGAGACTAACATTCTTTATGTGTTTCCAAGAAAAATGCTAATGTACTTTAGATTTTTATTTAGTCTCTTCATTTATCTCATATTCATGAGGCAATGTTTAATGATTCCAAATACAATGAAGTTTTTCCTTTATAGTGTTGAAATATGGTATTAGCTTTAAACTGAAGTTCACGAATATCCCCTCTCCAGTATCCAGTATCTTTTCCTTTGTATTCCTTTGTTGTTCTAGCTTGGTTCAGTTTGGTGGTGTTTTTTAACTTATGTTGTAAAGCTTGATTTCCAACCATTGCATTGTTATTCCAGGCATACATTTAGATGTTTTGTGTGTAAACTTAGACACTGCGCACACTTGGGAGGGATCTCTCCCACCTCATGCCTGGTGCCCACTTGGACATTCAGTCATGATTTTGTCTCCTCAGTGATCAAGTAATAGATCAGAGATGTTGTGGCCTAAAACTATGTCTTGTACACAGCAACACTGTAATGGCAAAAACCTTTGCCTTACTCAAATAACTACATACAAAGAAGTGACATGAGGTACACATTAGAATTTACCATTATATTTTGAAATATCTCATTAAGTTCTCATCTAATCCATGCTAAGTGTATGATACAACATGTTTGTGTGTCAAAATAGTCTTCTGATACTAAGTAACTTCATGTTGAAATCTGTGGCCTCTGAAAATTGACTTTCTTTTAATCAGGTCTGTGATCCTGTAAGAAAAAGTATATTTCAATGTGACACTGTAATTTTTCTTTGAAAAACCTCACATGAAACTATTACATATACATACACATAAACAATAACAAAAATAAAGATTTTGATTGTAGTGTTTGGAAGATGGGTAAATGAGGCTAGTTTTAAACATTAAAATAAGGCTGCACTACATTAATACTCATTAACAGCACATGTCACTAATGTCTAGTTCTTTATAATTGTTTCTCATTAGCACCGCAAATTCAAAGTGCAAGCTGTTTAAAACCTGGGTCATAAATTAGCTGTGAGTGTGCAGTACCATGATGCTGAAGACACATAGCTGGTACTGGTGGCTAAGGTTCTTGATAGTCACCTACATGGAGGTAAATCAAGATTTCCTGAGAGCCCTTTGACAAGGAAAGCTGGACCTAGTGAAGGCCTCTTCTTTCACACCTACCATTGCCCTCAAATCTGAGATCTCCTTTCATATTATTTTTTAGCCCTTTACCTCAATTCCTGACCTACAGGTTGGGTGACACTTAGGTGGGATTATTTTTCAGGCTGTAGAAGGTACCTTTATTGTGTCACTTGGCTGTTTTTCATTGCTGCATAATTGCCTCTTGCCTAAGAGCACAAGAATCCTTGACAGTTCTTAATTGTGCCCTTTCTCACAGGCCATTGCATGACCATCAGGTTGTTGGTTACAGTTCTCAGGCCTCTCTTTTCAAGCTGTGCTCATACTTTCAAGACCTTTGCCGTTATCCCATGCTATCCCAGGCATCACATTGTAGCAGTAGACACCTGGTACTGAATTCCACTTCACACAGCAAGCTCTCCTAACAGGCTGATAACACATCTAGAAGGCCAGTACTGGAACCTTGCGCAGTAAGCGTAAGACCTGGTTAGCATGACCTATTCCTACCAAAAGCAATTTAATTGTTTACAGAATCACTGGGTACAAAAATTTTGCATATTGTTTGCAAGGCTTCTCTCCTCTGAAACAGGCTGAGAGAGTTGGAGCTCTTTGCTGGGAGAAGATGTTGGGGTGACCTTATTGTGGTCTTCCAGTCAGAGAGCTGGAGAGGGCTGTTTTACAAGGGTCCGTAGGGACAGGGCAAAGGGGAATGACTTCAAACTGAAAGAGGGTAGGACTAGGTTAGATATTAGGAAATTCTTTCATGAGAGGGTGGTGAGACTCTGGCACAGGTTTCCTGGAGAACTAGTGGATACTCCATCCCTGAAATATTCAAAACCAGGTTAAATAGGTCTTTGAAGGTATCCCTGCCTGTGTAGGAGGGTTGGAACTAGGTTATCTTTAAGGTCCCTTTCAACCCAAACCATTCAAAGATTTTGTATCATCTTGAAGTTTCTTTGATTTTTCTAAAGGTTTTATGCTCTTAGCAGAAAATGAAATTAATCTTTTGAATATATCCTTTACAATAGGATGGCTTCTGACCTTTTAAAAGATTGGTTTTTTTTTTTTGTGTGGGGGACATTTCCTTGAGTGTTTAAAGAAATTTAAATGATAATATTCTTTATCAAAATTAGTTCTCATGGTCTGTTCAACTGGTAATTGCTTCAAGATTTGAAAAGGCCTAGGCATCTTTAATGTTTCACATTGCATAAAATTCTACATTCTCATTCTAGATTAATAGTTCAATAAAGGCATCATTTTTGTTTTCAGAAGTTTTAAAGACCTGGAAATTGGAATGAAGGAGATAGCTGAACTGCTGCTTAAGTTAACAATCATAAATTATTTTATTTACGCATGAATGGGCAGAGAACATGAAACTAAAATAGTTTCCCAGATACGAAGAAGTAAAATTTAAAAAAAAGTATTCCTGAAGTCTGTAAAACAAAAAATTTTCCCAGAGGCAAAAAGACACTCGGAAGTTTGTTAGTATGTGGACAAAGATTAAGTTGTTTTAAATATTTTTATTCTCATGTTTATTATGTAAGTCAAGGATTAATTAAAAAATTATTATCTTGAATATCTTGAAAACAGTTGTTGTACATCTGTGTACTGACAATTTTGAAATTCAACAAAATTTACCACTTGACGTAGGTATGTCCAGTAGAACTTATATCTCAATGATTGATCATAGTCTCTTATTTTTGTCTCTTCACTTTTAATGAAACTTGAAAGCCAACTACAGAAGTACCGGCAGGAAGTGGTAAGGAAAAGTAACAAGGAATTCCCTGCAGCTGGGAAGAGGAAGAGGATGCTCCCCTTTCCTGACCTCGTCAACTGTTCAGGGAGTTTTGCTGCCTTCCAGGGGCTCAGCTGTGGGACTTGGTGGCAAGACTGCTGGGGCTTGTCTGGCCCTCAGACTATGACCCCTTGGAGCTCTTCCACGTAGACTCCAGTCAACCTCCAGGGGTAGTGTGGAGCATATGAAGCTCCAAGGGGTCATATTCCTGGATGGAGACTGGATACAGGTCTGGGCAACCTGCTGTGGCCTTGAGCACCTGACAATCTCCAGAGGTTCCTTCCAACCTCAGCATGTGGTTCTGTGAATAAGAGTAATTTTTTTTCACTTTTCAGAGCCTATCACATTCTTTGTGGCCAAACAGCAAAAATGGCAGATAAACTTTGGAAATTATAGCTTTTTTCATTTTAGACATTTCAAAATGGGAAATAACTCATTACTACATAACTACATTAATATGGTAGTGAGGACTTACATGTTACTTTTTCAGGAACATTTCTGGTAATTTGCAGGGCTTCGTTGTCTTCTCTCAGATCATACATGATGCAAAGCCCTTTTAAATGTTGCTACCAATTATTCAGGTATCCTGAAATGGTTGAACTGGAAAGTTTATTATTCTTTATCTGTCCATAAGAATAGAATCATGGTTGTTTCCTCTCCTTCATCCACTGATTATTAGTCTAGCCAGAATTCAGACTCTGAAATTTTTAATTGAATTTTACTTTAAATAAAATAGATAGTAAAAATGTGCTTCAAATCAGTGTGGATCTGTGTTGAAATTACACAATCTTTTTTTATTGAGTCGTTCTGAACTAATGCAGAATATCTTAACATTTCACTTATATTAGCCTCATTTGAGAGCATATATATTAATTCTTGCCATTGAAAACATCCTTTTAGTGAATACTGTCTTAAAACTGCTTTTACAGTATTTCACAGCATGATTTAATAACAGCTTGACACTTAGCAAATTAATTAAACTCTCATGAACCAGCCATTTAGTTAGAAAAAAACATTTACTCCCATGCTCAGTATTAGCTTGCATGAAAGGCTTGCTGATCTATAAAGTCTTCACTGAGTAAGTTGTCAAATGTTACACAAATTTTAAAAACCCTTCCTTAATATGGGTGGTGCACTGCAGATTGTCAGCACAGGCTCTGCCCTTGGGTTAATCAGTTAATTCAACCAGTCTCTGAATGGTCCTGGGATCCATTCTCTTCCCACACAGCTTCCTGCCCTGACAGGCTGTGGCTTATGATCTGTATAAGCATTTAACTGGATCAGCTGGAAGTCACTGTCCTGTGGAACTCGGGAGTCGCCCATCATAGAATAGTTGTCAGAGATTGCACCAAAGTATGAGGACACAGGGGGAGTGCATTAGTATTTCATCATGCCCCAATCGCTCTCATTAGGAGAGAGAGAGAGGAATCAGTGCTGTATTTTTGTTGTAATTTCTGCCTTGTTTCAAAAACCCTCTATCAGCTCTATGAGAGTTAGAATGCCTACCCATAAAAATTTCAGCAGCAACTCCTTCAAAGTTGTTAACTGAATGTACCATTACAAATTATGTATTCTGTATCTTTTGCTATATTTGTGAATTGTAAGTAATTATTTTCATAAAATTGCATAATGATGCAAGAAAATTGTAGAAGTAGTTTTGAAAATTAATGAGTTATTTCTCTTGTATCTAAACTGTTGTAGAATTATAGAATCACAGAACATCCTGAATTGCTATGGAACCACAAGCATCATTGAAGTCCAACTCCTGGCACTGTACAGAACAGTTCCTAAAATCATGCCATGTACCTGGTACCTCATTAGCTTCCTCAGCTTTAAAAAAACAACAGGGTCTTTTCCATGAAGGAAAATCAGTGAAACACAAACATAGGGTCATTGTTTATTTTATTTTCAACAATGAAAAGCATGTGAAAAACAGAGAGAGACTAATATCTAAAAAAATAGGCAGAGAGACTCAAAGGAGGAGGCAAAATAGGTACATCAGAAGGGCAATGGAGTTTTCTAAAACCCGTCACCATCACCACCAAAATTGCATTTTGAATCAAATGCAGAACTAGTAAAGGTATATGAGTTTATTTTCATTGTATATGTTACATTTCTGAGGAGACAGTTTTCAGAACATACTGGAGTTTGCAAAAATTTGAGTTTAAGAAGGTAACAAAGTAAAGCTCTGGCACAGTTTAGGTGAGACTTTATGAAGTCTTATACTAAGACAGCAACAGATAGAGAATTGGAAGAGGGAAAATGATCAGTCTCAAAATATACCTGATTAATATTGGTAGTATTTAATATTAAAGAATAGAATTAATATTAAAGAATAGAATCTACCTTCAGTTTCTTATGATTAGATAAAGCACTCAGTACTTCAGCAGTTCTTTGTCTCAATTCCCAAGCAGGTCATGAGCATGCACGTATTTTAAAAGTTGATGTGAGTTACATACATAATGGATCTTAAGAGAATGTAATAGGACATTAAATGTATAAGCTGATACTGATAGTCATGTTTAATTTTCCTATGGAAATGACAGATGGGTTGTTTCAACAAATTCTCAGGGGAAAGCATTAGAAAGAGTGATGAAATGAATCTGCAATTCATAGGAGACTCTTATGTAAAGGATGATACTGAGGAATTTAGAGGATTTCTCATTCAATAAGCTTTTGTGAATTAAGACAGTGTCAAAGTTTGAGCAAAGCCTCCAAGGTGCAATGTCTTGTGTTTTACTTTATTTTGGGCAATTAAACACCTCGGTAGGAAATTATCAGCTAGTTTATGCTAGTTTTGTATTACAGTTTACATATACTCAGCAAATTATGTTCTCAGAAAAAATGATGTGAAACTGGTACTGTGATTTTTGTATGCATGCAAAGGAAAAATGCAAAGCATAACAATTTTAAATGCTGTATGCTTCAGCACTTTGATCAGTAACTTTGTTGTATATGTTTTTAACAATGTTGGAAGACTTTATTCATCATTTTTCTGTTGGTCAGTCATAAGCCAAAGCTCATTCGTTTAGCTTCTTTCATGTTTTAGCTTGGTAACTGAGTGCACTATGAGCTTGAAATTAAAAAAGTAAAAGTACAGATAAATGCATAGTGCCTAGGAAAGATTATAGAAGTAAATATCCTGCATGTTCTGAAAAGGAAGATGCCATGTGACAATTTAAAAATTTATTTAACCTGAAAAATAATCAAAACTTGTTATTTTAGGATGACATATCTCAGAGAAAGTAAAATCTGATTTTAAATTACTAGAAACTATAATAGCAAAACATTTTAGGCTCGGGTTTACTTTTCATATTTATGCCTTATAGAATTTTCCAAAAAGTATTTAATTCTATAACTGGAATTTATTGCAACATCTTGCCACGTTACAGGTTGGCAGGTTCCAAACACATGCAAAAATATATTTATGTAATAAGTTGCATATGAAATAAGATTTGTAATATTGCACCATCTCCTGAGATTTTTGAATAAATTTGGATTTTCAGTGGCTTTAATGGAAGGGAACTAAGTAGTAAAACTGGCAATGTGACAGCAGCAGTACCTCTCAGAGTCTGAGTTACTCAAGATTTGCACATAAAATTATATTTATTTTGTATTTATTGTATTTAATTCAATTCCACATTGAACTATTCTCACAAAGCAAGAACTGGCAGCACAGTTTACAGTACCCAGTAAGATTTTGTTGTGCTGAGTACACCATTGCTTTTTATTTTAACACAAATAATAAAAGCAGTGATTCAGCTAAGTGAAGTTTTCAGCAATTCAAGTACTTCTGAAGTAACTGGATAGACAGACTTGTCTCAGAAGAGTGGTGCCTTTATTGAACATGTCACAGATAGTACTTAAAGTATCACTATACTTTTAATCCATAAAATACTTTTTAATCAGAAAGGGATGATAGTGCTACTGCCTCAAAGCTAACAAGGTCACAGGAAGTACCGTGAATTAACCAAATAATATCTTGTACAACATCACAATTTCCCTAAGTTTATTAACTGAATATTACATGTTCTTTCTTAGAATTCTAACCTGATCCATCAAAAGGTGTCTCCTCCTGCTGAACAAGAAGGATCTCCAATCTTATCGTTCATTACTCTGGAACAATTCAATGCCATTCGCCTTGTGCAGAGTGTCCATCAGTCACTTGCTTCTTTAAGTAAAGTCATCAGAGGTACCTCACTACTGAGTTCTGAAGTACAAACACTAGCAGGTGCTCTGTTAAACCAGAAGGTAAGTCATTTTGTAATGAATGTACATTATAATAAGCATTGAAAAAACCCAAGGAAACTGAACTAATACACATTTTCGTGTTCTAATTTTTTTTATTGATACAAACTCTAAAATGGAGCTCTTTTAAGATAGGAACTTTAAAACAAAACCATTTTTTTTCTGGAAAATTTTTCAGAAGTTTTTGCAGAATCTTCTGAATGTATTACTCTCTTATCAAGCTTTCTCTTAAAGACAAATACAATAAGGTTAAGTAGTTGTGAAATACTATTTCAATTTCAAATACCAAATCTTGCTATATAAGTCAAATATATTAGCCAATAGAATATGTAAATCTGTCCCTTTACTTAGTTTTAACATTTTCTTAAAGTTGTAATAACAATTCTCTTTGCATTTATTTGGAGTATTGCCGTACCTCACCAGACAAGCTGTGCTGATCATACCAACCTATATCTCACTCTATATTCTTGATATTCAAGAAAAGCAGTCAAAGTTTGTATGTGTAATTTCTCCATGTTTTCTGGGCATGCATGTCTATAAAGTGGTACAATTAGTGACAGCAAGTTTACATGCTCTATCATTAATATCTAGATAATTGAGTTAAAAGATTGTCAAACATTGATGTGACATGAAACTCTGGTTTTGTTCACCTCCGGCAACTGATAAATTCTGTCGATGCTAATGCATAGATATTGAGATTGCTTCTGCAATGAACAATAATTCTTATTAACATCCTGTTTATCTTCATGTGAAGAACAAGGACTGTTGTAAAGATTGTTATGCATTTATTGATCTATCAAATTCTAATCAAAACAGATTGTTATGCATTTATTGATCTATCAAATTCTAATCAAAACAAAAATTAAATTTGTTGTCTTTTCAGACTCACAAGACAGCATTTGTTAGCAAAATTGCTGTATAGTTAGAATAGATTATATTTTCTTGTTAGCAATATCATTGCTTTTTAAAACATGTTTCGATATGTGGTAGAAACTGGCACCAAGTCCAAGTCATAGTGAATGGAAATAATGCATGTAATGGCCATTCCTTAATTCTTACAGTTATATTTCTTGTTACTGAGCAAGAGAGCATGGCTTGCTTGTGTGCTTAAGCTGCACGCTTCTACTGGAATTGGTGGAAGCTGTGAAGCTGATCACTGCTGCAAAAAGTCCCTCCAAAATTCTATGCATTTTAACTTCTCACAGGCATCAGTTCAGTGCTTCTGATGTATTGACCAGTGCTTCTGTCATTTCATCTGCTTATTTACCCACTTTCCTTGACATGGATCACTCCACTGGATTGTGACCATATAGCAATTTTTTCGGCAGCCTTTCAGAGAGGCTAATGCCCTGTTCTTGGCATGGCAGCTAAACCTCACTATTTTTATCATCCTAAAGTGATTTTCTTCATGTATTTTCTATACACTCTTCTTGTTTAGTGTTTTTTTTGTGTTTTATAGCCAAGGATTATTTTTCAAAAGCTGTATTTTAAGCCCACTAAGATTGTAGTTCTTTTAAGATTATAGCACTTGAAGAAAGTGCTGGATTACTAATAGAAATGTAAAATTCAATAAATGTATGACTTACAAAGGTTTTTACAATGTCCTATGTTTGTGTAAAATTGATACGTTAGCCCCATACTAGCCACTGTGAAAAAAATTAACTCCACCCCAGCCAAAAAGAGCATAAGCACATCTGGGATAAACTTACATAAAGCTATTTCTTTAAAGTAATTTAGAGTGATATATTAGCAACATTAGGCAAATGCCTTGTGATAATTTGATGAGCTGCCTGTAAATGCATATCTAATAGAAGAGGCTGCAAAAATTCAAGATTTCAAATAAAAAACTAAGTTTCAAGAAATCCTAATGGGAAAAAAAACCCATGCAGTTAACTGTGCTTTATTAATTGTATATTCTAGTTTATTGAATTAATTTTTAATTAGTATCCTTGAATCTAGTTATGTTCTGGTTTTTATCTATAAAAGGTAAACACAGTATTTACTTTGAAAGATACCTTTTTTCAAACTTCTAGGACCAGATTTTGAATACCTGTTTAATTCATATGCTGTTAGAGTGGGAACTCCCTGGAAAATGCAGTTGTAGATATTAAACAGTATAAACTGTTTACTCTGCTCAGCATCTTCAGTAGTATGCAATATTCCACAGGTACTGATTTACATTAATTCTCTTTCTCATAAGTAAGAGCATCTTGCAGTCACTTTCAGTGTGCTTTAGATTTCTGTGGAGTACATAAAATTAGTGTTTCCATCCTTATTTTATAAGCAAGAAGTTGGACAGATGCCCTTTTAAGCCTTTCTTTTTGAAGTCAATGAGAAATTTATATGGGGAAGTCTTGCAGGACTTTTCTCAGATGTTGCTCTACAAAAGCTGTAAAGTGATGAGAAAATAATCATGCAGAGGAACTGTGCCAGATTCTCTTCACCACAGAACCACACAACTGCATTTTTAAGTCTGAGGAGGCTGCAGCAAAGGATTGGGAAACTGGTTGCAGTTGAAAGATGATGTTGTGACTTTCCAAGAAATAATGCCCTTAGGCCTTTTGGAAATGTTTGTGGAACCAGCTGATGTTTCCTTATTGAATAGCAGAGGTTCTTGCAAGTTCTCCATCAACACTGTGTCTGGGTCACAAAAAGAATTAGCAGGAATACAATCTTTCTGTTTGTGCTTGTTTGTTCTTGATCATTATATTACTGGTGTTGCCTTTTCTTTTGTAGATATATTTGCTCTTAGATTTGATCTTAGATCTGAGATTATTTTCATTCAAGATGTCGACTTAAAATGTAATGATGATAGATATGAAATTGATATTTTCAGTAAATATATTTTTATTTCAGTGTCCTGTCACATGGCAAAGCAAGTGGGAAGGGCCAGAAGATCCTTTGCAATATCTTAGAAGTCTTGTAGCTCGTGCACTTGCTATACAGGTAATTTTTAAGAGTCATTTACCTCAGTGTGCTGGTATTCAGTGACACAGTGTATTGTGTAAATTCCACAACAGTAGACCTTTACAAACACAGGTCCCAAAGAGTTTTAGATGTGTGAAAAGGTATATAAAAATCTAAAGATCAAGGAATAATGTGATAATATTGTTAGTTACTTCACAATAGGTTTGCATCTTGGTGATTAGTCTTTATGGTGAACTGTGGGGGAAAAGGACTTTTTTTTAGCCAGATGAAAAGTCAAAACACACTTTTTAGTCTGTTAGAGAGATGCCTATCAAGACATAAGTGAGGCATTTATAATAACAGTAATGTAGAAATTCACAGATGTCTAGTCTTGGAAGAAAGTAGTGAAAAAATCTGCATTTACAAGGGGCCATAAGAGAAGGTGCAGAGCCTGACAACAGCTCTGTCTTTCCACAGTCAGACAGTAAAAGAGTTAATTTTTAGTTAAGGTAAATCTATATATACTTTGATCGATAGAAGTGGTGTATTTAAGATAACACACAGACAAATAATTTATCTAAATTAATTAGTACTTAAGGAAACAGATTCCTTATCTATGTTGCATACATAGAGAGAAAACTCTGAGAACCTGCAAGAGAGGAAGCCTACTTTAGAAAGGACAATTACCTCCAGGCAATTAATAGAAAGCTCTTGGTTTTGATCTTGATTAACACATCTTGTCCAATGTGATGCCAGGATTTTCATCAACATTTATGGTGACTGTCACATTCAGAAGATTTGAGGGCCATGTGTCCTCTAGGTATTACTGTTTCTAAAGAAAATGTTGAACAAATGTTTCCAAAGTATTAAAAAGATTCTTGTTATGTAAACAATTTCTTTTGGCTAATACTTATTTTTTCTTTACCCTTCCTTCAAAAAAGGTTTAAAGTATAAAGCAGGAAAAAATATGTATATCAAAAGTGATAATGCATGTTCAAATGTTACTTGGTCACATAACTGGAGTTGAACTTAGTTCCATCTCTCTTTTTGCTGACCATTATAACCTTTAGTATTAAAAAAAGCATCATTTGTGATGAGTCAGTGTGTTTGTAAGCTTCAGGAGTACATTACTGTTTGCAACTTCTGCTTTCATTTGGTTGTGACCAAACTGCATGCGATTTTTCCTTACTTACATGATTTATTTTTAATGGAAGCCTGAGACTAGAGTCTGAACTTCTGTGTGGAGTGCACCTCCCATACAAAGTTATAATGCAGAGGTAACAGGATGAAATTAGTGTTAATAGTAATAGATGAATTTCAGCCACACACATTTCCCAAAAGTTTTTATTTCCATATATTACTCCAGTCAGCTATTGTCTAATGTGCTGAATTATATTTGCTGCATTACCATGATTGTAATCTTTCTTTCTCATTGCTCAAACTACTGACAAAATGGTACATTTGGATTAGTCATTTTTATGGAAATTATTATGAAGGAATCATTTACAGCTTTTATGAATTATTTATTGTAAGAGAGAGAAAGATTTTTAAGGCATAGCTTTACGGTAGATACTTGACTGTGTCCATAAGCAGTAAATTATGTTAAATTTTTATTAGTGATAACAGCTGCTGGTTATCTCATTTTATTTCTTTAATGTCGGCTCTGTTATATAGTTGTGTTTGGAGCAATTCTTAATAATACAGTATCAGTTTGTTTTGCATCTCATGCTTCTAGTCAAATCACATCTGAAATACAATTTCTGTATTTCTATATGGTATATTATTAGAAAAATGTTGATTATTTCTAATTACGCATTTAGGTTGAGTCATCTTTTTCCTTAAATATGATTCCAAATCTTGATTGTGCCCATTACACCTTCCTGATTAGTCTTGATCATTTTTTAATTAACTTTTCTTTTTTGTGACTTTTCATTATTGCTTTTATAAATGTAATTAATCAGTAGTTAATTCTAGGTTTAGTATTCAGAAATTCAATAAAGGCTTCAATAACGATATCTCATAACTCTGAAAATTATCTTTTGATTTATATTTCAATAAATGCCATATTTTGGATTAGTTTAGTTTTATATGACCAACTTTATAAGCATTATTTTATAGTTACTCTTATGTCCCTCTGTTTCATTGACTGAGATAATTGACTTTATTGTTTGAGACAGGTTTGATTTAGGCATTTTTGGACAAAATAGAAAGATCATTGAAAGATCAAAGTTGTACTGAAGGATTACATTTCCTAAGGATGGAGTAAGTCTCTACCTAGGTTATTATTTAAAGGCTGCCTTGTCAAGAGATTTGCTGCCAGTGAAGAAAACAATAAAAGCAATTGCAACAAGCCTTTGATGGGGATGGAGAGAAGATAAAATATAGGCCAGATGGTAAAATATTTATATCAGAATTTATAGAAGTGTGAAGATGTTCTGAGAGCATTACACAACAACAGGCAGAAAAACAACAGGTGTTGCATGTTTTAAGTCTGAGTTCTCTCGCTAAAAACCAAAATAAAAAAAGCCTGCCTATTGAAATTGTGAAGAAATTTGTATATGCAAAATGCAGTAGAGGTGTGTATTGCTGTGTACTATGTTATGAAGACAGACCTGATGAAAATTGGTGATTTCTTCCCAGGTAAAAATTCTGATATTTGGATGGTAACTTTTGCTTTAAATTGAAACAAAACTTATATATTGAACATTCTTTTAAGATGGTGTTCTGAATACTTTCAATTAGCAGTGCTGACACTGAACTTTATAATACTGCATTGCAGCTTATCTGTCTACAGTGATATATTTGCTACCAATATTAAGATATGAAATGTTTGAATCATCAGTGATCATTGTATAAGTTTTAATTCTCGGTGGTCCTTATGCTGTCACTTTCCTCATGATGGCACCCTAAATATTTTCTGTGGTCTCCCTCTCCCGTGGTTCATGATCATGGCTCAGCTATAATACACATCAGTGTATAATGGTATTAAGTGCATCCCAGTCTCTAGAGGAGTGTCTTCTCCTGGTTGTGGATACCAGCAGGAGAGAAAGAGAGAGAGGACACTCAGAACTGCAGCTATTAAGAGGCAAAACGGCAGCCCAGGCAGATGTCAGCTGAATAGCAACCTTAAAAAATGGTATCAGGTCAACAAATTGGAAACTGATTTTTGTTTCCACAAGAACTAAATAAAGAGCCTAATTTCACCTTTTCAAAAAAGACCTCCAAACCCTTCTTGTTCCAAAAAGACCTTGTATTTTATTCTTTGGACTCAGCTGTTTTTTATGTCATTTACAAAACAATTCTTCCTTTGGATGACTGTTTGGTTAGAGAGCTGCTGAAAGTCTTGCAGTGTACATTCTGACCTTAGAATCATAAGCACCAGTTTCAGAGTTCTAATCAAGGAAATGTTTATGAATACTGAAAGTTTGTAGTTTTCATAATTTATATAAGTTTTGTTCAAATTGTACATTTATCTATAAAGTACTCCTAGTATATAAAGAAGTTAAATTTCGTATTTTTTCAAGATATTTATATTTGTCTTCTGAGATGCTATTCTCTTGTCCCTTCCCATCCTGAGTAAAATCTAAGTAAAATATGTTCAACTTCAATACCAGTTTGATCACCTAGTATGAGACTTTTACTATTTTAATGGTCTTTTACTATTTAAAGAGGATTAACTTTGTTCCTATTTTGGAACCCTATTCCTCTCTTTCAGCATTTAGGTCCCCAGAAAGGTGGATCGGACGCCCAAGGTAGATGAGGTTTGAACTCTTGGAAATTGCTTGCTGAATGTATTATCAAAACTTCCATGAGTAGGAAACCCAGGATTTCCCATTCACACTCCAGGCATCTAGGCAGATATATTAAATTTTCATTCACTGTTAACAAGCAGAAAGGCTGCTCTTAGAAAACCAAGGGAATGAAGTTCTCTCAATTTTCACCAGGTTAAAGAACTCATTATATTAAGTCTTGCCCTAATCCAGAATAGTCATGCTCAGTTCCAATGTTCATCCACTTGGGCACTCCATAATAAGGCCTATCCCAGTCCAAGTCATCACACTTAGTTTTCAGAGTGTTTTCTAATACATTGCCTTAACAGAGTTTGCAGCAGGGACAATAGCTTAATGGTTTGTCTTTTACAGTTTTAGGAGAGGCTGATTCAGATGGATTCGTTTGGCTGGTTCCCCACCTTGTCATTGTTCCTCCTATGGCTCTCTATTTGAACAGTTACCTAGGTATCTGTACAGTGCAGAGTACTCCAGATTTAGTATTCTAATTTCAAAGCACAAAAAAAATCATAAAAGTAATGTGTTTTAAATCCACCCATTCCATTACTTCAGATCAAATTTCCATATTATTCTGAAGAATTAGCATTTTCCTGCTGCTTTTCTTGGCTTCTCCTCTTTAGCTGTCATGGATATCAAAACAAAAATACAACTACTGCCTAACATTATCTCCTAAAGAACTGATCCTCAATTGACTCCCTCAGTTCTCACCATGTTGCAGCACGACATCACTTGGTTCCAAGTTTATCAGCCAGGATATGTCTTTTAAGACCTTATATCTAATTGATAGCTGCTTGGTAAAAATTGGAAATTTGCAAGTACTAATAAAAAATGTTTTGTTTGTCTCTAATGGGCAAATTTGAAGCTCTTAGCAGCTGTTTTGTCGTGTTCCTTCTAATCACTGTCTCACTTAGATTGCAATGATGAAGTAATGGCTGATATAGAACAGTAATGCTTTGTAAAGATGCACCATCCAAGCAAGGGACCAAACAGAATGTGAGATTAAAGTTTTGGACTTGGATGGGTAATAGGAGTTGTGCATTGAAATAGGATCTAATATCCAAGGAAATTAAAGCAGAAGCTGAAGCATTTTTGGTGCTCTTACAGAAAGCTATGTTCATGCATTGATAGTTTCCCCTCCAGGCCCTTCACCATATTTGCAGCCCTCCTTGGGACACTCTCTAATAACACAATATCTTTCATATATTGTGATGACCAAAACTAAACATAACTTAATTTGTAGTGAAATGTTTGTTTTCCTCCAAATACAGTGGATTTTGACACGAAATCTGCAAACTATGCCATTTCAAAGGTAAATAATTTTGGTTGCAAATGAGCAAGACTTATGCCAAATTTTAGAAAAACATTCTGCCTCTTGTACAAAAAACAGTTGCACAAAAAACTGGAGAAACCGTTTTTAAAAAGCAGCCTTGGAAAATGGAAAATATCACTATGTGCATTTCTTTTGGTTTCATTGTGAGCTGTTGAAGCTTATTCCCATTAAGTGTTGGGTGCTCCATTAAACTGAGGCATCACAAGTTATGGGCTTTTTAATAAACATCAGGCTTAACTGTTGAGAAAAGTAATCTCTTTCAACAGAATTCTATGGCTGTTCATTAAACTCTTGAAATTCTAAGCATGTTTTGTAAGAATGGCTGTTGTGTTGAAATTATGAAATACTACCTTGTAACCAGAAGTTTGAGCAGCACTCCTTATCATACCACTAACCAATTATTCAGCTCTTTGATTATAAAATATTTATTGCAGAAGATAGTTACTCATAAAAAGATTTTTGTAAGTGTTGAATAAAAGAAGACAAACCCAGGTCGTTGTGTCTACAAGACATTGTGTCTCTGAGAAACTAGCATATTTTAAAGAAAATTATCTTTTTTTCCTAATCTAGTTTTAAATTAGAAAAAACTAGATACAGTATTCTGTAATTCTTCTATGGATGCAAGATAAAATTTATATACTTAGTAAATAACAAAAAGCTGTACTATATATTATATAAGATATAAAACTGTAGTTGATATCCTTAATTTAAACTAATAAAATGATCATCATTCATTGCTTTTTCTCTTTAAACTACAAGATAGATTTTCACAATACAGGAAGAAATCAGAGAAGATGCAATGATAAAATATTAATCAATTTTATGCATTTAATCTGTAAAAATTAGAAGTGTAGATTGCTCAGTTTCTAATGTGTTTTTCACTGTATCTCCTTTATCATGGACCGAGCTGTCTGCAAAAGAGAAAGTACAGTAAAATGGATAGTCTTGTCTGACAAAAGCTCAAGCAAAAAAGGTTAATTTTAGTACAAGTGGTAGAAAACGATGTTATTATCATTCACATATGAAAATGAGTCTTTAGGTTATTCTGTCAGAGACTGGTAATTTTAAATTCTATCCATTAATAAATGAGAGGGCTGCAGCACATGCTAATGCACCAATTTGTAGGTTCATCCCATCATTCTGCTTTGCTTTTTCTAGACAACTTAGAATCAGATAGAGTTTTGGTTTGGAAGGGACCTTAAAGACCATCTCATTCTAACCCCCTGGCACAGGCAGAGACACATTCCACTAGACCAGGTTGCTCAGACCCACATCCAGCCTGGACTCAAACTCTTCGAGAGATGGGGCATCCACAGCTTCTTTGGGAAACCTGCTCAAATACCTCATCCACCCTCACAGGAAAAAATTTCCTCCCTAATCTCTAATCTACAACTACCCCCTTTTAGTCTGAAGCCATTCCCCCTTGTCCTGTCACTACATGCCCTAAATAGTCTCTCTCCATCTTTAGTGTAGGGTTCCCCTCAGCTACTAGAAGGTTGCAGTTAGGTCTCCCTGAAGCCTTCTCTTTTCCAGGCTGAACAATCCCAGCTCTCTCAGCCTTTCCTCATAGGAGAAGTGTTCCATCCCTCTGATCATCCTGCTGTCCCTCCTCTGGACTCTCCCCAGCAGGTCCCTGTCCTCCCTGTGCTGCCCCCAGAGCTGGGTGCAGCCCTGCAGGTGGGGTCTGAGCAGAGCAGAGCAGAGGGGCAGAATCCCCTCCCTGGCCCTGCTGCCCACGGGGCTGTGGACGCAGCCCAGGACAGGATTGGCTTTCTGGGATGTCAGTGCACACTGACAGCTCATGGCCAGCCTCTCATCCACCAGCAGCCTCAAGTCCTTCTCAGCATGGCTGTTCTCCATCTGCTCAATCCATGTCTGTGTTGATACTGAGGTTTGCCCTGACCCAGGTGCAGCACCTTGCAGTTGGCCTTGTTAAACCTCAAGAGATTCCCAGGGCTCCACTTCTCAAGCCTGCCTGGTCCATCTGGGTGACATCCCATCCTTCAGGTGTGTCAACAGCACCACTCAGCTTGGTGTCATCTGCAAACTTGATAAGGTCATCTGCATGGTCCCTTTATCTATGTCATTAATGAAGATATTAAATAACACTGGTTCCTCTATGGACCCCTGGGGGAGCACCACTTGCCACTGATGTTCTCTGGGACTCTGAGTCAGTGATCACTACCCTCTGGGTGTGACCATCCAACCAATTTCTTATCCATCTGACAATCCATCAAATCCATCTCCCTCTGGCTTAAAGAGAAGGATGTTGTGAGGGACGATGTTAGAGGCTTTACAGAAAGCCATATAGATGGCCTATAAATCCAGATTTGCAGCCCTTCCCTTGTCCAGTGCTGTAGGCCATAAAAGGCCACTAGGTTGGTTAGGTGGGACTTGCCCTTCTGATCAGTAACTTGCTCTTCTGATCACCACTATACTGAGATAAATATTGCCTACTAAAAGTAAGCAATCTATTAAAAATCTTGTATTGTTTTATTTCTAATTCTGATTTCATAGAAGTTCATACATAAAAATAAATTACATAGAGTAGTTATACAACTTTGTAACTAAAAGGCAGTGTGATTGTGGCTCTTTTTTAACCTCTAAAACCTGTTTGCTGGGTACTGAGTTGGGGTAACAGTTTACAAAATATTTCATCTCCTAAGAATTCTAAGCGGTCAAAATCAATGGTAACATGCTGTAACTATTTTTCAAATATAATTGGCAGATTTGCATTAAAAAAATAAGCTCATTTTTTATTGGAAATAGATTTCCATTCCACAAGCAATCATCATCCCTAATTAGCAATCTTTTTGTCATTTCTTTGGGGGAAGGCAGAAATGTAACCGCAACTTGACCTATCTTTCTCTCTTTGAAGGAGATGCCATATTACTGAATTTGAAATTATAACAGTTTCATATTGTATCCCTTTGCAAATATATAAAAAATATTTAACATTTCAGGGCCTTTTAAGTTTCAAGGCTGTCATCTCAAATATAGTTTGTGATGGAAAAGAGTTGTAAGAATAATTCTTGAATAAACCCTTCTTTATCTGTTGAGTGTGCAGTAGTTTTAGTCTTGGGAATTCACAGTCAAATAAAGCAATCAGAGCAGGATACAAGTGCAGTCAGCAATTCTGTAAACAGACATGACTGCGTTTTAAAACCAAAGTCAACAGAAAGGCATTCAAATTTGGGGTTTTGTTCATTTTGTTGTTTCACTTTTTTTCTTAGTAGAATTCTTTTTGGTGTGGTCTTTGTCTCTAAATGTTCAGCAAGGTACATAATTGAAGAAAAAGAAACCAAACCTTGGGTCATAGTAGAAGAGTTGTTAAGAGTGATGGGAGACTTAGATCCCTATTTAAGACGTGTAAGTGATGCTTAAAGGCAGGAAGGATAAATACCCTCCTGCTCTGTAATGTTTCCCAGTTTGTTCAACTGAGTGCTATAAATAGCAAGTAAATTAGAATGTGTGTCTCTACATAGAGAAGAATGTGCAAAAACGTATTGATATGTTTGTATTGGTAATTCCACACAGTCAGTCTGAACTAACAGAGTTATGATCCAATGAGGAAGCTGTTCTTTACATCTGAACTTGAATTTCAAAATTCCTGTCAGGTTTATACTGTTGCCCAGTGTTGTATGTGCTTTTCCTTATATATACATATATATATATATACAGTGTGTTTTCTTATAGGTTTTCTGTCATTAACACTTCAATATTATTTCTAATATTTCATTATTCCGTGTGATAAATTAAGCAATTGAAATTACCTATATATCAAACAAAAGGCAGTAAATAATTTAGAATTAAACCAAATACTGTTCATTCTTCCAATATGCAGATTACAAAGCTATGAAAAAGATTTATTGTCATGTGTATTCGTGTCTTTTATCACACTGAGAAAGTAAAAAGTAATGATTTGAATATATCAACAGAAGAATCCATCAAATAAGAAACACATTAAGATATTACTAGAATAATAAAACTGAAACCAATGTGTGTATCCAAAGATAATATAGAAATGCAAAATTCCTAATGACCCTAGGTCAAAGGGAATTATTATTTCTTCTGCACTTTTGAGGCCACATCTGAAATACTTGCCCAGTTTTCAGCTTCTAAATTGAAAAAAATTACCCATATTGTCCAGGGAGATTTGTGGAAATATATGATATGTGGAGGTATCTTTGGAGATACACAGAACTAGAATAGACTACGTCCTGGGCAACCTAAATTGGTGTTGAATTTGGAGCTAGTCTGAATTGCAATTGAATGGGATGCCAAAATGTTTAGTTTTATGAATAAAGTATTTCTATAATAGAAGTAATTAAAAAACTAAAGCCATTATAGCTAAAAAAAGTAAACAAAAACAAATGTAAAAATATAGCCAAAAAAAGTACACTGTTTAACAAAATGTGCAATATTTTTTCCTCTAATGTATGTTTTTCTGGGTTGCTTCCTGAGAACAGGTGTAAATGAAGCTTTATGCCATGCTAATGCTCTTCAGCATTCTCCTTGCTCTTAAGTGTGACAGGACATCTAAAAGAGACCTACAGCCTTTATGATGAGCTGTTCTTTTGGGATTGGCCACAATAAAAGAAATTTGCTTTCAGGTTTAACAAAAGGCTTTATGAGCTTCAGAGAGCTGATATGCTGCACTTGAGGTACCTTTATGCTAACTGCCTTAGCTTTACAATGTAGGAAAAAACAACAATCAACTTACTGCATCAATTAAAAATCCTAAAACATTAATTATGTTTTGTATTTGCACAACGTTCTTTTTTGAGCAAACTATTTGCTAGTCTGAGCAGTTATCCCATGTTGGAGTGTTCTGTTTAATGGAGTGTAAGCAACTTTAGCACGAGCCAGCATGGTGTGCCAGGATGCCACATCACAGACTAGCCATGACATCATTTATTTCCTTCGTTTAAATGGAGTTGCATCAGCCACTGTTTCCATTCTGTGATCTCTTTTTCTCATGTACAAAAAGCAGATTTCCTGCTTTGCCTTTTAGTTGTGGTATCTTTTCAGTATTTTGAGATATAGACCCTATAGAGTTAAAAAATTTCTGATTAGATTGCTTTAGTCTGTTTGATTAACATTCTTACTTATCTGAGAGTTAGATTAAGCCTCAATAGCTGCTCATATAGTAGAGATCTGTGACACAGGCATGGGGGAGAGATTTTCTTCATATTTTGACATCCTTAAAACTAAATGACTGGTAAACAAAAAGTCAAAAAATGGAGAGAGACTGGTGACTGCTGTTCGAGGGGTCATTGTTTCAGTAGAGGAACAAGGACTGTGAGGGAGATGCTAATGGAAAATTTCATGGGGTGTTACCAGGGAAAACGAGCCTTACCAAAGTTCTCTGTTGGCTCTCTTCATTGTAACATAGCCTTCAAGCTGGTACTGTAAAACAAATTACTTCAGTGCATCCCGTTATTACCTGTGGCTGACATAATTGGGTATTCTGTACCCGTGTTTAGTCACACCGGCACCATCACAATATGGATTTCAGCATCCCTGCTCCAGAGCTCCACAAAGGATTTATGTCTGATGTAGTCCTGACTTTGTCTAAGTATTATTGTGGGCAGTCTAGTCTGTTATCTACAGATGAATATTGTATGCCATGGTTTTTCCACCCTCTGAAACTTATTTTTGGAGATGGGGAGTTGGTTCCAGCAAGGAATAGTTCCAGTTCTTAGACTTTTTTACCTAGTTATACTCTGCTGTGCATCTGCAAGTGCAATCTAGTGCCTGGTGACTGATGTCATTGGGAAACAAGAGACTAGAAGGCGTGGAGCATAAGAGTATTGCCTGCCTGGATTCTGTGTTTGGTGATCATACAGGAAATATTTGGAAGGAGGTACTTACGGCACACGCCAATCATGAACTTGTCAGTATGTTGTTACAGTTCTTATGAATCATTCTGGTATCCGTATTAAAAGTAGGAAACAGAAATTCAGGGCAAGTTAAATTTTGATAAAAAATGAACTAATACAGTAACCACAATGAATCACATTTGCTAATGTTTCTGTCTGCTGTACCTTACTGTGTATCTGCTTCTAGCACATGGCTAGCCAGCATGCTGAGGAACCTGTATAAAACATTCATGCTGTAACACTGTGCTGTTGTGTTATTGCTCAGACTCCTTCAACAAACAGGGGGCCTCTGAGGTGTGGCAAACCAAAATAAAGCTTTAATAGTATTTTGTTTAAAACAATAGCCAGGGGTTTTGATGAAAGGAAAGGAAAAGGAAAAGGAAAAGAGAAGGGAAGGGAAGGGAAGGGAAGGGAAGGGAAGGGA
>VZTB01015937.1:47618-113520 GCA_013397245.1 Thryothorus ludovicianus
GAAAAAGAAGGGAAGGAAAAGAAAGGAAAGGAAAGGAAAGGAAAGGAAAGGAAAGGAAAGGAAAGGAAAGGAAAGGAAAAACTTTTAAACCAAACATAAACTCCAGATTAAATTACTATGTTATTTATCATTTGTAAGTATGAGCCAACACCTAATCATGCACCTGAAATACTGCAGTATTCAGACTTTCATTTAATAAAGGATAACTACCTCAAGAATAATGGCTGAAGGATTTCACATACAAACAATTACCACAAAGGGAGAAAGTTGTATACCAGTTGTTTCTCAAAACCTTAGGCATTATCCTGTCTGGGCTCAATGCCTGCAAAAATCCCTCAATTTCTTTGAGCAATAATACTGTCACTCCTGCTGGTGTTTACCACTGGATGCCTGCACTGTAGAACAGCTGCTGCACTGTGAGGAGAATGGGACTGTAGCATAACTGCTTGTTTGACCTTTGCTCAGTCTAAACTCCAGTCAACTGAGAACTTACTCCCCTAGCAGTGCTAGTCACCATCATTTGCTCTCAGACTAAGCCAAAGTTCTGCACTTTTTGTCCTCAGTAATGTGGAAAACTTCTAAAACTAGTAGAAAAACAAATTTATACTGTATGGTTCCTGGCTATGCATGTATATGATGATTTATATGATTTTCTTTTTTAGTATAAAGTCTCTTAGGAGACCACAGCAATAGAAAAATGCAGTAGAAGAATCTACATTTGGAATTAATTAAAACTGGTGAAGGAAAAGTACTTCATTTTAAAGGAGTTCTGTGATTCTAAAGCTGTGTAAATAATAATGCGAAAATCTGTCAGCCTCTTTATTCCTTCCACAGTTCAGTGAGGTGCTCAGTTTGATTTGGGATTATAGATGATATGGAAGACTTCTCTCTGAAAATGGAATAGATGTTTACTGGATGTTAAGATTCATGAAAAAGTATTATTTGAACCACCTAAGACATGCTAATAGACTTGTTTTTGTAACGGGAAAAAAAAAGAAAAGAAAATGTTTTTATTACAGCAAACAGAACCCCACACAAATGGAAGAGTTGAAATATCCTGCCAGGAATTGCTTTGCAAGTGTTTTGAGTATCACTGATAAGTTTTGATTTTACATTTATAATCATAATTTTCTAAATTTAGCTATCACAGATAGTTAAGTTTATAGCAAAATTGTAATAAATATTCAGAAAATATTGAAATAATGAAATTTTGAAATAAACAGTTACAAAGAAGAGTGAATTATAGTTTGGTTTTTTTTATTTTAGATTTTGGAATAAATGTATTTTCAGGGTTAGGATATTTGGGCTCGTAGACCACATTGTTAGTATAATAGTTATATAGTTATATAAGACTTGGTGATGGAAGAAATCCCTTCAGAGTGAAATGCTGCATGGCCATCCAAGATTAATAAAATGTTGAACAACTTTTCATCACTTTGAAAAATGCAGCCAATACATGTTTCTATCAGAGTTGGGTTGGGGGAGGGATGCTGTCTATTACAGGATTTCTCCTTTTCAAGAAACATCACTTCAATCTTTCTACAGGTTAACTTAAACTTCCTTCCCATCAACTCCTGATCTCTTCCATCTTTATGGCAGTGGCAGTGGGACTACCAGTGACAAATGATCTGTTAATGGAATGATGTTGTCTTTTGAGACTATAGCATTTCCCTAATAGGCTGTCATGTGGTCTTATATGACTAAAATAAGCATAAGGGTATTTTTTATAATTGTGTTGTAAAGTACATTTGATTGCATCTAAAATTATTTTCTTAAATGGATGTAAATATTCAGCTTTATATGGAGCTGGACAGTCCATTACAATTTTGCTTTTGTGATCTAATGAAAGTTTTTGTTATTGTATATATCCTCATGCTACTTAATTATATGAGTTCAGAATTAATATCACCCATACTGGTCTTCTAATTGGGTGGAATATAAACATCTGTGTTCCTGACTGTTTCTCGTTAGCAGTTACATTTAAAGTTTATTTGATGACACCAGTAGAATGATTATATTAAATACAAGTTGAAATGATGTCTACTTTATTACACAAAACAATTTACAGAACCTCTCCTAACCAAAATACAGTTACTGCTATATGATAAAAGAAATTAAAGTCATAAGTTATATTAAGTTATATAAAGTCATTAAAAGAATCATGCAGACAAGAGTCATTAACTGTGTGCATTTACCTAATGAAAATGGAAAGCAAAAATCTCTGAACTGATTCATAATCATTTGGGTTGAAGGCTCATAATCAGGGATGTGACAGATTAAAAAAAGAAAAACTGATTAAAGGCTTGAACATGGTGGAAACATTATGGAGATGTGTGTGACATACTGCCAAAATAAAATAAAACTTACTGAGTGATATCTACTTGCATTTTCTATGATTTTGTCACTTCTGAAATGGTTCTGTGGAATTATTCATCTGTCAGCAGTTCAAATAATACAAGAAAGTACTTTTTAAACCTGATATGGGTGCTTGGGAGGTGCGTTATGTGATGAGAGTGTAACTTCCAAGATTTTTTATTCAGTGACTACATCAATTTTATAATTTCCTGGGAGCTGGTATTTAGAAAGGAGTAGGTCTTGTCTTTCTCTGTTTAGTGATAGCATGTGGAATCTTAACTTTCTGATTAGTTTCTGTCTCAGTATTTGTAGAATCACAAATGGTTTCATTTGGAAGGTACTTTAAATATCATCTGGTTCTAAGTCCCCTGCCATGGGCAGGGACACCTTCCACTAGACCAGGTTGCTCAGAGCCCCATCCAGCCTGGACTTGAAGACTTAATCTCTCTGTGGAGAGCTCACTTGTAGGGTGAGTTATACAGTGACTTCAGGTTCATACTGCAGTGCCATAGCAAGGGCACTGACTGTGTCATATAAATAAATTGTACCAAAGAGATGCATGGTAAAAGTTTCAGAAGAGGATTTTGAGCATGGACTGTTGCATAACCAGTCTGGTGCCTAAATAACTTGTCTGAAGAGAGCAAAGTCTTTGTCTGAGATTGTTAATGTCTTGAGGATCAAACTGAGACTGCATTTCTTAGGATGTGTGGTTTATAAAGATCGTGAGGTGCAATGTGTGTCTCTTTTCTCGTGCTGGCACATAAGGTGTTGCATTGGTGGGAAATTAGGAGCTTGCAGCTCCTAACAGACTTCCCAGCTGCCTGTAAGAAAGAGTGGAAGAAGGTTGAGGCATGTGCTCAGTAAGGAAAATTACGGATAGTTGTTCCCCCCACCTTTATTAGAGTCACTTATTGCCAAGTATAACAGACACCAGTTTTTTATCTTATAATCAGTTCTATGAATTCACATCTCAAACTAATATACTAAAAGTGGCAGCATCAGCCTTGTAGTAGGAAATATTTAAAAAACCTGTTGCCAAAAAACTCATAAAAACTGTTACTGCAGATTGAAAATCAAGTGTTTCTTCAACATAATATCCCATTTGTACAAGAAAATGATCTTAAAGCATACCTAAAAGGAATGCAGTTATTTTCCTGAACTTATTAAAGCAAAGACAGAAATGGCACCTATTTTGATGGAAAACATAAACTCCCCAGTAAGTAAAGGTGAAATAGGGTTTCAACAATGATAAAATTGTTGAAATTATAATTTTTACTGTACAATGATAACTTTTCACTGTACAAAGTAAGCTATAATGAATAAAGAATGAAACATGAGTTTACTTAGAATGGGTGAGTCATGTTACACATAAACTACTGGTTTTCTTTATATTTTTAAGGGGTATTCTTTTTTCTTTTCTTTTTTACCTGTTTGAAATAATTGAAATTAATCTTTGTGGTTACAGTATGTTTATGCAAACGTTTTTCATTAATCATAATAATTGACTTACCCACATCAACTAAAAATGTTGAAAAATTAAGTAATAATTTCAGTTCTTTCAGGATTCCTTTTTTATTTTTATTTTTTATTCTTTCTTTTAGAATTGGGTAGAAAAAGCAGAGAAACAGAAACTGTTGTCAGACACCCTTGACCTTTCTGAGCTGTTTCATCCAGACACATTTCTCAATGCTTTACGCCAGGAGACTGCGAGGTGAGGGGAAAGTAATGTTCCTATTTGTGCTAATGTGCCATTGTTCCTTATGTATGAGGATGGTTATTTCATTTTCAGGACACAGATCCAAAAAGTTGTGTCAATTGCTGTCATCAGTCATCTTATTTCTTGCCTTGAAGTAAAATAGCTGTTACGTGTTTAAATGCTGATTGTTTTTTGTTGGTTTTTTTTTCAGTTGGAGATTTAGTTTTCTTCAAAGTAAGGCTTAGTATGATATGGTACACATTGAAAATACATTGGATTTAGTTTTGTGTTTGATATCCTGTTGTTACATATCTGTAAGATTTACTGTATGTGTGTTTCCATTGCAGAGTAATGAGGTGTTCTGTGGACAGTCTTAAATTTACAGCTTCATGGAAAGGGCGAATACAGGAAGGCAAACTCCAAGTTAAGGTATTTTACTAGGATTTTATGAGGATGTTTTATCAGTATAGTCCAATTCATCTGTCCATAAACTTCGTGGAAAACTGAGCTATAAATAATTGGTGTACCTGAGATAAAAAGGCTTGTTAATGGTATACAGCTACTAAAATGGCAGTGTAAAATTCCACAGAAATTATGATAGGAAAGCAGTTATCTTTTTTCTCCTCCATGATCACTGTTCTCATTTTAAAATTAAGCTTATTGCTTCATTCTCTTCACCCACCTCTTAGATGGAAATTGAAGCTGCAATTTCATGAGTTAAAATTTTGCTCTTGTCCAGATAGAAAAATGGCTTGTAGGTAGAGGAAATACACATGTAAATCTGTAAGTCTAAGGCCATGTGTTAGCATTTCTTCAATCACTGAAAGGAGACTACTAAGGAAATAAACCAAAGTAAACTCCAAGATGACTTGTTTTTGATATGATAAAAACCCAACGATTTTTTAATGACCAGTTAAGCCTAAACTCAGCAGCCATAAAGTCATCACTGATTGCTTTGACAGCAAAGTAGAGATGAATCCTCAAATGGTTTAATTTAACTTCTTAACTTTCCAGGTGAAACTGCCACTTTGGTCAGCACAGGTCTCTGTGCACCTTTTTTACACTTAATTTTGTAGGGAATTGAAAAGTTCTCTGTGCTGTGTCTTCCTTCAGGTATGTTGATCCCAAAATAACCCTGCACAGCTCCAAGTTGTGCATTCAGCATGGGGCACGGCCCCTAACACCACATCCTCACAGAGACACTTGAGCCCAGTGCAGGGCACTCAGCAGTGGCTGTGGGCCCACAGGCAGCTAAAGCAGAGGTTACTGGATTAGGAGAGAGAGAACAAGTGGCAGAGCACCTTCTCTACTCTGATAATGCAGACAGACACAAGGCTGTGGGAGATATTAGGGTCCTGGGCTGGCTCCCGACACTGTCAAAAATTATTAATACAGAATATGTAAGATTTCATATTCCTAAAATATTAATATACTGTAAGGGCAGTAAGATAACTGTAATCATCCAGTCTACCCTAAGAACAGTGAAGTCTTTTGAACTTTTTTGAATTAATTCCTATTGGAACTAGGGAATGTAATTTTGTGAATTCTTCAGACTTGATATTTGAGTAATGGCTGCCTTTCATAAGAAGCATGAGAAGACAGGTGTGTAGAACTTAAAGATAAATAAACTAAGAGACTTTGAGGACTTGGAATAAGCCTGGCATATGACACATCTCAGAGCCTGCAAATCACATGATCTGAGGTTACAAATTCAGCCAAGGCTTCTAAGGCTGTAGCAGTAAGGCAAAACTGAGATTCACATCTCAGACCAGTCATTCTAGCAGGATAGATATCAGCTGCAGACTGTAGAAGCTTGATGTTCTTCAAAACCATCTTAAAATTTTGAAAAACGTCATAAGTCAATGTCAAGTACCTCAACTCCTAAATAACGTTACCTCAGTATCCTCATATATTAAAAAATAACACAATATTTTAGTTAGCAGATTGAAATTGCTTCTTGGCAAATAAAGAATGAGAGGAAAGAGCTTTTTAACAGTACTCCAGTTTTTATTAAACTTCTAACTGAATTTTAAAATGTTTTACTGTCTGAGAATGTATGTGGTAAATTTTTGGCAGTGCTAATTAAAGTACACTGCTGGCAGTCTATATCGTGTAGGCAAAAAAGTTAATATATATAATCTATTGCTTTACAAGAATATGTCATGTTCTAAGAAGGATTAAAAATTAAAAGAAAATTTTGTTTAAGAGGAAGTCCTCTACCCCGGGAATAGTACAAGGAGTTAGGTGAGTGGTTATTTTTAGCAAAACATAAGAATCCTGTCAAGTTTTTTCACTTGGTTAGAATATTATCTTTTCCTCTGTAAGAGAAATACCCATTGATTCTCTATTAGTAAGAAATCACTAGTATTTTCACTGCTCCTTTTAATCTTTGATGAACAGAAAGGCTTTAGAACTCTTTGCAATGCTGAATATTTACATTTCCCTACCATGAGTCCTTCTTCATGCTCATGGAGAACTGAGGAGAAACTTTCCCATTAGTAAAGCTGTACAGGCACTATAACTAGGGCATAAAAGTGTCATTGACTCAGAAAAACCATTCTCTGAAATGTATCTCGTTTGATAAGGATCCTTTGGATTGTGCATTAAGGTTGGTTCACCTGAGCAGTATGAATTTTATTTCTGGTAAAGTAAATGTTATACCTGCAGTTTTAAGAATTCAGGCTAACTTTGTTGAATGGAAAGCTATTCCAAGTGGGAACTCAAAAAAAAATAAAAAATTCAATTAGCAGAATAGATGAGTCCTTAAAACCATACTGTGGTGAGATAGCTGAGACCTTGTTTTAGGCCACCTAAATCAGAAATTGTAGTTTACCAGGCTCCCCTATAGGGACCAGACCATGGTGTAGGCTATTCTGAGGTTTATCAGTCTCAGTTGATGCCAATGGTGTTATTTCACTTTATGTAACTAATTCCACAGAGAGACTTGATTCTGTACTTACAGAGTTGGGGGACTCAGTTTCATGGTCTGAGAGAGTTGTGCTGAAGTCCCTGAATCAACAAATATTTGAAATCCTAATAAAACGTCTCTGTTGAAGGATTGGCATAAGTGGGAATGCAGGTGAATTTAAACCTGATAGTCACCCATATTTTGTATAACTTTTTTAGTAAAACTGTCAGAAAAATATGTTCTTCAAGATTTTTTTTTTACTTTTAGTTTTAAAAGGTTTTGATGGCTTAGAATCTGTTCTGTGATAAGGAAAAGAAGATCTCTTTATGATCTATATGATGAAAATGTTTTCTCAGTCTTGCTGTGATTTTAAAAAATGGTATCAAACTTCATCAATTGTAGATAGTTGATCTTTGTATACCTAAAAATACAAATAATTTACCCTGTAATCATCTGGAAGTTAGAAGCATGCAGTGCTAGAACTGTAAATGAAACTACAAAGTAGGCAGAGGAACACTCAGTCAGGCCAACAACACGCCTCAGTCTTATATGAATTATCAAATCAGATGTTAAATTATCAGTGTTAATTCAGGTGATGGTTTAAATGTATGATGTGATCTCCTCTAGTAAGATGTGGTGAATATTTGATTTAGAATCAATCTGTATAAAATTCTTCTTCTGTATCGCTTAGAATCAATCTGTGTGAAATTACACCTTCTTTAATATCACTCTGAATTGCTTTAACAAAAGGTACTGAAAATGTATGGCTATTGCAGTATAATCACATATTGATATGCAAATACATCTCTTCTGTTTGCTTTGTGCTCTGATTGTGCTGTTGTACAAAAGCAGGTAGTCATTCCTTTTGGCACTCCATTTTCTGTATCCTAGAAAAGAGGGAAAGTAAGGAAGAAACATGGCAAGAGACTTTCTGGGTAGTAAGTAATATGACCTTGGGTAGAACTTAATATACACAGTGAAAAATAAAAAAATATTGAAAGTCTCAAATACACAATATGAGTATTAATATCAAAACTGTACTCATAACAACGGACAGATAAATTGTTATAAGGCATCCTAAGAGGTCTTTTTCTACAGTATACCTCCATCCTGAAATACCAATAAATTAATGATGGAGGCCTCTAGAGGTAATAAAGTGGAAATATGGCTTCCTGAAGTCTGCTGCAGTTTGCATTGTGTCATGGAAAATTATGGCATTAATTAGTAAGGGAAAATCTGTTGCAGAGAATTTGAAATTTGGAAACAGACATGCTTTGGACCATGGTATCAGCACACTTTCTACAAAGGTATTTTAAAGAAGAATGGTCTGGAATGTGTAAAAATAATTTTTTTTGTACCTGAACTTGTATCAATAGCTGTGAACTGCCAAAGTCTTTGTAAGAATTAAAATTTAGAATCAACTTCTGCCATTACTCTGCTAAGTTTCAAAGATGCTATGATTATATTACAGATGCTGTGAAATTAATGTCTTTCATAGTACTTGTAATTTCTCTATACTGTTTATTATAGAAATGAAAACATGGCTGTGGGTGTACTCAGCCGAATGGTATTGGAAAGTACATTGTTCTAGTATTGTTGTGTTTTATTCTTAATGTCTTTTAATATAGAAGGAAAGTAAAAAATTGGTCTTAATCTTCAAAGGGGTTTCTACCATCGGTTGAAGTTTTCCAGGAGATCAAATGGTATTGTTTTACATAACTGTAATGTCAAAGGGACTGCCAATATCAAAAGAAGAAATGTGCAGTAAAAAGTTTTTTCAAAAGGTGACTCACTTCTGTAGAAATTTCTTTCAGAGATGTTCAGGAGGGCCAGATCTTTGAACAGCCTAGCAACAAATTTTAAAACCTCTTAGTCAGACAAATCTTCATGCAATAACTTTGCCAAGGTTATTTATTAAACTATGGTCCCTAAAATATTCCTTGCAAGAAGGACAGAAAGAATAACATAGGAGATGAATCTTTCTAAAATTTTTGTAAAAGTTAGACAAGTGAAATTTCCATTTGGGTTTGTTTTGATTCAGGTTATCCAGTTCTGGTGGTTTCACTGTAAGTCCTAAACTGTGTGAAGCACGGATTGTAAAGAACGTTGTTGCTTCTCTGGTCACTGTCTGTCCAAGGAGAGACACAGCTTTTGTCAATGCCATGTTTTGTAACAATTTATTTTCATATTAGAATATCTACATCTGCATCTCGCACATTGTAAGGAAGAGTCCCCAGCTCAGCGTTGAAAGAGAAATACGAGTTTAAAGAAGCAAATTCTTGAAGAGTGTAATGCTTGTCTACAATCAAAAGAATAATTAGATATTAAAAATGAAAAATGTAATCTTAGCTAGTTTACAGTTGATATATTATTAATGAAAAACCCCTAACATGGGGGAGGAAAACATTGCTTTTCAAGCATGACAGTAACCCCCATTGTGTTGCTGTTTAATTTCATCTTTTTGTGTCAAATAAATAATTTTAGAATACTAAAATTACCTAAGGAAATTATATCTGTCGCCCTGATTTTTCAGGCTTTTCCTTATGCAGTTTCTAACTGGTTGTTTTTACTGTAGCTTGCTTCTTTCTCACACTTGGAAGTGTCTTTATCAATAGTCCGTTTGATAAGATGAAGTTGTTTTTCATACTTTTCTTGTGAGGAAACAACTGATGGACAATTGTCTTTACCAATGGGATAGGAGAGGTGTCAGCCTTCTTCTCCAATCCCTGGTCTTTCTGAACATGCTATAAATATTGGAGTCAGATGTTTAATAAATACTTTGTTCTCACTTTCTCAAGAGAAGGTGTCCGTGTGTCATTGTGCCCCACACAGCGACATATATCCATTACATCTTCTATGATACTGATCTTCATTGTAACATCATATTTTGACCCCTTTTTCAATCTGATAGCTATTTCAGAATTTCTTGTAAGGAAGATACTTTAGAAAATGACATTTTTCTCCATTTTGGTTATGTGATCACTCATCCAATTTCCAGCAGCAATGTATTTCCTAATTCCAACACTGCTTTATGAACCTTGAATTTGATGAAAGCCAACCTCAGTATAAATAAATTTAGTATGATAGTATAACAGACATGATTTTCAGATTGTAACTTCTGTTAGAGATCTGCTGCAGCTGGAGAGTTAGCCTTTTGAAAAGCTGCATGAAAGTTATTATTGAATTAAATTTTATTGCTGTTAAAACTGAAGTTCTCACTTCAGCATGCCAAAATTACTACTACTACTACTACTACTACTACTACTATTATTATTGTTATTGTTGTTGTTATTATTAAACTAGTAATATTTGTACTGGGGAAAATAAAACTATCAGCAAATACTTTTTTTTTAAGTAATCCAGAATATATGTCACTAATTTATGGAAGACTCTTAGAAGAAAAAAATAGCATATGTAATTCAGAGGCTGAAATAACTTTCAGAGGCTGAAATAACTTAATTAAAAAACTTGAAGCACGTTGCAAATAAAGTATTGCATAGTTACTTAAAGAAGCATCTGTGATTCTTTTTTAATTTTTTGCCAAACAACAGTATATCTAATAAATCTTGAGTTTGTTAAATAATTTTTTTTCTCATATTATTTCAATATATTTTGTTTGCCTCTGCTGAAGCTATGTAGTTACACATTCCATTCTTTGAAATCTGTGCTTAGACTTCCAAGCAGGAAGTCATGCTTATTGCAGTGATTGTTCTTCTCTTCTCGACATTGTAGTGATTGTGAACTTGGCTGTTGCTATCATAATTCCATTAATCTAATGCCAGGCAACTGCAGTTTTATAATTGATGACATTTACAGGTATTTTTCTCCGACTTTTCAAAGAATGTGAATCCAAATCAGAGGAAGTTCACAGTGAAGTGTGGTCCAGATTTTGCTTTAAAATAATGTTTCCTATTCTCACAAAGAACATAACAGTAATTAATTTCCTGTTATTTAAAAATTTGGTCACAGTAATAAAGTTCATCATAAATTAAAGCACAGTGTGATCATTATTGACATTTTAATTCTGTTATTTATGTTTGAATATTTTATACTTCCATGACAGATCAGTGGCTTACAACTGGAAGGTTGTCGTTTCGATGGAAATCGACTTTCAGAAAATCTGCATGATTCTCCCAGTGTGTCATCTGTTCTCCCTTGTTACATGGCCTGGATTCCACAGGTACTAAATTATTAAAAACCCTAAACTTTCAAGACCCATAATTTGATTTTTTTCTGTGTAGTGGCTTTTCAGTAAGATGTTGCTGACCTGTTTTCCTTTAATTTCAAAATAAAAATTGCAGTCTTTACTAGGTAAAGCAGTTACTTACTTTATTTAAAAGAAAAACTAATTGTAATTTTTTAAATATTCTTTAGCTTATATTGCTTATATGAAGGCCAGTACTTTTTTTCAGTCATACCTTTTTTTCTTTTTCTTTTAAAAAACTAGCATATTTTCAAACCTGTATTTGTTAAATGTATACATGTGTTTATGAGTTCATTCTTAGAATATACTTTCTTTGCATTTTAAATATTAAAGTAAAATGTAAAGGCAATAAAAAACAGGGAATATGATGTGAGCTGTAAGCAAGGAAAGCCTTTCTCCTACTTAAACTAATTTTAAAAAATGCCAGTGCTTGCAGATTTTAAGATGAAAGCAAAGTAATCCAAACAGTAAAAGCTGTTACTGCTTCTGCCCTCCAATTGTCATAGCAATCGCTAATAAATAAAACAAAAAGTAACAGAGAATGTATTCAAGGATGTGTCTTTTAACTAAAAAATTGCTTATTGTAGAATTCATCCCACTTACATTTAGGAAGCCCATCCCATCAGGAGGTAGCTCTAATAAATCTGTCCAGGTGTGACTCTAGAGACAGCCTAGACCGCTATGATGACCTTTGTATATTGTCATAGATGGTGGGCGAGGAGCTCCATTGCTAACACTCTGCTGTATCCCAACCTTTTTTTTGTTTTTTTCTCTCATTGTTATTTCCAGCAGGGGAGACACAGCATTATATTATAGTACAGCATTAGAAGTATAAAGGTCAACAGATTTAGACCTTGAATACAGAAGTAAATGCTGGACACCATCTGCACCATTGCTCCCAGCTTGATTAGGAAAGAATATACTGAAAATTTTTAAAAAAGGACAAAAACCATAAACATCACAAAACCTCTTAGAAAGTTGACCAGTGAAAGATTTTTCAGTTTGTCAGTATTTACAGGGTTTTTTTTTTTAGATAAATAAACAGATTTCTTATTTATTTGAGAAGTGGTGCATGGGATAAATAAAGAATTGCCAAGCATTCTTATATGTTGGCTCAGTGGTAGATGGTGGAGGATGGTAATATCCATGGTTACACCAAAAGGAAACACATTTTAAATGAGAATTCTAAGTAGTCCTCCTATTGTTGTAAAAGATACTAATTTTGTGTTTGAAATAAAACAGATTTTTTAGTATTTTTATGAATAAGACTATTTTTTTAAGCTCTAAAGATAGGATCCAAAAGTTAAAAAACAGCAGAGAGCTTTATCTCTAAAATTAAAAAATGAGATTTCTTCAATAACCAATGAATTAAACTTTTTTCAAATGTACTTAAAAATTTGAAATGAATAGCAACCCACATCTTTATGTTGGAAAAAAATATAATTCTTAAAAAAACATAGGCCATAACTTGTCAACTGCCCAGATTTTTAATACAAAGTGTCTCTAAGGATAGAGTTTTTCTGAATTGGTCTACCCTTGAGTTGTTCTACAATCACTTCAAAAATTGACTATAATCAAATACTGTGCTCAGAAACCAAAGCAGAATTGGATATCATGCATTTCCCTTAATTTCATTACCTCTCTTTAGGAGAAGAGTGCATAAAATCGAACATATTGTCTTAGAATTCTTAGGTTTTGAATTTGTTTTCTTTTCTCCATAAAACCTTTTGAAATCTAGTAAGCAAAAGTATATGTACAATGTAATGCTTTGAAGTAATTTTCAACCAAACTTAATGTAGCCTACAGGATTTCTCTGAGAGAACCCCTTCAAAATCCTGCAGTGCTCTAAACAAAATATTTTGAGCTACTAACATTTTGCTTATTCTCATTAAACTGTGAAGGTCCTTTCCAGTTTTAATCCCATAGATCCCATGCTGTGAAGGGTGTCACTAAAGGGGATGGAGCTGTGTGTGAGGCAGTCTGACAAAGAGAACTTTTGGACTGTACTTAAGCCAAGGACATAAGGATTTGTAAATCAAAAAGACTTCCATTAAATGTCTTTAACCCTCCAGTATTGTGATTCCTTAAAACATCAGTGGGATTGAGAAAGGCGCAAGAACAGATATTTTGTCCCTAAAAAGCATAAAAACAGGTCTTTGAAGAAAAACTGGCCAGCTTCTGTCTCCCAGCTTTGGCAGAATTTAAATTCTCTGATTACATTTTACTGTCAGTCTGGCCAGCATTTAGTCTTCTTCAGTAGAGCTAACCAAGGGATAAATGGGGTAAGTACAATCCTTCTGAGAACAGCTGAGTTCCTGATTATTAACTTATTCTATACAAATATTACCACACATAGGTCTTTTGCAAGCATTGAAACACTGTTGTTCAAAAGACAGGGGAAGTTGATTTTCAAAAGAAACAGCAAAATTCTTCAGTAGTGGCTTTACAACTCACATGCAAGACAAAATGCTTTAAACAATAACTGTTTGCATGTTTCCTTTTTCCTGTTTTTAGTTATTTTCTAATATTGGACCATCACTGACTCACATTTGATGTGATTTGAGTCAAAGTGACACTCACTTTTATTTTAAATTCTTTTCTGACAACTGTGCTGCTTTGTTATTTGGTTCTTGAAAATCTGACATTTTCCTGTTGACAGGAAGGGACATTTTGAGTCTGACGGAAAACATGCTTAAATATATATCAGTTGAATCAAACCCTGAACTATTTACAGTTTCAATAACATGATGGGTTGAAATTAAGTGCTGTAGGAATGGAGTCTTTGAGCTCAGTAGTGTGGTCACACATGGACAGTGCCCCGTGCAAAGCTCTGGGAGGAGATTGCATCTGAGGCAGTTTGCAGTACAGGCAGCAGAGAGGGGCAGTTCAGTAAAATAGCCTGGGACGTGTGGGGTAAGATTTTTTGGATTGTAGTTCCTGCTGTATGATGCTTGCAGCTATCTCAGCTCACCCCAGGGCTGTGCCACAGGAGCAGGGCAGGGTTTGCTGCAGGGCTGGCAGGGGCAGCAGGCTCTGCCAGGGTACAGCCACCCCAGCACTGCAGGGACAGCCGCTCCCTGCGCTACAGCACACGGGCTCCGAGCAGCTCCCGCCCTGCAGGAACTCATCAGTGCTTCCCTTAGCAGGGTCTTAGTTTTGGGAGGGTTTTAGCTGAAGGAAGACTTTGCTATGTAGTTATTTATTTCCTGGTAAGTTTGAGTTATGGAGCGAGCAGTCCTTCTGAAGTCTCTGCTTCATTGATAATCCTTCTCCTTAGTGTCCAGAATGAAGACTTTCTTGTCCCAGGTTGCAGTGTCCAAACTGTATCTTAACTTTAGATCCCATACCAGTGGAGATTTTATTGCTTTCTCATGTTTTATTATCTTTTATTTAAGTGATAACTAAGTGCTTGTTTGTTGGCAGGATGCATATGGTCCATATTCTCCAGAGGAATGCATATCCTTACCAGTCTACACTAGCGTGGAGAGGGACCGTGTGGTGACAAATATTGATGTACCTTGTGGAGGAAACCAAGACCAGTGGATTCAATGCGGTGCTGCTTTATTTTTAAAAAATCAGTAATCAGAAACTGCATTAACTTGCAAAGTTAAGAGACATTTAAACATCTAATTTCTTACTTGCTAAAAGAGAAATTTAGATTAATTGCTTTTATATTTTTAAAGCAATGGTTTATTAATTCCTGTTTATTTGCTTTTATATTTTTAAAGCAATGGTTTATTAATTCCTGTTTATTTTTTTAAGATGCATTCAAATAATTCTGCTTGATAGAACTTTAGTGTATCTTTGTGGGGTATTGTAAAAATTAACATGACCCTATCAGCAAACTGCTAATTTGGATTGTTTCTCTAGATTGTAATGTACTATATTTCGTTCTTGAAGTTGTTGAAATCTCTTCTAGTTTGCTCAGAAATACTGAATAAAAATTCAAAGTTAGCATTTCTTCTTTGATTTTTTTTTTCACTATCCTTTTGGAACCGTTATTCTTATGCCTCTGTTATTTAATAAAATAAAATTTTAAAACTTACTTTTTGTAACTGAAATTTAATATTTTACTTGAAGATAAGAATCAGGATAAATGTTTCAGTCTCTTTTAATGTTGTTTTACTTGTAATTATATTTCTTTGTTTAGGTAGTAAATAATAGGACTGATGAACTTCATGTGGAGTTACAAATTTATGTGGAATTACAGAGTTAGATTACTATCATGGAGTATTTCCCAGAAGTTACTGAAAAAAAAAAATAACGAAGCTGTACTAAGTTCCAGTAAAAACTGAGTTCCATGAAGGCCTGCAATAGCCAAACAATACCTTAGACAAAATAAAAGATTTCTATCCAATTGTTAAATGTAAAACAGAGGGATATAATAGTGCTTTTGCTCTGTGATGTGAGAAATGCCTGGAATCTTGTCCTTAGTGCAGGCTACCCAAATTTGACTTCACTGTTTTATGATGTATCATGTTGGGATGCTGTCATAGCACTGGAGTGCAATTAGACAAAATCCTAAAATCCAATAGGAAGAAGCATTACTGATGTCTCAAAATAACAGTTGTGTCTAATTTTTAAATGGAATTACACATGAATGAAGATATTTTTAAAGGCCAAAGGCAAAACACTTTATTGGTTTGCTTTGAAAACAAAATAGATGCTTTCACTCTGATATATCTGATAGATTTTATATTCATTTTGAAGTAGTATTTAAATTAATATATTTCACTTTCCTAACATTTTTTATTGAGAGTTTGAGGGAGAGAGAGGGAAAGCAGAGAAAAGATTGGCCTTGTCTCCAGGTCAACTTCCTGAAGAAGGTATTTTTCTCTCCTCTATTGTTCATGGCTTAAACTTGGTCTTTTATCTGTATTTGGGAAGATTTCCATTTTAGTTTTTCTTCCAATTAAAAGCTGTCCTAAAATAATTTGATACAATTGAACATACATTTTTAAAATTTAATCCTGTCTAAAAGCAGAATGGAATTACTTAATATTTTCTAGATAATTGCCTCATCTTCCTTTATGTATTTCACTCTGATTTACTGAAAAGAGTAGCCAATTTGGGAAAAAATTGTTTCTGAGAAAAGTTTTGGGGAAAAATGACTAAGTCTCCATCAGAACAAATGCACTAGTGTAAATCTATGTATAAGCTTTGTGAGGATTTAGAGGGTGATTTGTTGAGAGAAAATATTCTGCCATACTAGACTTAATTGGAGAAAATATTGCAGTGGACATACTTTTAATTCCCATAGGCACATGTAAAGAACATGCTGCAACTTTCCCTTTTGAATCAGACATTTTCATAACCTAGACTGAATTTCAGCTCTCCTATATCTCAAACTGAGGCATCAGTTTACTGGCTCTTATGAATTCAAACTTCTCTCTTGTGGGCAGGTAGAGAAATACAGATACTCAGCTGTTCCTAACTGCCTGTTAGGACAAAGATGTCTGGAAAATAATACATCTTTTAATCTACCTTGCACAGAAAGTAACTACCAGAGACGTAGTAGGTGGCTTTGATGACCCATCCTGCTTGAAATGGGAAATAGAAGTCTACTGTAGTGAGTGGTAGAAATCCTGAAATGAATCATTAATAGAATATTCTTGGGATATCCATGTTTTGTATTTTTAATTTTTTTTTCTCTCCTCCTTGTAAGCTTCATAATGCCTTCCATATTGCCGAGAGAAATAGGATTATTATTTAAAATTTCTCCTTTCAAGTCTCCTCTTGCTATATATCTAGTCTTACTGGTTCTGATAATATACAGATATTGATCCTATCACAAAGCACAGATATAAAAGAGACTCCTACAGACCTACCACCCCATATTTCTATTTCAGAGCCAGGAACTGATTCAGTTTCTTACTGACAACTTGTCTGTATCCTAACCCCTTAGAACTGGCCTGTCTGTGGAGGTTTGTTACCTCTTCTATCATCCACAGATTTAGAACTGTGGAGTATTTCTCCAGCTCACAGCCTCAGGAGTTTTGTTCTCAGACATGCATTCATGCATTTCTGTCAGAGCCTTCTCTTAGCCAGCTTGATTAAATCTCATTTTGTTTGGTTGTCCTCTCAGTTTAGAGCCCCTTCATGTTACTGGAACTGTCTGTTTGCTTCTGCTCTTCTTAAGATCTTCCCGGAGTGATATGGGGAAAACCCAATCTTCTTAATGTTTAGCTAAAACTGGAGCATTGAGTTGTATTTTTATTTGGTCAGAAGTCCCGTGGGAGGCCATTGAGGCTGATCTTTGTTACAGATGTGAAAGGCTCTCTCTTCTGGAGGTGTCTTTGGTGTCTTTATTTTTTCAGCACAGGACAAAATACTGATTTAAATGTCAAGCTAATTTTTCGGCTTGAAATCAAGTAGATTTTTTAATTATGTAATATCATCATCACAAAAAGAACCCCAAACCTTGGAAGCTGTATGTTACACTCACAGTGTATTAAGCACTATGTTTGATACCTATTTTGCTTAAGTGATTTGCTAATCTTTCCTTCTCATAACTGGATTTATAACTCTAATGCTTTAGATGGCTCCCAGATGACCTAAAGAAGAAAAAGAAATTACTTATCATGTGTTCCTTGATATGTATTGTCCGTTTGTATTGTATAATATGCTTTCTTTCTACTCAATACTGTAATCTAAATGAAAAATACTATAGGTAACTGCTACTCTAGATCACAGGAATTATATTTTCAGCAGTAAAAACAGAACTGTAGAGTTTTTATTACCACCAAAGTGCAGCTGTATCACATGCACAGGCCATTGAGAAATATGAATCAGGAAACATAAGAAATAAAAACATCAGAAATGCCTCAATGGTCTGAGTAGGGTTTGAAAGAGTCTCTTCTACTATTCAGTTTCAAGGTTATAGAAACTTGTAAGATTAAAAAGAGATACATAAAGAGATCATAGAAAGCACACATTACTGCTCTGTAAACATTCTCTTTTGAAGACCTGAGAAAGGCAAATCTTTAGTAAGTGAAAATCGTTATCAACAGAAATCAAAGTGACAAAATGCAATGTGAAAAAAACCCTAAAAGAATAACAAAACCTTTGAAAATAATGATAATGCAGTAATATCCGAATGTCTTTAAAATGCTTTTTCTTTTTTACAAATGCATGTAATTTAAATTTGAAAAGGAACTGTTTCTTCCTTTTACACCTTATAGCAATCAGGTTTCTGTGAGATATTGGTGCTGTCATCCATTGGAAGAAATGCTGTTTGGTGCATTTAGCAAATTCACTGCAAGTCTACTGACACAGAGCGTGCTGTGTGCCCAAACAGGAGAATACATGTTTGTTGAAGAGTCAGACTCATATTTTGCTATTTGGGATAAACAATCTTTCAGAAACAAGACTTTTGATGTGGATAGAATACCTCATGTTTTAGTGCTAAGTCAAGTTGATTTAGGATTTTTTTCCCATGAATTTTTTAGAATTTCACTGAAATCCAAATGCTGCAGTGAAAGGCAAGTTATGCAAGTTATGCTGAGTATAAATAGAACTGGTGATGCAAATTGTCTTTCCCCTCTGTTTCTTTATTTCAGCTTTCATAGAACCAATACTCAGAACAGCAGTAATTTGTTCCCATACAGCTATATCATTGTTAGAGTTGAAGGGGGAATACCGTGAACTCCATGCTCAGAAGCATCAAATATGAATTATACAAGTTCTTAAACTGATAGACTGTCTTTGAACAACAAAAATGGGTTTGCATAAATTATACTTAATGTTGGTTTCCATAATAAAAATGTGCAGCATTTACCAGAATTAGAAATTTTGATATGAAGTTTTACATAGACATTTTTAATTCCCTTCAATTTTTACATTCTTAATCCTTTGGAAATGAAAGGTGTGAATGAGAAACTAGATGTGGGAGAGTCTGAAGACCAATAAAGAGTGTGTCACTCTTGAGAAAACAAGCTCAGGCTCTGTAGGTTCTTATGCTGTGCTCTCCTCTGAAGGTGTGCAGCTTTATCAGTGCACTGGAGTTCTTCACAGATGAGAAGCTTCCCTGGAAACCCATCCTCCTGAGAGTCCATCCTCCTTCAGCTCAGCTCATGGCCTCCAGTCGCTGAGGCTGCGTAACTCAGCCCCATCTCCTGCATCTGCTTTCCATTTCAGATACTGAAGCTCCTTACAAGGTCTTAAGAAGAGCAGAGCTCAACAAATGAATGTCTTTTAAGAACTGCCAGTCTTTAAGGTCTAGATTTCTTACTTCTAGTTGTCATGACCTTTATGTAAGATACCTAGAAAGCAATGAAAGAGGTTTTTTCTACTTTCTGTATATTTAGTGCAAACAGAAAGACTTTTCACTGGCCTGCTTTAGAAAATCAAGAAAGAAAATTGGTGTCACTTCTTTGAACAGCTTCATAATAATTACTGTTAATATAGGCAGCAGTGTGCCTCAGGAATAGTTCTTAGGATATGATCTTTGTGGAAATTGAATTAGTTATTTCCTTTTATTTTTAAACTTGAATTAATTTGACTGAATTATAGCACATAAACAGTCACAATAAAATATCCAGAGGTCTTTGCACAGGCTAGTTCTAGAATGGGTGTGTAGGTATGACAGGCTAGTCAATGCAAGAATTTGGGTATTCACCCTGTGTGAGAATATTCCACAATTCTACTTTTTACTCAGTAAAGCCATCTGCATTGCAGACACATAAATTAACTAAGAGCACACGTCATTGGAACACAGTGTAGATACCCTATCTGGTGTTCATTCCTGCTGGGTGATCCTGCAAGGAAACTTGCCTGAACTGCAGTAAGCAGATGCCCTAGGTGGATGTCAGGTCTGTGTACTCCAACCGGGAGCAGTTTCTACAGAAGTGTCAGAATGGCTGCTGCCTTTACATCTCAGGAGACTGCAAGCTGCCACAGATCTCTTTAGAAGATATATTCTTTATAGTTTTCCCCCACTGTTAGATCTACTTAATTTTTCAGAGCAGCAAATATGGATTCTTATTAACAGATCAACCTTGGAAAACATAATTAGCAATCATGCTTATGAAATGTTTCAGATAGGCAATTTCATTTTCAGAGCTGTCTGACTCGTCTCAGCCCCTGGCAAGGTGAGTTCTCCTCGTGCAATCCCACATGGTACTACTGCCTAAGAGGATTTTCAAACACTTTCTCTACCTGCTGAGATCGGGAAGAAATGACTGTATCTTCAGAGGGCTTTTGGGATGGGCACGGTCATATCAGCATTTCCCACTAGGTGGTACTGTGGACTAGACCCTGGTGAGAGCCTGGCACAGCAGACTGAGGTGGGTTTGGAAGGTAAAGACAATTTATAGTCTACACAACATTGCTTCTACAGTCCGTTCCAAAGGAAATTTCTTACAGCAGTGCTGAATAAGCAGCTACATGTTAAAAAAAATGCTTCTAGTTAGTTGTGATGTAGTTCTTGTTAGAAAGAAGTGATTCAGCAAGTGAATTTCTCCTTCCTTCAAGAGGCCTGGTTTGTGCAAGTGGAAAAGGCACTGATTGACCACTCTGGCCCATTTGCAGCTATTTCTGTACATCTTCAGTGTCTGCATAGGAAGAAGGAACAGTGAGGAGAAGGGTGTCTTTGCAGCCACCAGCCTCCTGCTCTGCATCAGGCAGAGTGTGAGCAGTGGGCTGAGCAAGGTGAGCCTTCCCTGCACAGTGTTGGCTGCACACACCTGGCACTCTGGGCCCAGTGCTGGGCAACCCAGTGGAGACACAAACATATTGGAGTGAGTCCAGGCAAGACAGTGGAAAACTTGAGAAGCTTCACCAAAGGGTTGGAGCACATGACTTATGGGAAAAGGCTTAAGGAACTGGCCTTCTTCAGCCTGGATAAAAAACAACTTTTATGGGGAGGGACTTATTGGCAGCTTGCCATTGCCTACATGGATGTTATCAGATTTCATGGCAGGAGGACTGGGGACAAGATGTTATAACTGCATACTGGGAAAAATATTCTCCCCCTGAGAACAGTCAGGCTACAGGTTTCCCAGAGAGGTTGTCCAGTCACCATGCTTGGAGGTATTGAAAATTGGACTGGATAAGACCCTGAGCAATCATTATGACCTCAGAGCTGACCCTGCCATTGGGGACATCCTGGTGTCCCCGCCAACCTGAAATACACTACACCTCTGTCTGGTGGATTAGTTACGTGTTCATCATTTCAAGCACAGTGTATAAATTACAGTAAGAAAATAATGTCATTCTGCTCTTTCTACTTTCTGCTCCATATAGAAATGACCTGCAAGTCCTTCAGTTTTACTGCTGCCTCATAAGCTATCAGCAAGTTCAGGGGTTAGTCAATGGAAAATGAAGCAGTTCACACAATAAATGGATGAATGAAATGTTAAACCATAATAGAGCAGGCCAAAAACAATTTAGAGGAACCTCACTTAAGGCATAAAACCAAAAATAAATGTTCTGAACACTTCAGAAGCAAGGTGCCTGCCAAGGAGAGTATTGGGTTGTTAGATGAAGTGCAAAAAGAGTACCCAGGGAAGGTAAGATCACAACAGAAACCTAAATTCTTTGCATCAAAATTCATTTCAGAGAACCTGAATATGGTTCCCACGTTGACGTTTCAGTCTATGTTTTTAAATAAGGGATGAGCCTTAGGGATCATCTTAAACTGACTTGTCAAAATAAAAAGTTTTAGAAGAAACTAGAAAATAGCTGTAAGAAATAAGTTATTAGGTCCTCATCCAAGGGTCCTTAAGAAACTCAAGGAACACCAGCACAATGGTGGCTCACTAGTCAATATGGGTGTCTAACCTTTCATTTAAGTGGACTATGGTTCTAGGGGAAGGAAAAGTTCTCTCTTTTTTTACAGTCTTCCATAAAGACTTTCTTCTAAAGCCTACTGAAACTGTAAACCAAAAAAATTCGATACTCAGCTATCTTAAAAACAAGGAAGCTCAGCATAGATTTTTGTAAGTAATTTTAAAGAAATTATTTCTTAGCCTTTAAAAAAGCTTGAATTTATTGATGGAGTTAGAAAAATAATTTCATACAGTATACAGAGATTTGCAAAGTGTGGGAAAAATTGGAGGAAAAGAACTAAGCTGTACAAGAAAAAATGAGAGAGAAAGAGAGAAATGGAGGGTAAGAATGAGTAGTGTTGTGCCATTTTAAAACAGCTGAGGATCTCAAATTCCTATTTGATCTTTATCAAGGCAGGAATCCCAGGCCAGAATATTTGCTATTCCTCTTCAGTACAATGACATACTTCATTAAGGAGAAGTCTGCATTAATTTTACTACATTCAGGTGTGCTGTGCCCAAGGATAGGTTATCTCTCAACCTGTGTAACCTTTATGCCTCTCTCTTAAATGCTGCATGATTGATCATCCTGAAAGGTAGCAAAGAGGTAATCAGCCAATTTTTACTTTGTCCTTCCTTCCTTTCCTTCTTTCCTTTCCTTCCTTCCTTTCCTTTCCTTCCTTTCCTTCCTTCTTTCCTTCCCACATCTTGGCAGTTATGATCCAGTTCATATCAAAGAATAAACTGTATCACACCTGCTTCTAGGGATTTCTTGGAGGAGGAAAAGAAGAATCGCAGGAATTAGTACAAATGAAAGTATCTTGACTGCATTTCCTGGTCAACTCCTGTAGTAATAAGAAACAGACCTGAAGGTTTCAAACTGATCACTTCCAGCACAAAGCTGCTTCTAGGAGTGAGCTGATGAGATGTGAAATGCGTGTTGCCACAAGCAAGACAAAATTACCCTGTCCTGTGTCTGTGATGCCAATGTAACGAATCCCTGTAAATCTTATTTTGAAACAGCTTAAGGTAGGTGCTTGAAATATGTTTTATTCTATCATTATTGAAATAATTGTCTTTCCTTGGATGGAAATGAAAAGGTCCAGAGTAGTGAAACTGGAAACAAGCCTAAGCTGAGGTAGTAGAAATCTGATGCAGATTTCAAAAAAGCAAGTGAAACGTGGCAATTTCCTAAGCAATTGAAAGTTGAAGAGAACAAAATTAAATAAAGTGAAAGTTTAAAAATAAAGGGTATAAACCTTAAGAATGATTGAAGAATTGCAAAGAATGGATTTGCTATGCTTGTTCAGGAATTATGGAGGGTTTCACTGCTGGAATGTGAGGCATCTGCAGTCTGAAAGCCAGACACCCAGTGGCATCACACCAGCTACCCTGAAGGGTAGTCCACACCAAAAATCTATCAACTTGATAAAGAATTGTATGCCTCGTAAAACAGAAAATATTTGTGCAGTGGAATAATGCAAAGACGAGTCAAATTTAGCATCCGACAGGGTGCTGCCATCATGAATGGAAGGTGAAAGTTGCTGGTTTAGGTCAGGACTACATGTCAACTGATCCAGTGTGCTGCCACTACAAATAAATGGGGAAAAAGAAAACAAAAGGTAATGCACCCAGCAACAGGCAAAAGAAGTAAGGTAAAGCTGTGTATATTTCCTTCTCTTTCCTACAGACTAAAGGTTTTTTTCATTTTTCCAAAGGGCAGATTTCATCTCCTTCCAGGAAAACATGTGTTACCCAGGATTTCCCTGAATATTCCTGTGATGCTTATATATGTATGTATAAACCTTCTTCAAGTTGTCTGAAATGTGAGACATGCTTTTGAAAACTGGATTTTTCTTTCAAGATTCTTTACTTTATACATGTTTATGATATCCTGTCTTAATACTTTCCTCCTGAACAAAACAATCACAACCTTTCAGGGTCTGCTGATAGGAAAAAAATATTTTCCATCTAGCCACCTTCAATGGATTTTGCTAAGTTTTTCTGAATTCTGAACTACCTGTTTCCTTCTTTTTTAAGGATCAGGTGGTCACAAAGTTTCAGGTAACACCATGTAAAATTTTGGTTTTATTCAACATCCATATACTACAGTAAATCACTTCCCACAGGTTTCACATCCTATTGAACAGCACTCTCCCAGTGCTTCTTCATAAACAGGACAAATTTTTTAATGTGAAGGGTTGCCTATCCCCTTTCATTAAATTATGGGAGTTGAGCCAAGTTCAGTTAAGCAAATACTTACTTATTCTTGTCATTTTAATTTAAAGGAATATTAAATTTAAATAAATCTTTACAAATTTGAATTTATTCTTTCATTTTAAAGTTATTTATAAATGGATTACATTTCTTTCCCACCTATGGATGGAACTAACTACTTTAGAGGTAGATGTTTTGCAGAGAAATGTTTATTTTTCTGAAAAAGTACTCAAGATAAAAGAAATATTAATTCTTAATTATTTTGCAACAGTATCAGTTTATGGTATAGCAAGGTCCCTGTGCTCTGGTTTTTTGGGTTTTCTTACCTCTGTCTTATCCTCCAGAAGATGACTTGAACTGCAAAGTTCTGGTTGTTTCCCAGGTGAAGTCACTTCTGTTCCCAAGAGATTTCAGCTGCCCAGAGCAGGCCCACACCCCTTCCCACTGCTGCCGCCTCCAAACTTTTAACAGAACAGAAATGGATTAACAAAGAGTAAGAACAGGCAGGAACTTTATTTTCTTTCAAAATTGCAAAACCACTTTTATGTCTAGCCTATTATGAACTGTTTTTAACATTATGGAGGACATTTTCAAAGTATACAAAGTGCTTTTTAGTGATTTTCTTGGAAAGTCAGGAAGGGAGTGATACATCTGTTGAAGGACTATCTTTGCACTCAGCTCAAAGCATCTGCTCCTGAATGTTGCTGGAGACAGGGGAGGGCAAGGAGTAGGATCCATTGTGTGGGTTGTTTAATCCGAGTGAAATTTTACAGTAGATCTCATATGATCACAGCTGGTTGGAGCAGGGTGCTAGTAATGCCAAAGTTGTGAGTTTGACCCTCACATTCAGTTCAGAGTTGGGCATGAGGGTCCTTTGTGGGCCTCTTCCAACTCAACCTCAGACTATTCTGTGATTTGACAGAAGTTATTTGTTGAACATATATTCCATTATGACCGCCCTGAAGACCTGTCTGGGGCAGCGTCATTAACATAAATCATCAAAAGGAATAGTACTGTGGAAAACTTGGAAAATTTACATGGACACTCAGAGCAGCTGTAAGTCAACACATCTCTGTTTTCTTCGGAGAAATTGTGCTGGTTCACATCAACTGATGAAATGTCTCACCGAGTTAATTTGACCTTAAACAATTCTGTGCAGTGGGGGCATGGCTCTGGTGAACAGCAGAATGTATTGGTTGGGGTTTTTTTGCTGGGGTTTTTTTTGTGTTAAGAAATTCATGCTAATTTCTTTTTCCTTTGGAAAATTACGTTTCATTACAACATGACTTCTGAGAAGGAAAGTACATTGAAACTAGTTCCAAATAAGAGATTAAAAATGGGTATTAGACTGTCCCTCTAGGGTTGCTGCAATACAGAAGTTTTTCTCTCTCAATTTGTAAGAATTTTCTGTTTTGACATATTCCTCTATATTTAAAAGAATACCCTTATAAATGAAATACCAAAACCACCAAAGGATACCAAAATAAATTAAATTATATACCTGAGATCAATCTAATTTAATTTCTCTAAAAAATTATCCAATCACAAAATCTCTTCAGTAAATACTAAAATTATGTGTCAAGACAATTAATTTTCTTTGTAAACAATGATTTGATTTAATCCAAGATAAATGAGTGCATTTTTTGTCAACTACAGGGACCCATTCCTGCCATTATAAAATTTAGTTTTCAGAATCTGGCCAATTTCAATGTACATACTGTAGCCTTTACTCCAAAAAAAAGTGAGTACAATTTTAGATTCCTTCTGGATAAATTGTCTGCCAGCTTATGACTCCAAAAACTGTGGCACTGGAAATTCTTCTCCCAGACTATAACAGCACCAGCAGTTCAGCCCTATGATAGGAGATGAGTTGCAGGCACTGTCTTAGAGCATGTGCCCTGGATTTTCATGCTATTTGGTTTCTATAGATTGCTGCAACATTTGGGGTTTGTTCTGGGTGCTGGAGCAGAAGTATAAAAAATTGTATTGTCAGACAAGCAAGAAGACTACCAAAAATTTCAAATTTAGTCACTAAAATAGCTGTTGCCCACGGTACAAAGTACAGAAAACAATCTGAAACCACAGACATCAGTATTTCCCTTCAGAATTCAGAATACAGGATGTGATATTTTGATAATTATGAACAGGACTTTGGCAGTGCTCAGGCTCATTAATCCTCTGGAGTTATGAACCTTATCAAAAATACTGTCTTGTGATTTTAAGGTTTTCATGAGGATTTGGTAGTCAGCAAACCCTAGGTCTCTCAAGTTTATACTGAAGTGTTGACACAGGCTTTTACTTGGGAATAATACCAGGGTATTTTTCTATACACAAAATGACTATTATCAGCATTTGAGTGTTTTCCAACCAAGTTATCTGCTCCAAACTGGGATGAGATATAGCTTTCACTTGGCCTAGCAAGCCATCTTCATCCGTCAAGATATGACCTAAAATCCTGCTGTAGCTGTAGGTCCCAAGAGCCTTGCCCCAGTTCCCCACACCACCTAGGAGAGCTTTGGCACCAGCAGTCGTAGAACACTGGGTTTGCTCACCATTATGTTGAGACCCCTTTTTTTTTTTCTTTTTTTTTTTTTTAAGTGAAACTGTGGAAGTCCTTTCATCCTATGCTAAAATTAGTTTGTAAAATGGGTGTCAGGAGCCATCTGAAGGCAGCTGAGCTGCACTAACAGATAACCCAGGGAAGCAGAACTCCTGTCAGCCTAACCTCAGTTCTGGGAAGGCCATGGGACAAACCACCCTGAGTGCCAACACTCAGCGCACGCAGGACAACCAGGGGATCAGGCCCAGCCAGCACAAGTTTGTGAAAGGCATGTCCTGCTTGACCAACCTGATCTCTTTATGTGACCAGGTGACCCTCTCAGTGGATGACAGAAACGCTGTGGAATTTGTCTCCCTGGACTTCAGTAAAGCCTTTGGCGCCAGGTCCCACAGCATTCTCCTGGAAAAACTGCCTGCTCATGGCTTGGACAGGTGCACTGCTTGTTGGGTGAAAAACAGGAGGCTGCACTCGGAAGCACACTTGATCACTTTGAAAGACAACTGAAATTCACTGAAGACTCATGTATGGAAATGTTGCATTGTGTTCAAAAGAATCCAACAAGTAGAGCCTTTGTAACTCAAAATATGTGGGATTTTTCCTCCTTTTCCTTTATTCACTGGCTTTTCTGTGTTGTTCAATGGTTCACACACCTCTCAGTAGAGATGGGATGACTTGCTAAGAGCAAACGTGTCATGCATGCCAAGCCTTGGTAGTAGGAGACAGACCTTTTAATGTCATCCAAACACAGATGAAATGAATTGGCTTTGGAATTATTTTCCTTTAATTCCTCATGCCTCACTCAAAACTTGTGAGGTCCCCAAAGCAATAAAAGAAACACTTCAGCCACACACTTCATTGGTTTCTTCTGGTTCTTCTGGGCACAGAGGGGCATCCTGCCAGAAATAGTTGTAAATGCCACCATTCCTATAAAGGACAGTGAAAATTGTGTTTTCAAAATCCATCAGTTGTGACCAATTCTTCCTAAACACCTCTTGGGCTTTTCTACAGGAGGAACAGCTGACAGGATATACAGAGGCAATAAAAACATTTAAAAATTGTCAATACATCAGGCTACAGAGCCATGCAAGCTGCAAAGCCCCAGTAGCACATCCAGACCGTGACTATTCATTGGAGTCCTGCACGGCTTAGAAGCAGTAAAGGGCACAGGATGGGATGGAGGCTGTAAGTGCTATCATTGCCCATCATAATGAAAATGAGTTAAAAGAGGCCGAGAGGCTTCTCTGAATTTGTGCACTGAGGAATGCATAACATGGCAGGAAAACTCAGTGCCTGCTATTCCTCCCTTGTCTCTGACTTTTCAGGAGTTTCGTGCAATGGGGGTGACTTACCCTAATAAATTGCTCTACTGTGAACTTTTATGTTGCATTGAATTAGATTTAGATTTTGTATTCTGTTTAACAAAGCTTAAGTAATAAATTAGTGGATAATTGAAAAATATATCTTCATACAAATATAGCTGATACTGACAGAAAGATTCCAAGATAGAGCAGTGAGGCAATGTATTAAAGTTACTGAGTAATTGTAATATACAATAATTATTAAATAATGCATTCTCTGGGTTAATTCTCCATATTGATTTATTTGGAAGGAATGGACAATAGCAAGGGACAGTACAGAAGAATACAGCAGATGAAGCAATATAATTTAGGCAAATGCTTTACTGGCATCATAATGACAAGGTGAGATCAAGTATGAAGAGGTACAAGCTCATGGGTCAGAGTCAGGGTATGGCCTCACTTGCATTGTTGAAAACTGGATTAACTCCTACAGTGAACATAGATGTGCTGCAAAAATGAGATCTGATGTTGGCTATGAGAAGTTTCATCCCAATGTATTGAGATGCACTCCAGCTAATCTGAAGCAGGAAAACAGTTGGTCCAGGATGATTGGCACCAGCCAGTCTGACACACTGACTGAATGGAAACTTGATTAAAACCAAGGGCTATAAAAAAATGTTCAGTATTTAGCATAAGAAAATAACAAACCAAAAATTGCAAAAAACCACATCAAGACACCTTGAGGCCGTATTTGCACCTTGAAATGTTGACTATTTTTGTATTATCATAGAATCACAGAGTCTTAGAGTTGGAAAGGTCTCACAAGGGTTATCAAAGTCCTCCTTCTGGCCCTGATCAAGACAACTACAAGAATCACACCATGTGCCTGAGAACATTGTCCCAGTGCTTCCTGGCCTCAGGCAGGCTTGGTGCCATGACCACTTCCCTGGGGAGCCTGTTCCAGTGCCCAACCACCCTCTGGGTGAAGAAACTTTTCCTGCCATCTAACCTAAACCTCCCTTGAACAACTTCAGGCCATTCCCCCGGGTCCTGTCACTGTCATCACAGAGAAGAGATCACTGCCTGCCCCTCCTCTTTCCCTGGTGAGGAAGTTGTAACTGCAGGGAGTTTTCCCCTCAGTCTCCTCCTCTCCAGCCTGAATAGACCAATGACGTCAGCTGTTCTTGTATGGCTTCCCCTCCAGACCCTTCACCATCTTCATAGCCCTTATTTGGATGTTTTCTAATAGCTTTCTACCCCTCTTACATTGTGTATTTGTTCTTGTTCCTACAGCCTCACTCTGCTTTTAGTCCACAAGCAGAACAGGATGGAAATTTCATTTCCTGTAATATTTATCCATGATGAAAATAGTGGTTCCCCACCTTGGTGGCTCTCTAGGAACTGCTTTAGGAAGCAGCATTATTGCAAGAAAAGCAGGATGCATTATTTCTCTTCTCTTGCTGGTTTGAAATACATAATTTTCTGTATGTTTGTTCACTGTGCTCAGGATGCATGTTGCAATATAAATTTGGATCTTCCTAGTAATTTTTAAGGTTTCATCTGTGTCTGAATGATTCAGTTAAATCCAAGTTGCCCTTTAAAAAGCATAAGTTAACTTCTTTTTTTTGCAAAAATTGAGGAACTTGATACCTCAAGTATTCATGAGCAAAACTCCAGATGGATGTGCTTGGTGGAGAAATATTTTTATCTTGTTAAGGAAAATGCATTAATGCAAATGTGAATACGAGAAGTTATAAACATGAAAGGTAATCCCATCTCAAAGCTACTTACAGAGACAGAAATTATTACCCAGTCTTTATAATGCTGTAAACTGTGTCTGATTTGAACTTCATTTTAAACTCCATAGTGAAAGAGAAATCAAAATTTTCTGTTAAATACAAAAGCTTAAATGAGAATTCAGCACACAGGAGACAGCAGACTGACAATATACAATCTCACTGAAGCTTGAGTGTGCATAGACTAGCACAGTTAATCAAAAACTCCACTCATCTGCCAACTCTTTATGCATTCATCAAAGCTCAGCAGAGAGTTATCAGCACAGAAGATTCATACATCAAGGCTTCAGCTCTGGCTTCCTTGACATCCCAAGTAGATTAGTCTGTGACAGATTTCTGTAGCCCAGAAAGCATCCCAAAGTGGAGCTACCATGGAGATGACAAGCAAATCCTTGGCATCTGATGTCACGTCCACTTGTTCCATCAAAGCCAACAAGGTTTCACTAAGGTTATTGAAGTCATGCAGGTTTAGGAGCTGTGTTTTTATTCAGACAACATGACAGGACAAGTCCTCAGCAGCTCGATGCAGGTGATAACCTTTCAGAGACCACATGAATAAATAAATTCCATTCAGACTCCTTTCAAAACAGACCAAAGGAGGGCTAGATCACAAATAACTGCTCAAAAATGCTCTTTCTGTCCTCACAAGGTATCCCAAAGGAGATCACGAGGTACTTCTCAGTGCCTCAAGGATGCAAGAGTAGAGTGATTTTCTCCCCACATTTGTGTGCCTCATGCAGCTGATGCTGGGCATAGACTGGCTGGATGCAGATGTTTTGACTGGGTGTGAAGCCAGGCATTGAGGGGTGTGCTGCCTGGGAAAATCCCATGGTATGCCTACATAGGAGGTCGGGCAGTTTTTCTAGCATAGGACTAGGGCTGATGTAGAAGAAAAGACCATCCCTATCTAGGGATCTCAGCACTAGGCTCTGGACTGGAGCAAGTGTGCCTGTCTTCCTCCGGGGTAAGAGAAAACCCCCAGCCCATTCATTCTGCTTCTCTGTGTGAGACTGCGATGTCTCTGTCTGCAAAGATACCATTGTACCCCATTTTTCTGTGGCATGGGTGCAAAGCCACCACTTCTGGGGTTCTTCAGCCTGAGGAAGAGAAGGCTCTGGATAGAATTATTATGGCCTTTTAATATATATAGGGGGCTTATAAGAAAGATGGAAGGAGATCTTTTAGCAGGGCCTAACAGGACAAGGGGCTTTAACAGCTACCTGAAAGAAGGTAGATTTAGATTGGAAATAAGAAAATTTGTGTGATGAGGGTGGTGAGGCACTGGAACAGGTTGCCCAGAGAAGATAAAACATCACTGAAATTGCCCAAGGCCAGATTGAATGGGGCCCAGAGAAATCTGATATAGTGGAAAATGTTCCTGTCCATGCCAGGGGTTGGATTAGATGAATGGTCCTTTCTGCCCCAAACCAGTCTATGATTTTATGATCATTCCACTGAGAATTTGCAAATGAATTCAAGACAGTAAATTTATTTTAAAAAATCTGATAGATTGTGGTAACAAGAAGTTAACAGCTAAAGCAAAAGCCATACACACCAGCAAAGCAAACCAAGGAATTAGTTCCCCACTTCGCATGAGCAGGCAGGTGTTCAGTCATCCTTATTAAAGCAGGGACCCATTACACAAGCAGTGACTCGGGAAGAAAAACTCCATCACTCTAGATATGCCTCCCTTTGCCTCTCTTCCTCCCAGCTTTCTATGCTGACCATCATGCCATATGGTCTTGGGTCAGTTGAGGTCAGCTGTCCCAGCTCTGTCCCCTCCCAAATCCAAACCCCCAGCCTTCTTTCTCAAGAAAAGGCCCCATTTGACCATTATGAAAATGTCCCTCAGTTATCAATACTGTTTTCAGCACAAATCCAAAACATAGCCCAATACCAGCTACTGTAAATAAAACAATCTCTACCTCAGCCCAAACAAGCACACTCCCTTTTACCCTTGCAATTATCCCCTGCATCCCACAGATGAAGACTGAGAAAGTGTCTGCTTGGGGCTTAGCTGCCTGACAAGGTTGAACCACACTGATTCATAGTGGTGTGATGCTGTTGGAAGGATGAGGCAGCAGCCAGACTCATTTTGGTATTGCCTTGTAAGGCTCGTAAATGTAAGCTGTCAGCCAGGTATTAGAAGAGGATGATAGACCAAGGTATTGTAAAAATCTATAGAATGATTGCTTTCCTGTGCAGATGACTGGCCAAGCATCTCCACAGAGAATTCTATGCCCTGTTACTTCTTCCAACACACCAAGAAGTCTGAATTACATGGGTTGCATCAGTCACTCGCTCAACAGAAAGTAAATTCTCTGGAACTGATATACAACTTGTACTAAATTCACACCACTCAAAGGAATATTTTAGTTACAGGGAGTTCTCCATTTTCCTTTGCTAAAAGTAAAATCATCAATACATAAACAAATCTACAAATGCTTTTGTACATAAGCTTAGTTTTACTGTAAATGCTGGAATTATAAAGAGATGCTGCTCCCTTTTATAAAGCAGCAGATAAACCCTTCCCTTTAGGTTCCCACAGAATGTTTTTTTACAGACAGCTTTAGGAAATGTCAGTTCCAAAAAGACATAGCTTATAAAAATTATTGAAAGAACAGGCATAAATCTTCAAGACGCTCAGAAGAATTTTCTTCTATATTGATACTCTGCAATGGACTGAATAGATTTTAAAGGTGTTTTTCCTCAGAGGTAGCTGCACTTCTAAGGTCTCAGAGTAGTGAAGCCTATTCAAAATGGAATTTAAATGCACATGTAAGTAATGTAGTGAAAATGGGTTTTGGATAGTGATGAGGATAGATACATTAAAAAAAGATTCCTTCTGGAACCATGTCTATTTGCAAAGAAAAGCATAATTATTGCACATCTGAGCAGGGTCACTAATTCAGTTAAAAATGGAAATGTAACAGGGTCTAGGATTATTTCAATCCCCTTTAGGAATGCAAAGTTCTTTAAAAACATATTTTACTTCCCCAGCTCACAGCTACCTCATCTTAAGAAGAGCTCCAACTGTTTAAATTAGCAATAAATTATGGAAGCCAAGAATTTGACTCAACTGGGCCAATAATCCATTTACCAGAAACTGGCATTTGATGTTCATGTAAACATGTAAACACTGTAAACTCATGTAAATTTTCTCTTCATATTTTATTTCATGTACATACAGACACACTTCACTTGTTTTAAAGTATTTCTTTCATCTACCTCAAGGCTGTGCACCTCTTAGCATGCTTGACCTGCAGTCCTGTTTGTGACCAGAGACTATGTCTCTATCAGTAGTGTGAACCCCAAAAGCCACTGTACAAAATGAGGTATATGGCTGGCAGTGATACCTGGGCCTGTCTGAGACCAGGAGCAGGGACGTGCCACCAGCAAGGTCCAGATGATATCTGGGTAAAGAGAAGTAAGACCTTCTACAATAAGATGTTTCTGACGAGCATCACATTCACATTGACAAGTAGCTGGCTTCATGAGGATTTACAGCCCATCTCTCCCAACACAAGTTAATTCCCAGGTCTAGCTGTGTCACAGATGGAGTCAAGCACCTCACACGTAAGAGGGAAGATACGATATTGATCGAAATTAATGTCCTGGTTTGGCTTTAATTGGCCAATTTTTAATATTGACACATGATTAAACCAATGAAAAGGGTGGATACACCTTTGTGGATATACATTTTAAGACAAGAATCCCGGGAATATTTCTTTCTGATTTCCAGTTTGGGAGAGATAAGAGGGCGGTCTGGCTTCTCCGTGTGATCATGCTGGGTGGGTTCCCTTCCTCCCCTCCCGGCAGCTGGTGGTCTTTATGCCTTTCAAAGTTTAGGTCTGCTTTGCTCTTGGTTGGGAAAGCAAACCAAAACCACTACATGAACTGGTGTTTCTGCCCAGTTTCGAACAGAAACTGACACAAATAGTGAGTTAAAAATGTTCAATGGTAAATGCAACAGTGGTTTAACAAGGTTTGATGGCATGATTAACTTGGTTATTAACTGAATGCAGGGTGAGAACTATCAGGAAAACCCACCTGTTGGGTTGTGGGACCCCTACCTAACTAAACTATTCTAAACTCTTTTTCAGAGAGGAACCTAGTTTCAATCCTAGTCCCAACTTGGTCAACAGTTTATGTTTGAAGGATTATATATGCACAATCTTTTATATCACTCTGCTAAGATTTCAAAGTTTAACATGTTAAAGTTGCTAAAGATTTCAAAGTTTAGTATCTGATGCTATAAGAACTCTCTAAACACTGAGAAATAACCTTGATGTGCCTGCTCAAGGGGAGATCCTGGAATGCAGCCTGCTGCCATGAAGGATTGCTCAGTGGGCCCTGGGCTGTCAACTACCTATGGAGAAAGATGACTAATAGTTGTATACCAGCAAGATGTTAGGGTCATCATTCCAGACCACCCTCACCTACCCTGTTGACATCTGCTCCCCAGATTCCAGAGTGAGCTGGGCGCAGCTATCACAGCCCTTAATGAGGGTTATGGCTTAATCCCGGAGATGGGGGAGGACACTGCCACAAGATACTAACGTGATTTGGCTCCAAAACCAAAAGCAAAGGGAAAGGCAGCCAGACTGAGGAGAGCAGCAGCACTGCAGACACAAAGGGGAGCCTCAAGTTCCTTTTGCAAGCTCAGGCAGGTTCTGGTAGCTACTTGGCTACTCACAAGGCAAAGGATGGATGCAGCTGGGGTGTGAAAACCCCCTGTGAAGTTGTATCCAACCTCTGGGCAGCAACTTTTGTTTCAGGGAAAGACCAAGCACTCCAGTAACATGTTAGCATCTGCTCTGGGCTCTTCAGGCAGCCATAGAGAGATAAATTCTAGCCTTGTCTCCCATTGGGGACCAGCTGGTGCCTTCAATCAAGGAATTCATTACTTGTGTCTTGTCTTTACCTGCCCACTTGCAAATGCTTAAGTGATAAGATTTTTCAGCTTTTCTAAGAACCAGTCACAGGTTTTGCCACTGTGATTTCCCATGAACAGGCAAAGCACTGCTTTTCACCCTCTGATTCATGTAGTTCATACCTGGACTGCTCTTTCAGCTGGGATGAGAGGGTTATCCTGCAAGGCCAGGGTTTGCTTTAAGGGCAGCTCCTGAAAAATGAGTGATATATGTTTTATAATCATAAAATACTTCATCACTGAACCATTCTGTCATTGGGAATATTAAAATACTATCAGAGATATTTTTTGCCGCTGTTATTAAATAGTCATTAAACATTTCTGGAAACAATACTCCTCAGGGATTTGACACTGAAGAATAGACTGTCAAGGCCTAGTCTGACCCATGAATTAGAAAAATATGAACCTACCAAATGCACTAGTCTTCATCATCAGTGATGTCTGAATTCAGCAATTTTCTACATACCATGCAGATTTTGGTCTTGGGTATGTGTCTCTGTACCCCTCACCCAGGACCATGGTGTCTTACAGGCATGTGTAGCACTTGGCATTGCAGAGCATCAGAAGAAGCTGCAAAAACAGCAGGAAAATACACTTATCTGAGGATCTCAAGGGTCATTTTTGGATTTAAAGTGGCAATTGTCCCAACCGGTTTTATACCTACAAAATAGGTCACTGTGCCAGTGCTAGGAGGCAGTGTTTGGAACCTCTGGGTAGGGAAGTGACACAGTTTTGGGGCACAGCTCTCAAAATCAGTTTAACCCATCAGATGTACTTCATGGTGGTTTGACCTGTGCTTTGATGAGGACTGTTTCGTGGCCAATTATGAAGGTAACTATCTCAGGTGATTGTTTCAGGTGTTCAGACTTTGTGTCTACCAGTCTCTCTCATTTAGAGATCCAGGTGCTGCTTCTTCTACCCCTCAAACCAATCACAAATTCCCAGCAGCAGCTCAAAGTTTCTTCCCTGAATGTCACTGTTTTCATGAGATTGATAAAGACAATAGGAGGTTTTGTATCTCTTCCAAATCTGTCCTTTCCAGATGCAGAGGTAACAGTTGCACATCGTAGTGAAGGGAGCACACAGTGGATTTTTCTATTTTTACCTGATTTTTGTATGGCTTCAGGAGAAAATTTAGTGCTTCCTGCTGTCCCTTTAAACTCTGTCGGGATTTTGTCTGCAGGGAAAATCCCCTCTTATTTACAGACTAGTCCAGATTCCCAGGGCATTCAATTTCTCATTCCCACTGCCAGAGATGTGGCTCCGTTGTAGCCAGGCAGTTCGCCTGACTCTGCTGGAAGTTTTGGTCCTCTGCTCTCATACAGATTGCTCTGCTAAGGGAGAACAATTCTCCTTCTTAATGAATATGCAAAAAACCAATTTCCACACTCATAAGTCTCTCAGCTGGTTAGTTAAAAGCCTCCACTGGTGGTATACAACAGCAAGAAACACAGCTTGATTAATCCCCATCTACTGGTCTGAATGAAAACCTGTGCCATTTTGTCACATTGCAGTGACAGAGTCATCATAAAACAATACAGCTCAAAATGGCTCTCACAGATTCAGAAGGTTGTAATGGTATCCCCACTGACCCAAAATATCTGGGGGTATGATAATTTTCCTTTGCTAAAATGAACAGGGGATTGATTTTGAGATTTCATTGTTATGGAAATATATTCTGCTCAGGACAATTACATTTGACTTCCCCCACTCCCCCTGAAGCATCAAGAATATTTAATATGCTACACTGATTAACAGTGTTAGTCTCCTGTTTCTGGGATGATTTGTCTAGGTAATGGATGCATAGAGAATATGCAGAGGAGAAATTGTGGTGTTTCACTATGGATCCTATTATCAGATTTGCCTGAAGAAGTCCTACTTTTCCACAGGGGGGATTTCAAAGCATGAACATCACTCCTTTTAGGGCTCTGATTAATGACATTGATATTTCTTAGTTACCCCAGCCCATGGAGACACCCATGCTAAGAGCAGACCTTGAAGTGCTAGGTGGGATATTGGCCTGGATACAAGTTATCCATGGAAAACTTCAAGTATTTCCTCCCAGCCTGTGCATGTTCTTGGCTCTTTGTATTTGTGAGGATACTATGGAAAAGAGATATGGATTGTTGTAAGAGCCATCATGCCTGGGACTCAATAGAGAACAGAGCAGTTCCTTCACAGGGCCCTATTTAAAATTTTAACATGGTTTGGAGGGAGGTTGTAAAAATCAACAAACATCAGTGACTGCTTAGTCAGATCTATCCATCTGAAGACACAGACAACTCTTTTTGTTTATATTGGGCCATCTGCTCCAGCAGTGCAGCTGGATTCTGCCAACTATACTGGAGCCACTGCTGTACCCTAGCTTCAGGCTCATGCTCTGCCTTTCCTATTGATTTTAATGAGGCAGAAAAAACAGGACATACAAAAACATGCAGAATATCTGCTCTAATTATTTTACCATTTATTGTTTTATTATTTACTATCTTAGGGATAAACATACAAACACAAAATGTGAATCAGTTTGCCTTTTGTGTGGTTTTGCAGATTCCATGTTGAGGCTGAATTCCAATTCCCTTTAGAAAGAAATGACAACATTTCAAATCTCCAGTGTTTCTAAACAGTTTATCTGATTGTCTCCCTAAAACTCTGTTGATTATGGAGTGCATATATGTGTAAACATATATATTATTAATATTTGAACCTAAGCTTCAGTTCAATGTATGCCTCCATATGCAATGCACAACTGCATTTCCCACTCTGAAACTGTGTATTCCTTTATGTTAATGCCTCCTCCTCTTACACTATTTTGTTTTCAAATATCTTCCTTGAAAGCAAAAAACCACAGCATCTCCATTAAAGAAAAAGGGAAAGCATAGTCTAAACATACATAACCCCCATCAATTACACATGAATAACATACAAAATTTAAAAATAAAAAATGATCCTGTTCTGAATAAGAAAAAGACTGAACACCTGGAAGTAAGGATGAGATAGCATAAAATGAAACTTGTATACCATATGATGTCACAGTAAGTTTATTTTTTTTTTTTTTTTCACAAAACAACCTTAGGACTGATATTTCTTAGAGAAAGTAGTAGGGAAGGATAAACAAGAGCAGAGAAGGTTTGCATGAACAAACAGAAACCTACATGGCTGTGAGTAGGATCAGGCAGAATAATGAGTGTGTTTCTGATGGCAAGAGGACACTAGGATACAATTTCTTTCTGTCAGGAGCATCCTTGTGCACTTCATGATGGACTGTGCTTGTGTAAGGATTGAGTTTATATTATGTAGCCTGCAAAGACTCTTGCCAACTAGAGTCAATGACCCCACAGTCCACTCCGAGTCCTGCGCTACCATGTATTTTCCTTTGCCGATCCTCTGACACCTACTATCCTTCTGCATTCTGTGCCACAGATACTGTGCTATGTCATCTCAAAGTATGCAGTTTTTAGATACGTGTCTCAATCCCAGAGAATGACAGAGAGAAGGAAATTTTCTCCAGTCCCCCATCCCATTCACTTCTGTATACCACATATCTCCTGTCATTTCTCTTGGCCAGACCAATGAGGAGTGATGGGATGATGGGAAAACAAGTCAGCTGAGATCTGGTCTGGTTCATCAGCTGAGGAATTTAAAAATTCTCTTTGCTTAGTGGAACATGATATATTCAACCATCCTCCCCAGGACATCTTGTGTTAGGAAAATATGGGAAACCTGCCTCAAACTAGTAAGACCAAGAAGCTGAGTGTTACCACACACAGGTAAAAAACATTTCCTTCACTCTCTCAAAGGCTTCACTCTCCCTCCCTAGATCTTTTCATTACCATTTTAATCACAGTATAACTGTTCTTGTTCCTTCCTCCCTGTAACAAAGCAGATGTAGAGTCAGTAGACTGAACAGTAAATACATAATTGATGGCTTCCTGTGGAGCTTGAAATTTTTTGAAATATATGATCCCGGTAGTCTGCTGATTTTTAGTCAAAAGCGAGAAATATCTACACTATCAAAAATGCTTTCACAATGGAAGACTAAAGATCATGTCCTTTCAGATCCATGCATTTAATCCTGCACTGATATTAATTCAGAAAAATAAATACAATTTTCACTTTCAAAAAGTACAGAACCATTTGAATTCTTTGTGAACACAACTTCATACCTGCATTTCTACCTTCCAAGATAATTTTTTGGCTGCTTTGACTTCACACAGTGTCTTCTGGGTAAAGTGCAAGCTAGTAAGGGTTGAAAGCAACATTGATGTTATTTCCATTAGAGTAAAGGTGAACTTGTTGCCCCTTCTCCTTGTGTAGGGACAGGTGGCCTGTGACATCCTGATGGGTTTATTCTGTTTGATGCTGAAACTCAAATACAGAACTTTGACCCTTTTTTCCCTGCTCTATTCTTCTCCTTTGACTTCCCATCCCCTGTGCAATGAATTTTAAGTGCTATCCTTTCCTTAAGAAAGGAAACGCTGCTGCAAAGAGGGATGATAGATAAATAGATGGATAGATGGATAGAAGGATACATACATACATACATACAAACATACATACAAACATACATACATACATACATACATACATAGGCTTTTTAGCTACAACACCTGTGAGATACCAACCAGCCTGGGGCCTGCATTGGGTTACCCTCTAGTTGTAGCACTAGCTACAATGGGCTACTTGTTTTCTTTATGGTGGAAAAGGGGTATTTTCTGCTTTGAGAGCTCGCAGCTCTATGGACAAAGGAGGAGAAGGAGGAGGCAGCAACTCCCAGAAGCAACTCGCATTATTTTCTCCTCCTTTGTCTGAGGGAATTGTGATGACTTTGAAGCCAGCTCTGGTCTCAGCCATAGCTCTGCCCTGCTGTGTTCCCCTTCCTCTGCCCCTTTTTCTCCTCATTGCCCTATTTAGATTACAGGAATTTGTGGCTCTGCAGTGCACAGCCAAGTGGGACGCTGGTCGCTTTCCTCTGAGCATTTTTGCAGGATGAACAATAACTTGTGCAAAATGAAACTTCCCTCAGAGTGGCCTGTCCAAAAGGATCAGGGAGCTGCAGGAAGGGTTTTCACATGGGGCAGGGTCTTGGGCTGCAGGAGGTGCTCCTGTGAAGTATGGGGAGAACATGGTGGTGGCTATGCGAGGGGCTCTGCTGGGGTGTGCAGCAGATGGAGCAGGACTCTCAGTGCAGACAGCTGAAGAAGGAAGGGTGCACACAGAGCTCTGAGCCCTGGACAGATATGTCCTGCAAGGCCACCCCTTGCTGCCTTGATGGATAGCAATCCCTGTCAGCCCATGCATGGGCATTATTCTTTGCAGGACTCAAAGAGTCCAATTCATTATAGAAAAGCCTATTTTTTTTTCCTTTTTCCACTCCAGTGGAGCATAAATGACCTGAATAAATCCTACTCCTTTGGCACATGTAATGCATGGAATGTGTTGCCGGCGCTGTAACAAGATTTATCTCTTGGCGCATGTTGTGAACACACATTTCTTTCCAGTCAGTAGAATTGTTATAGCTATAGAGCTTGATTATTGAAAGGGGAGCTGGTTGGTGGAAGGAAGATATATAAATGTGATATACACAGTACACGTCAGCCACACCAGCTGGAAAAATCCATTTATTTCCACTGACTGAATAACTCACTTTTGATTCCAGTTTATACAGGTAGGAACACGATTACTCAGTGCCTGTCTCCGATAACTCAGCTAGTGTTGAGCTTTGTTTAGTCTTTGTGGCCAGAGCCAGCTCTTCTCCAGAGCTCCATCTCAGCAATTCCACAGGTGTTCCTGTGAGAACTGGTACAGACCTGCCCTGCTCTAGCTTTGGCATCTCAGGGCAGGTGGCAGGATCTCATATCCACCAGGGGCAAAGAACATATATGTAAAATTAGTAGGAAAGGGACACAAATGGATTTGTCTTGTACTTACAACCATAAAAAACCATTAGATGTTTGGTGGGATGGTGGTTGTGCCACAGAATGCAAGAAATTTCTTTTAATGTGTTGGAAATGCCAGTCACTTTTGCAAAGGTCCATCATGAGGTCTCTTGCTTGAACAGGGGTTGTGAACACAAAGATCTGTGCATCACTAAGAAATAAAAACCTCCACCCCAGTGTTTCAGTGACCCCAGCCTTCTTGGAGGAACAATTCTGCGTTTGTTGTGGATTTCAGGAAATGTGGCTCAAGTGCTGTTGCTGTCCCAAGCAGAGTTGGGCTACTCAAATGGCTATAGGATTCCAGGCTGACCTCTGAACAACGATGGTAACTGTGGCCTTGTGAACACACTCACTGCTGCTGTGCCTCTATCCAGACTGTCTGTGACATATCTGAAGCAATTTCCACTTGTTTTCATTCTTTTCCCCCTCTACCTTTCCTCTGTGGCTAAAACCTGACCTCCAGGTGACTTTCTTAGCCAAAGCAGAAGTGCCTCCCAAATGCTGATAGCTCCAGTCATGGTGATTTTCAGACAGCCAGTCTCATGTTGAGCCCAGAGATGCGGTCAGGGTAATGCCTCTATGTTTTACCAATGAAGAAGCTGGCACACAGCAGGTGAACATCCTCATAAGGATTTTCAGCCCAGAAATCACCAAGCCAGGTGTCTCATTACTGTGTATAATGAAATAGTATCTGAAGAAGAGGGGGAGACAAACATATGTCATTCAAAAATCCCCTGGATTATGGAAAGTGTCCGCTAACAGGGCACCCAATTAGCTTGTGCAGCTTTATATTTTGCCCATCTGTTATTACTAATGTGGCCTCAAGTGTGCAGTTTAGTGCTGCAAACCTTTGGTTGGGACTGTTTTATTAAACTCTGTGGCCTGCGGCATCTGTCTCCAGCTAGAAGAACTGTTTTGGAAACCTTCCAAATCACAAAAACAGTAGTTATATTTTCTGTGTCCCAAGCACACTTCTGGCCTGGTTGATGTTCAGTTTCAGGGAAATATATTCATATATCTATGTGATGTCTTAGAAAGAGGGAGTCTGCTCTGTAATTTTTATGCACTAGACTTTCCACCTGGCTGCGTCTCCCTGCTTGACTCTGCCCTCCATGTCAGGGAGGAGCTGGAAGACCAGAGTCATAGCTCCTCATGCCACACAAGGTCTGCTCCAAGCACCACCACTCATCCTCCTGTGCATGCTTTGATTGCAAGACAGGAGATGTTCCTGAGATCTCAGTTTCCTCTTCTTCAATGACCTCCCTGTTGTTACCATGCCCTGAGCGGCCTTTGCTCCCAAGCTAATGGCTAATCCTGGTCTCTCTGTGAATACTCACTTGAGTGTCTTCTCTCACTTTTTCCTCTACCACTTCTTGCCAAAGTGAATGCAAATAATTTCTCAGTTCCCATTTTTCCTCAGCTGGACATTAAGTAGTTTGCCAGCAGCGTGGAAAGATGACTGAAAGCTAAGCCAAGGATCAGGAAACCAAAAGAGTAATGAAGATGCTAAGTCAGCACAAGGAAGAGGGTTCACTATACACACAAGTGTATTATGTCATGAAACACTGACCTTTATATGTCAGTCAAGCAGTAGTGGAGGAGCTGGTTGTCAGCTGCCTCTTTGTGTCTCCAACAGCCACACAAGCTGCTGCTAAATCCTCATCTGGCCAGAGTTTGTAAGAGAATTCACCATTTTGCTTAGCGCTGAGCACAAGCCCAGAGGATCTTCAATGAGGATCGGTGTGTACAATCAAAGTGTAAGGTGCAATAGTGTTGCATGCACATAAGGAGCCCAATGAAGCTCCTTTACATTCATTACAATATAGATTGTAATGAATGTTACATAAGTATATCCAGTAGGTTTGTTTCCTGTAGTCATTCATCTCTGGGGAACTTTTGGGAAGTTAATGCTGTGGGTGTTTGAGACTAGTTAAAGGGACTTTTTTGTTATTTTGATGACATATTTGGAGAATGCCTAAAGGTGATTGTTAGAAGATCTAAAAGTTGAGAGACAGAGACTGTTACTTGAGACTTTTAGATGCAGAAACCAACTTCATGGTATGAAGGACATTTTTGTATGTTTTTCTTTTCTTTCTGAGCCCATGTCTTGCAATAATAGTAATTCTTTGCTGTCAATGTATCTAAGACAGACACTCCCATAGGCTTGTTGTTTTGGCCAGCTTAGAAGAAAATGCTGTATTGCTTTAGACAAACAAGAGTTCCCTGCTTTGTCATGGAAAATTCATCTACCAGGAGCTCTCAGTCACTGCTTTGAGGCAGCTTGCTTTCAAATACAATGGGGATATCAGCTTTGACATGTTCATTGCGGTTAACTGTATTGCAGAAGTGCAATTGAAATCAATGTCCACTGCTGAAGCCTTCCTTAGTCAGAATAACTCTTCTTTTGGAGATGGAAAGCATTTGCCTAAGTGAAAAGTCTGATGCACAGTTAGATTTGTACAAGCTCTCAATAAGCTTTGAAGCATTTGCATGTCTCCTCTCCCCCTCTTCAGTAATTTAAATTTTTATGATCTACTTGGTGAAACATACTGTCACATAAAAGATTTAAAGTATCTTTCCTACCAGTGAGCATATTCAAAGGTATTTTCACATCTCTTTTTAAGGCATTGGGAAAAAGTTGGACACAAATGCTGTAACCTGCCTGGTAGTTTATTGGATAGATGCTCCATGATTTGCCTCAGAAAGTAGACCAGAGTAACAATTTGCCCTTCCTAGACTATAACTTTGCACCAGGAAGGGGCATCAGCCTTTGTCTGTGCCACCTGTCAGCCCTAACTCAGTGCCAGGGGCCAGCAGCAGCCACTGTGACAGCTGGCAGGAAGGGAGCATGTGTCAGTGAAGTGTCTTTATGTGGATCCTATTGCTGAAAGACAGCAGGAACGGAATAACCCCTAAATGGATGTTTGTGAAAAGTACTCTACAATATTTGTGTGTTTCCCGCCTGGACACAGATGTTAAGGATATAATTTTCCATGCTGAAATACTTCCCAGCACTCACAGTAATCCGGGCAATCGGAAATACTTCTGCATAGAGCAAAGAGGATTACGCTTTAAGGCATATATACACATAACACATGTTCATATGCTTTTATTAGCTGTCACCCATGCTCAAGGCCAAATGAGGCATGCCATTTTGCTAATGGACACCTGTCTTGGGAGGGAATTGTTCATTCACTGCTCATGGATGTGAACAAATATCTTAGACCAGCACCTAGGAATTTAAGGAATGAATTATGATAGTGCACCCAGACAGATGTCAACTTGAATTATTCAGCTGTACTTCTCTCAGAGACTACTAGAGTTCTGCTGTATTATACACACCAGAGAATCTCAATCAGATAACCTTTGTGATCCGTATCTACTGGAGATTGAGAAAATGTACATTATCTCTTATGTCAGTTCATAGTTATTAAATTATTTTTTCTGTACTGAACTCCTGATTATATGTAAAGAAAGATTTAGTTTTCTTCAATCAATACTTCTCATGATATTTTATGATAATAACTCACTTATTGGATAATAAATGTTCAAATTCTCTGTCATTGTTGCGCTGAAGGGAAGAAAGGCATTCACAGTCAGAGAGATGACTCTAACAAGCGTACCAGCCATTTAAACTAGAAAGACAGCCTTTCTGCAAGTTGATCATGTTGCCATAATAAAAGTTCACCATCCCTGGTATGTTTATGGGAATAGCTGTTTGGCAGGGTATGAAAATCCACAGAATCTGACAGCAACCACAATCGCATGATGTGGGATGGCATCCCTTCTGCTCAGGGCACTGACATCTCAAGCACACAACTGAGGACTGCATTTATAATATCCCTGAATGCCCAAGTAGTACCCCTGCAGGGAGCAAAGAGGGATATAACCATGATACTTCCCAACAGAGGTTACATGACCAGTTACCAATGGGTGTAATTAAGACATGTTATCAATTGTAGGAACTCAACTTTACAGCAAGAGACAAATATACAATCGCAGAATTCTGAGTTGCAAGAGATCTGCAAGGATCATCAAGTTCAAGTCTTTAATGAATAGCCCATATGGCTGGGGGTCAAACCCATGATGTTGGTGTTATTAGCACCATGTTCATACAAGAACATGGATTATGAAACATGCTGATTTTTGCCAGCTTGGGAGAGAGGCATCAGTAGGGACTTAGCCAGAGTTGTGGATTTTTGTATGCCATGTGTGAAAATATAGTATCATGGTAGAAAGATGAGCTAAAAAAACAATAATCACTTTGACCTTACTGCTGACAAGAAGCTCAGTCCACCTCCCTGGGGAGTCTCTCTAACCTTCAGATAGGCAACCAGTGTGCCTCTGAAAGGTTGCCTGTGCTTACGATGGTGTTGAGCAAGTCCTGCAGTGGAAAATAACTTCAGTGGCTGATACTATATTCTTCTGTAACACCTGCAAATTGAGCAGAATTGATCATTTAGCAAAATCAGAATGAACTCTTCAGATCTTTTTGCTTTTTGCTACTATAGTACTGTGCTCTGTTTAAGAAGGAGAGATGTAGATTGTGATTACACAAATGTACTTTCCTACTGCTGATTTTAGTAAAAACTGTTTATTAGCACAAAAAAAGAGTCTGACTGGCCCTGTCTGGAATTTTACAGAAGAAGAAGACCATGTTAAAATGGCCAGTTATTTCCCATGAAACAGAATGGGACACTAAAAGGACTGCCAGGAACAAATATGTAAAACTGGGATTTTTCCCAATCATAAACCTGTAAGAATTCCCTATAAGATACTCTCTGCTCTTCTTAGGACTCCTGAGACTGACCGTGAGGAAGATCCAAGATGTTCAATGGCATGATTGTCATGCTCTACAATTTCATGTCAAAAAGCAGTTCAAAGGTGTCTTTATAAGGCAAGGAAAAAAGTATACACTTAAAACCCCCAAGATTCCCATATGTCCTTGGAACATACATGAGTATTGCTAAACTCAGGATGAGGTGAAAAAAAATGAATTTATTATGGATTTTAGGTTTCTGACTGATACCTACATACTAATGAGACAGACTCATTAAATGTGCATAGATAGGTAATTTACTTGGATATTTTGGAGGAGGAACTTATTCAAAGCAGAAAGGATATTTTATTCGGAAAGGTTTGATGGTAAAATATTTTCTCCCAGTCAAATAAGATATGACTGAGAATTTTCTCTTAATTAATACAAGTAAAACTAGTGAACAGGGAAATTAAATTCCTCCAGAAGTAATTTTGCAGATTTGTTTAGCCTAAGGTTAAAGCTTCGTTTGAGGAAAAGGGAGGAGTATAGGAACTATTACTGCCCATGCTCTACTAGAATTCTAGTGGAATTACTGTTTTATAATAGAAGATCTACGTCTACTTAGCCATGACCTGGGGCTTGAGTCAGAATATTTCATGTGAGAACTGATCTTAGCAACAAGACAGAAACCAGAAAGTCTTCAGCCCATGCTTGGAACACTCATACATGGATCATCAGCAATCCTGTCACTTTTCATGTTCAGAAAGTTATTCCAGAATTTCAAAGTGAATTATTCTATTCAATGCAAAATTTGTGTTGGCTTGGACTGCATCTTGTTTCCCTCCAGGACCCTGTTCTTCTGATTGACCATGGTCTGCTGTATTAGCCAAAAAATTTTTTTGAAAGTGGAAGAAATAGGTATGCAAAAACTGTGGGTGGTTTGGTAGCTGGATGGTCCAGAGATTGTTCCCCCTGGAAGTATGGATGGGACTGCACCATGTCCTGATGCCTTGAATCAGAGTGATGTTTGAAGACTCTTCCAAAAACCAGCTGCTTTGCACACACCTTCATGCCTGGTTGTTTCACCCATGTGTTCCATTGCAGGGGAAACAGACACAGCAGGTTCCCACAGATTCAGTCCTCTCATTGTTTCACAATTCAATGTGAACTCCAAAAGCATTTTAAAGGATAAATTATCTGTGACTCAAAGGGCCTCAGAAGGGGTGAAACATCCCCTTAGTTATTGCTGAAGAGGTGCTCGTGGTGGCTGAGAATCCAATCCTTAGAACCCATGCAGGTACTGGGGCTTTGCTACTTTCCATGAGAAAAACCATCCTGACCAGGTAAAATAGGTGTCAACATACTTTTCACAGTGTCACAGGCACGTGAGACATTTAAATGTGGCTGTGAACCTTTTCATAAGCCTAGACTATCTGAACTGCTTTCCTGTGCCCCAGGGCATGGTTAGGAGAGCTCCATGGCTTTTGCTGGAGGAGCTCAAGGCTTAACATAGTCCAGTGCATAAGGACATCAGATCTACACCAATCAAGTCACAAAAGCTTTTCTTAACTTTTTCTAAATTACGATCTTGTGGGTCCCTTCCAACTCAGCATATTTTATTATTCTGTGATCCCGTAAACACCATTTGGGTGACCTGCACAATACAAAAGTGAGCAAATGAGCAATGCATGTATGGACTGAGCAGGTGTAAAGTCACTATTCAGCCCAAGGATTATCTAGTGATGTTTGCCATGACATAGGAAAAAGAGGCTGCCTAGGAGCCATTGGGGCAAGACTTCATTTGCAAAGCCACAAAGAAGAGAATTCTCCTTAAGGACTGGGTTTGTTTTGTGTGCTGAATGGATTAGCTGAGCACATATGGATGCCTGATGCTGGTTTGAATATGCATTTCATAGCTGGCCTGTGTTCCCAGTGGTCACTCAGCTCAGACTTTTGGTCATCAAATTTAGCAGAGAGGTGTCAGAATGTTGCTAAGCCAAAATGAACTCCTAAGAAAAGCAGTGGAGCAATGATGTATGCCAATGGTGAGCTCCCAGACCCTCCCTGCCTGTGTGGAAAGGTCATACCCTCTATGGACCACCTCTTAGGGCATCTCAGCCAATACATCCATCATCTTAGTCTGTAGAGTACTCTATGACAATATTCAGTTCCTGTCTTATTTTTCCTGTAAAATCAATGTTTGAAAAGTAACTCCGACAACCTGTAGTCCTACCTCCTGCTTGCTGTTAAACTGAGAATCCATGGATGATTTTTTTCTGATTTCCTTTCCACTACTTTTAGAGTATACTTGTGTTGGAGTTTGGGGGTTTTTTTGGGTTTTGTGCTTGTTTTGGCTTGGATTTTGTTTTGTTTGTTTGTTTGTTGTTTTTTATTAAAATTCTTATGTTGTATTCAAATGCTTAATTATCTTAGAGGCAACCAGAATTCAAGACTGATGTTGACACTGTTCTTTGTGAATTGGTCTATATTTTGGGAAAAAAATGGGACAGTGAAGGAATTGCATCATGCAAAAAAATATGTCTACTCTCAAAGTTCTCTGTTGCACTATGTTGAAAAAACCTTGAAGGGTGATGTCTGCAGCCTCTATTTTGTATAAATGTATCATTTGTGTTTTTAAAAGCCTTTTTTCTCCGGGGAGGAAACCAGTCAGAGGAAATTTATAGAATACAAATTAAAATTAAAGGAAATGAATAGGGAACAGGGCTCAGTTACTTTTCTCCAAAGATCACATTCCTGAGGATATTGTTCCAAGAAATATGGTATTGTCCAAATGAGGATATCTGCTGTGTGAGTGTTTCTTAGGGCAGGTACTCCACTGCTCTTTTCTCCACTGCCTTTTCCTCCCTGGAATATCTGGCAGCTCCACCTCTAGCCCAGCTGCTGACCTGTATGAGCCACAACCTCAGGCTTGTCTGTACGAATTTGCCACGTCCAGCCCTTGGTGCCACCCATCTCCCTTTTTGGGGAACAGTCCATCTTTGTGCCTATTGTCCCACGCTGTACCAAGTCAAAGTTCACACATTCCCAAGTCAAAGTCAGGCACACCTTGTCAGGTCCCAAATTTTATCCAATTGGGTGCTTCCCACATTGTCAGGTGCAGTCTTCCACTTGCCCAGCCTTTGCAGCATCCGCTCCATCACCGTCTGAGCCTGCACAGTGACCACACGTAAATCAGTGAGCTGCATTATTTAGCTGTGAGTGTTGACCCAGAAGGAGACTTCACCAGACTGAACCCATTAGGCTGCATGATTTGTGAGGAAATACTAAAGTGACAGTCTGCTAGAGAAAAAATGTTTTACCTTTCCTGATTGACCCTGTCTTACAAAATTGACTGATGCAGATGCATCGGTTGAAGGTTATTTACCCATGAAATTTTATATTAACACAATTTTTTTAATCAAAATTTTGAGACTTAGAATCATTTACTAATGAGGAAGACAGAACACATTTAATAATTTAATCTGTCATGAAATATTTTAAATAAAAAGTTTTCTTCTTAAAAATTCCTTGCTATCAACCCTTAGAAAATTTAACTAAGACCTTCATCTGTCTTTCAAGGCAGATTATGTGGTACACTTCTCCATTTATTCCAAAGGGTGTGTACCTGAGAATATTTCTTTTCACAGACCTAGTAAGGAACTTTCCAAGGACTGGATCTTTCTTGCATACAGTAAGCAAAACTTTGGAGGCCTCAGCAGATGTAAAATAATGAGGCATTGCATGCAAATGAGCCTTTGATGTGCACTGTAGCACTGTTCTCTCTGTGTCTTAAAAAAAAGCATGTGACTGCAGATGCTTAAGTTTTTAAAGTGAATCATCCCTCTATGACAACAGATTGCATGAACTGCTGGAAAAGTCAGTTAATATTTTCTTGCAAGCCCAGCAGTCTTACAGGTGACTTATGTTATTTGTTTTCATGAAGATCTCGCCAGGATAAAATACCTGTGCTTTGAAATTTTTCTGCTGAAAAAGTGTTTTCAATGTAAATTATTTGTATTAGTCTGTTCATGTTCCTATGTGCATTCATCTTTTTCATTCAAAACTATAAACACAGAAAATTATAGACTTCAAAATCCAATTGATTTCACTTTGTTACCATTATTCATTTATTGCTGAAACCATGACTAGGATCCCTGGTTCACGTGGTGGGTTGCACAGGAGCTTGAATTTTCTACAGGTCTGGAGGTTTGAAATGGGCCTGATGGTTTCAATATTTCCTATGCTATGCAGCAAATTTTACTAACTCATCATATCTCTCTTCTGATCTCTAAAGTATGCAAAAGTGATGACAGTTCATTTACAGTTCATTAAAATAATGGATTTAAGGTTGCTGGTTCTTACAATATTTGTTCTTCCATAAATCTGTGTCTTCTGTAGGAAATGGGCTCACATAAAGAGCTTCAAAATTATAACAGATCTTACACAGGTCATGTTTAAATTGCAAGACACAAGCAAATCCTGTCTTGCAGGTGGTCAGACCTTACTTTCAGAAGTACAATATCTAGAAATGAGATCTCTGCATTACACAGGGTTTCCCCTTTATCATAAAACTTGCTTATTCCTACCATTCAAGTATTTCGTTTTTCAATATTATTAACTGTTGTCCATAAAAATACTGTGGAAAATAAAGGTATGTTATTTCACTTTTACTGCATTTTTCCAAAAGAAGGTAATTACAATAGCATTTTTTCCTGCATTTATTCTCAAGGGAAATCAGTCTCTGATAGTCATAGCCTAAACAAACGTTGTCTCCCTGTTCCACAGCTTTCCTGGTTTTATTGAAACACAATCACAATATGGTTATGCTGAAAAATGTTCATTTTTTCCCCCTTTGTTAAATATTCTGTCAGGGCAAAATCAGGTATTTTTAAGCTTCATGCTCTTCAGTATTTCTAATGACTATCCTCTGCCCATTTTGTCTGCAAATGTACTGTTAGTAAAAATTGCTTTTTTTTCTATTGTTATGATTGTTCAATTAATTATAAAAAATATACTGATTGTCACCTAAAGTCTACCACTTTTAATGCTGAGTGGCTGATAGCAATTTGTCAGGAAAGTGAATTTGAACAGTTATACCTTAAGAAAAGAAAGGAGGAATGCAAGAGAGAAATTAGTGCTCACAGAGCACAACTCTCCTGGGTGTAGAGAAAGAGTGCTCAGTATCTCTCTCACATTGCAGTCTGCAATGGGATTTTAGCAGGGACATACTGAGAGCCACCACTAGGCAGCAAGGTGGGACACAGGGCCCACACAGGCTGATCCCTATCCCAGCTGAGCTGATTCTCAGGAGACCAGGGAATGACACAGGCAAAGCCAATGCTCAGGAATTTAGTACTGTTTCAGCACATATTCCCACTCATTACTGGTGGTAGCAATGGAAAGTCTTCAGAGATCTTAAGGTGATGGTGTCAGATTTGAAGTGTCATGAACTGGGGGAAATTTTTGGATGTAACCCATTTCATTCAGAGACTTTCCTTTGAGGTATATGTTTACTGTTAATACATACTACTGGGAGGTGAGTAGTGGGTTTTGTTCATTGGTTGGATGTTTTGGTTTGTTTCCTTGGTTTAATATTTTTCTCTGGATCTGATTTCAGACTGGAAGTTTTTCTGAGAATGAGCATTGATGCATGGTTTGCTAGACTGGCCGGAACAGTTAATGAGCTGCAGGGCAGGTCTGCCATTCAGAGGGAACTGGAGAGGCTGGAGAAATGGGCTCACAGGACCCTTATGAACCTCAGCAAGGGCAAATGTAAAAGTCCTGACCCCAGGGAGGAACAACCCCAGGCATAAGGCAGATTGGGTATGACCAGCTGGGAAACAGCTCTGCAGAGAGAGACCTGAGGAACCACAAACAGCGCAGGGGGTGGAAATGTGCTCTGGCAGGTTCCTTGTACTGTGCTGTATCATCAACAGGAGATGGGGCAGGAGGTTGAGAGGCAGGTGATTCTTGCCCTCTGCTCAGTATTGGTGGAACAGAAATGGAGTTCCAGGACCCATGTTAGGCTGCCCAGTACAAGAGACACATGGGAATTCTGGAGCAGGTCCAGAGAGGGACCATGAAAATGGCAAAGGTGCTGTAGCATCTTATATGTGAGGAGAGGTGCAAGAGCCAAAACTTGTAGCCTGGAGAAGACTCTAGGGAGTCTTATTCAGTGTCTCAATACCTAACCAGAGGAGGCATAGAAACCAGTGTTTGTGGAGAGGTTCTATGAGACACTGCAGGCAACAGATATGAGTTGCATTAGAGAAGAGAAAATCTTTACACCAATAGTGGTAAAGCACTGTCATAGACTGCCCAGAGTGGTTGTGAATCTCCATCCTTGGAGGCACTCAGAGTTAGCCCTGGTCTGCATGGGAGGGTTGGACCAGATCACTCCCAGGCTTACTATCCAGCCTATGTGATTCTGTGATTTTAAGATTCTGCAAAGTCAGTTGTCAGATCTGTGGTTTCAGCTGTGGAGGAATTTATAAACTGAGTGTTTTGGTGCTCATGAAAAGATTTTTCGAACCAATGAACAAAACTTGTTTATCATGTGAGGAGTTTGAGTGAGCAAACTTGAATTAATCAATATGTTTACCAGTATATTCCTTAGAAAGGTGGCTTTGGTCTGAAAATGTAAGCAGTATAAAGCAGAAATTAATTGTCTTTGCTAGTCATTCTTAGGTCTCCATCATTGGCAAGGGACATATTTCATGGATCTATGAGCTTCCTTTGTTATCTTGGCTAGGGAGATAAACTTCATCTGTAACCTTTGGCATGTTCTCTCCTGCTGATGTGACCTAAGAAATTACTTTTTTAGAATAGCGTAAGTTAGTTTTGTTTTTTTTTTTTTCCTTATACTGTGGGTCTGGGATGTTGCTGTTATATTTTTCTTTCTTCCAGCCTGACAAAATGGTGCCTGCTCAGTGGGGAGCAGCATGTTACGTGCTTCTGACAGTATTGACAATAATCCATATGATCTCCTCTACAGTGTTCTGCTTTCTCATGACTCTGACAAATCTCTATCACTTTCTGCTCAAGTGCCGCAATTTTAAAAAGCAATGTGTTCCTGTGTCACCCCAGGGATGTGCATTTGAAACAAGCTCTATCTTGGAGCTGTCACAACCTGAGACCACAGCTGGTTGGGCTGAAGGAAGGAGACAGGTATGCACTAAACATTTTTACTGTTTTGCTGTAGAACTCCAGGCTATTATCACCTGCTTCCTAATTCACTAATCCATTCACTCAGTTTAAGCCTTTGATGTATTATAAACTATTGTACCTAAACACTGTGAACAGTGATGATAAACACCAGCCTGAAAATAACCATTAGCCCTGATGTCTGTGGTCAGCACGCTCTCACGCTTCCAGAGCCTGAAGGTTAAATATAGCACTCTGCAGTGCCAGCCTATCTCTCATGCAGCTGATGCAATTCTCCATAGCCTATTAATTTCAGTCTTTCATTTTGTTTCTTCATTATGAGATAGTGTAAAAAACTGTTGCCCGTATCAGATTTTTAAAATGAAACCTAATCAAAGCACTCTGTGTTCTGCATCCAGAGGCACAGTCAAGATGCTTTAGCAGCTTGGTGGCTCAGGGTAAAGGCTGACATTCAAAAAATATTCACATCATTCTAATGGTGAGTGGGTAGCTTGAGCAAACAGGAGAAAGTTAACTATAAAAGGGCATGAAGGGAATTTAAATTGACAAAATAGTCTTTTTTTTGAAAAAGCCAAAGACAAATCTGAATACAAAGTGTTTCCTTTACCTTTGGGGTGTAGAGGAAAGGGGTTCTTTCTTTTTATTTTTTTCTTTTTCAGGAGCAGAAGAGAAGTTGTATCTTGTGGAGGCTGTGCTTGATAGCTTTGTGCAAAGAATAGAGAAGAAATTAGGGAAATTATTATCTTTATTGCAATAAGCCTCCACCAGGAGACAAAGAGGAAAAAATGTTTCTCCTTTGTTTATTATTTCACAGTTGAACTTTTCAGTTACTTAGATTTGATTTTGCTTATACTTTTAGCCTTATAGAAACAAGAATCCAAATAAAACAAATCCCAAATCATATAGCATTGCATCTCCCAGGCAGATGTAATTTACAGAAACAGTAGGCACACTTCAGGAGTTCACTGTGCTTTCAGGAGCATTTCCAATTCCAGCTATATTTCCCATGCTTAAATTGGGGCTCCAGTAGTCTCTCAGTAGTCAGAATTAACTTTGCAAGTGCACACATACTGCAGAGCAGCAAAGCTTAACACAAGCAGTAAATCTGCTGCAGTGAGGTGGAGAGAACCTGCTGGGAGCCTGACACAACAGAAGCTAAAGCCTTTTTTTCTAGGAACTGGAGCTTTTACTTGGATGTCCAGGAAAAAATAGGATGCATCTGTGTGAAGATGTCCATGTACACACCACACATGCCAAACACTGTAGTCAATGCTTTTTAAAGCTACTGATGCAGGACAATTCCCTTCAAAAAATATTTTTTAAATTTTTTTTTTTTTAACACTGGTATATACCTTCTTGAATTAAATCTTACTTTTTATTATTTAGCTAATAAATCTGATAATAAAAACAGAAAAGTGAAAATTGGAGTCCACATTTCATAAGTAAGTCACAAGAACACAGCATCCATTTATCAGGCTAAAATTGATTTTCTTTCAGCAAATGGAATACTTTTATTTGTATTGAAAATGCCAACAGTTTTAGTTGACATTTCCCATTTTCAGCAGAAGCATTCTTCTTTTCATAGATTTTAGCATTCTTCATGAACAATATAATTCCATGCAGAAATTAATTTCGAAATGCTGCCATTTCTCACACAATAAAAATCATACTTTTCTGAGCTACCCCAGCACTAAATATTCTTCCTGGCTTCTGTAGGATGAGAAATATTTTGCTGTAGTGGCACCCCAGAGAGGCCTTGTCTTGGTCAAGGCTTAAGTATCTGTACTAAGAGAAGCCCCCAGAATCAGTTACCCCTGCTCTTTTGTGGAAATTTCTGTTGCCTTCCTGAATACAATAGGAACCTGACTTTCTTACAGGGCTCAAACAGAGATAAAATCCCACAATCTCTGCCCTGTTGTTTGCATTAACCAGTCTCCCTCAGTCCATTTTCAGTTTTCAGACACTGAGGAGAAATGTCAGCCGGCTACCTTGTGCCAACTTGGAGGATGTCCCAGGTGAAAAAAGAAGAGGAATAGTGGCCTGGATTAGACACATCAATGGCCAGCTTTGGGCAACTTGAAATAGTGGAACACCAGGGGGAATATAGAGGATATGGGGATGTGTGTAATGATGTGCATCTTCCAGTAAGTGTATGAACAGCTGGCAAACCAAACAGGACCACTTGGCAACCCATGCCTGCACTACCTTCAATTGTTTTCAAAACAGCTCAACAGGATCCTGTGTAGCAGGCTTTTGCTCCACAAATGCCTCTGCATCTGGGAGCCTCAAGGGTTGGTCATGGCTCTCTGTGCAGCCCCTCAGAGCATGTTTCTGCATATTGGCATCAAGCAAAGATGCAAATGTTGGCAGCACAGTTCTTCTCCAGTGCTTTGCCCATGGGTAAGGCTGGAGGACACTTTCATAATCAGAGATTGAAAGGAATCTTGTCTTCTGAAAACATTAATTGTACTATTTTTACATGAACTTTTATTTAATATGTTCATTGTTGATAAATGGTCTCTCTTCATTGCTAAGTTACCTGGTTCTGACAGCTCATCAGCAGATGATTAGGGTGTTACTGATAGTGGATGGAAGCAAACATGGGTGTTAATCTTCAATGTTTAGATGATGGCTCGTCACTGAATATAAGGGAGAACTTGAAGACTGGGTGTTTTCCAGAGAAAACTGGTTGAAAATTTTGGTTTATCTGGCAAAAAGTTGGATAGTCCTAGACTGCAACTCGAAGGTGATTCTGAAACACTATATCTCAAAAAAAAAGCTTTCAAAAACAAAGCTTTCAAAGCTGCATGTCCATACATCAGAAGTGTTTAAAATTTATGTTCTTTCTGCAATTTTTTGTGGTGGAATGCTGTTTTCTCCTCCTCAGTCATGTGTGCTGAGGGAAGGAAAGAGAAAGGGAAGCGAGGAGCTTTGAATATGTTAAACATGGTCTCATAAACATGCTATGGACTTTGCAACCACCTTTCCTTGAGTGAACAAGAGTTAATTTATTCAAAGAAATAAAGGAGAAGTTAGAATGAAACAAGGAATTTAGATTCATGGAAATTTAGTTAATAAGTATATGCTATGTAATCCAGTTTTCAATAGAAATGATCGCTGGCGTGTTGCAAAAAAAAAAAAAAGTGCAATTAAGTTTTATACTATGAAACTGATTATCTTCTTTATTATGTTAATTTAGAGGTGAAAATCCAGATTCTCATGAAGAACAAAAAAATAGCAGAACAAAATATTTATTGTCTGGAGTAAAATCAACTTGTGAAATGATTCCAGGCTTATTATTGCCCCCTGATCCAGCTCTCTTTATCGAAGTACGTGATGGATGTGGGTGGTGTTTTGTAACTGTGTTTCTGTCTGTCAAGGGAAATAGCACCTGATACACAGCTAACTTCCCAAGAGTGCTAAAATGATGAACTGGTACCAAAACAAGAAATTTACAGCCTCTTTGTGCTGGGGGGCACACAGTGTAATAGTACAGTAACTTTGCATTACAATTCTCATCTTTGGGGAAAGCTTGCCTTCACGCTCCTAAAGAAAGAGTGCCATAAGAATATCAGCCTCGGTGGCCTGCAGAAGCTAGGTTTTTTTCTACATAGGATGTATTTAAACCTCCTGCAGAAGTTCATAGGTTACCCACCCTAGCAATCCATTCTTACCAATCATCTGTAATTCTTGCAGTTTATAGTGGGGAGAGTCTGCCAAAGGATCAGCAGGCTGGGGGGGAACTCCAAAGCAGGAGCCCTTTCCCCTTGGCTGCAGGGAATGCTATTGATCTGGCTGAAGTCTTACACTCTCACAGTGGATACCAACCCTATGGACAGCATTTGCTCTTCAGCTGTATCACAAAACACTCCTATTTGTCTTTACTGGGAAAATGCAAGATTCTGCTGGCTGTATTTATGACATTGTTAAAACTTCCTCCTTGTTGCTCAAGTTTTTTCAATGTTATTAGGATAACATCAGAAGTGTTTAATGAAGACCAATGTTACCTGTTTTGAAGCAGTAAGTGAGAATATCTCTGTGGTGGGTTTGTTGGATGCAGGAAAACTCAGGCTGTCCCTGCAAGTTCAATGCCCTGATGATCCATACTACATATGGTAGTTACTTCTGGGCTGGACAAGGTAACTCTTGTTCCTCAGAGCATGGTTTACCAAGTAGACTTTCAAGCTGGCTGAAGTAGATGAAAGACATGGAGTACAAAATGCAAAGCAGGATTTGATTTAACAAAGATTGAACTGTTTAATTCCAGTGTAAAATGAAAGGTTGCTCAGTGATTAAAAGTTACTTGTCACTCTTTCATCAGGGTTCAGTTCCTGGTTTGATCATGAACATTTAGTAATCTGAAAAATAATGCTGATTTATTTTGTATGATCGTGGTCAAATCACTCAGTAACTAAAACCAAAGGAAGATAGTGTCCTGTGTGATATCAAGGTCAACATCTTCTCTTTGAAAACCAGGGTCTTTTTAGGTTTCTGAAACTAGGCACCTCCAAAATGAAGGAAACAATAATACTTTGTCATGCTTGAGAGTTTTTCATAGCATTTTCCCTAGAGACTGGAGTTAGAGACTGTTTTAAAGTTCTTTTATACTGAGGGTATAGCTCTGAATATATCCCAGTACTAAGAAGAAGCAGGATGGAGTAGTTCTAAAGCGGGTGACTATGACAGTTTTAGGAAAATCATATGTTAAGAAGCAGCTGGTTTAATACAACAGTTCCTGCAGCTCCCACATTATTAACACACAAAGGCACAGATATTTTTCTTTGAACTGGGCAGGTAACACAAATTGGTCTTAAAGCTTTCAGGAAGAAAAATGGTAAAAATAGCTAATTTACCTGATTTATGTGAGCCATTAACAGTGTACTGCTGTGTTCTGGTTGAACTTGGGTTGTAAATTTCACATGACAAAGAAGACAATTAAGGAAAAAACAGGTAAGAAAATGAACAAATCATTATTTTATTAATTTCTACTTAACAAAGATTTTACCACCATCACCTTTTCTTTCAAGGCATCTCAAATTGTTATCTGAATGTGTACATCTACATATCTCTTTCTTCAGCTGGTAGAATAAGGATTGCTTGCCACTCAAGGGATTTTAAGCTTCCCTCTTATGATACCAAATGCCCTTCCCTGGTCTACCTATTTTTGTACCAGATCAGCCTGATTTACATAAAGTCAAGCTTGTTTCTTGTTATAATTTAAAATGAAAAGCTCCATTTTCTTCCCATTGCTGGTCCTTCATTAATCACAAGCTATTATGCTGTATCTTTGGGAAGGCACTATGTATCTTTAGTAGTGCTCTCTAAGAAAGAGCAAGCTCGAACTGGGGGGAAATGTCTGGCATATACTCAGCTCATGCAGGTAAACAGAGCAGGGATTTCAGCTCCAACATATGAGTGGGGTCATTCAATGATGAGGGGATTTAGGATGCTCAGCTGTTGCAATGGTGTTGTGCTGCTGCCTTCTGAGACCTCTTGGGAAGCTCCAACACCCACAAGAAGAGCAATAGACAAGGCCTGCAGCAATTTGTTTATTCTAGATGGATGAAATGACATCTAGCTGACTGAATCAGTGGTGAATGCAACAAACATTCACCACAACAACATCTGGTCTTTCTCTGCCCAATCAACAGAAACATTTACAAGACTCCAGTTCCAAATGTAGCAGTTCATCCCTATGGTATGGAGAGTTTTCTGACCCTTCCATGCCCCATTCATGGAGAGGCAACAGTGAGAAAGTCTAATCTGTGTCTACTGTCTGTTCTGTCTCCCTGAGTAGCCCTGTCCTCAGCCTATCCATTCTGAAAAAGTCATGACTGGGAGTTTGTAAATGCCTGCACTTTCAAGCCATGCCTGGATTTCAAGTAAGGTTTGAAACTTTCCTAAACCAAAAGTTTTATAAAAGAGAACCTTCTCACCTTGCTCTTTTTCTTTCCATTGAAACCAGTGTGCCTTGCTTGGTTCTCTAAATTAGAATTGTGCTCCAGAAATTTAAATGAGGCAATAGTATACCAGCTTAGTTTTTGGGCAAAAGGGTCATTGTTGGTACTCACTCACTTCTTAGAGGCAGATAATCCTTAATAACTCCAAAGGAAACCTGATTAAAAGCATATTTTTCTTGCTCATTATTCTTAGAGAATTTTATTGTATATTCTATTCTATGAATATTCAATGAGAGAGCAAATGAGAGATGGTAGCAAACATTCCAGAAACCTTGATGAGAGAAAGCCTTTCTATGTAATAACATTCCTGCAACGACTACTGAACCTTTTGGGGTTCAGGCTCAGGAGAAGAGTGTACAGAATAGAATCTGGGAGAAGAGAATAAAATTACTTCTGAACAAGGTGGGCCATCAAGCTATATGTTTCTTTTTGTATGCTAGTTACTTACACTTTTTCCCTTTGTCCTATTCTTCTAGAATTCTGAAAGAAATTTCTCTGCAGGCACCAAGCCTTTTCTCCACAGACCTTCCCTTCAGGCTGTAAATTCTTTTTGAGTCGTGGTACATGTGAGGTGATAAGATTAAACAGAAGGTATGACATTCTTTTCCAAGAGAAGCTTTAAAGGATGATAAATATTTATCCAAGCAGAGTATTCAAGCCATACGCAAATTTGCATAATGGCACTCCAGGTGATGTGACGCATGGTAATTACTTGCAACCTGATAAAATGGAGAAATTCAGGAGCATGCTGCTGAATGCAAACATTCTTCTGTGAAAAACAACACTACCTTATCACTCCTTAATAAGGGTGTTATAAGGAAAAGGTATGTCTGTAGGGAAGGGCATGAAGGACATGTCTAGCTGGACATGGAGGACATCTCCCTGCCTCCCTCCAGGAATGTGATCACTGCATGCTCATTTCCTGAGCATAGCCGTACCTTTTGGCTTTTCAACTTGCATTGATTCCCTAAGAGCTTAAAGATTCTCATCATTCCCCAGAACTACACATATAGATAGGCCTGAGTTTTCCAGCTCCTCCAGTAAAATGGCTTGTGCTGTAATCACTCTCATTTAACAGCATTTGCATCATCAAGAAGAAGAAGAACACATTGGACTTACTTGCCCGTGGGCAATTAAACAAACAGCACCTTGACGCTTGAGACATGTCAGAAGAAGGTCAATAGTTCAGAGGAGATAAATAGAGGATAGTAGCAGTGTTAAAAGGTATAATTAACTTTCCATTTATCCTGTATATAAAGTCCAGAATAGAACCATGTGTCAGATTGAATGTGATGAGATTTTGCCATTGGCTTTGCTTGATTGCCAGAATTTCTCTCTGGGATATATTTTTACCTACTGGGATACTTTTTTTCTTAATCTGAATGAAGTAAGGAAGTATTTAAAACGTGTAACACAATTGTCTTCACTTTGAAGTTTCTTTACATGGGAGAAATACATCAATATAGAAGAAAAAGAGTCCTGCAAATGGTTTTCATGTCCTTGATGGTCCAGAACAGGCTGTGCCTGAAGAAGCAGATGCACAAGACAGGGAGAATCTGCTGAGCATTGAAGGAGAGCTCCTGGCCAGGGCAACCAACCACACTGTGTGCTGCAAAGGGCGTAGGTTCCAGAAGGACAAGCAAGGCGTGCTTGGTTTTTATTTTTAACTTTTCACTGCTTAAAAGTATAAAATAGTGCAAATTCCTCTGTGCTTAAACAATACAAGGCATTGCCTTGCACTCTGATGTGGCTACTGGAATTTGGGTAAGGGAAGCCATGCTTAGGGAAGGTACCTAACAGAGTTTTGCTGTCCTTAAGTCCCTTTCTCTCCACAGCGTGCTCTGTGTAACATGGCTTCTAAGTGGGATTAATGGATTCTTCAGACCTACAACACAATAGGAGCTTCTGAGCATTCATTTCATATCCGTGAAGGAAGAACACAGCTAGAGCAAATATTAACATTGGTAATATGAGAATATGATCTAAAAGCATAGAAAAAGCCAGTTACCTGACTGTAACTGTGGAAAATGAACTAAGATTTCTCTGATGTGAACCACCAGAAGCTGATGCACTGCACAGATTTTAAAACTTAAGTGAAAACAGAGAAGGAACCACCATAAAAGGAAATAGCAAAAAGAGTAACTCGTGAGAAATTATTATACTAGGGGAAATGGCCTGAAATTCTAGTAATCATTAGGAATTACTATTTTGGGTAAAATATATACATAAATTTAAGTAATATAAATATTTTTATTATGATAATGTAAGAAGGTCTGACTGATTTATGTACTTAACAATTTCTATTTTAAATATATCAGTAAGAAATTTCAAAAGAAGTTTTCATAAATATTTTTTTTAATGAACAGCAGACATTGTACAGAGAATGTGATGGAGACCAAGGAAATGCTATTTGTTGTTTACTGTTTGAATTTTGGCTGTATAAATCCATTTCATTTCTATTGCTCTCTGTTATTTTTTTGCCCCGGGGTTAGAAGGACTCCTTCTTGCATTGTTCTAAACACAGTAAGTACAGAACTCCCTTTGAAACTGTAGCTTGCTAAAAATTAAGTAAAAATTAAATTAACCAAGTTGGAGTTGCAGTTATGTGGGGTTTGGCAGAAGAGAATGTGTTCTGGAAAGCGGATTCTTGTAGCCATTCTTTGACTTCTTTGAAAATAACAGCATTCTTGGCACACTTAAAGTTTGCCTAGGAGATATCAGGATATTTGATGTCCAGATATGACACCAGTTTCTCTAGGTATTAGGTTATGCAACCTGAGTAGCCAGAAACCATCACATTTTCCTTTCCTAGCTGCAACAACAATCATTGTATTGAAAAGGAAATTGATACATCTCTCTTAGTTTTTATTTCTCAAATTTATATTGGTACTCTCTGCCTTAGATTTTTCTTCCTTATTTTGCCTTTATATTGGATCTAAAGAACCTATCTGTCCAATTAAGAGTTTCCTAGTTTGATGCCCACTGGGAATTTTATCCAGCTAAGCATGTCAGCTAGTGGATGTCACTTAATCAAATACAGAATTGTACTGTCTTCTGTGTAAGGGCAGAAAAAAATTAATCTCAGGCTGTGGTTGAAATATATATTTATTCTTCTTATACAATAGGAATTGTAATAAATTTTTAAGATTGTAAAAGTGATTAAAAAATGTTAAAAAGTGTCAGGATAAATCTTAATATCAGGGATTGCTAGAGATAGCTGCAAAAGGGAAATAATGGAAAATCCCATCACTTAGCTATCAGTGACTCACTGTTGTGCTTTGATAAAAGGTCTCTAGATAAGGGCCTGATCCTGAAAGTGACAGAACAGATCCAGCTCATCTTTCTGTTCCCTGTTTTCATGCAGCTATGTGCCATAGAAATTCTGACTGAAAGCAGAAATTATTTTTAAAATTTTATAATAACATTATCCTCACTAAAATCTGAGATTTTCAAACAGAAGTTGTTTGATCTCCTTTAAGTTTTAACCATCTTGCCTATTTCTTTAACTACCTGCTGTGCAATTACCCAGGTGGCTCTGTCTGAGTATGCCATTTCCTGCTGATCCAGTAATTGATGGATAACAGGAAGTGTCTGAACATGGATGTTAAATTTTATTCACTGTAGGAATAGACTGTATTGCCACCACTGTTGCTGTACTTATTTAAACCAGTAATCACTGTTGCCATTTTATGTGCCCTCAGGAATTGGATGCTGCTGTGCTTTCCCAGCATGTCTCTTTTTCCAAAGACATAACACATGTAAGGGACAATGGATTGAGGCAATTGCACAAAGAGAGGACTTCAGGATTTTCTCACTGTCTACATCATATAAGCCATGAATAGAATGGTCAAGCACAAACATGTATACTTTGACAAGGAAGAAAATAGCACCAAGCATCTGAAATGGAATGAATTAGTACTGATCTCTGCTTTCAGACTGAGAGTACTCCTGGCTGGCAGGATGGCACACTGTTTGCCAAACCTGCCACTATCTTTTGCTCTTGATTTTGGTTTTAAAAGTTTCTTTCTCAGGTCTTATAGTTTTGGCAATTCCAACCAATAGAAACAAAAATTTCTGTTTTGGTTGAGGAGGGGTCAAGGACCTGGACATTTTGGTTGGGGAGGGGTCAAGGACCTGACCATGGATCTTAGATAGGTCTTTTTGGAGGGGAATGACTGAGTAAGGGAGAAGTCAGGGGTTATTTTCCCTATCATTCTTACTCAAGTCTCTGTAAATCTCTACCTTGCAAACCACATGGGAACTGTGATATGTATGTGGGGTTGATTTCTCAGTTAGGGACAACCTTTTCAGAGCGTTAACCACAAGGCTATCAAAAACATAATTTGCTTCTGCATATGCCAATGTAAGCTAATCAGAGAAGGATGGCAAGTATAATCAGGACTTTAAAATAGCATGGCTATAAAAAGAGACAGAATTGACAAGTAGCTTAGTTTGGAATAGAGATGAATATTGTAGATATATAAAAACATAAAGGGCATAAAATGAAACAAGAAGTGATTGGGATTTGAGTGAAAACGTGCTCAGGAATGAAAGAAGGCTCCCCTCTTCACTGCCTTGAAGCACAATGGAACAGAGGAAACCTCTTGCTCTGAAGTCTCCAAACTGAAGTGGGAGCACATACCAAGGGAGGATAACATTGTATTATCCTGCTTTTATATTCTTGCCTTGTCTTTCACAGGCATGGTGCTACACTGGGTAGCCCTCTCTGCAAGGCCCTGGCTATGATTTAAGAGGCAGCACCTTTTTATAGCACTTCTTGCAAGTACACATAATGTTAGCTATAACTAGAACAATCTTTTCAGTATGCTTTTGTGTACTGTTGGGATTTCAAACACACACACACACACACACACACACATATTTAAAATATGTTATGCTGTACTCCTGCCTCATACACTTTAGAGGTATCACAGTGTACAGCTGGGACAATATTCATGTTCCTGCTCAAACTCTAATAGGAGTCTGAATGTCAAGGTGAGTGTACGCACAGTGGCACTGCTTAAAAGATTTCAATATAGGAAATTACATAATTAAAAGCTATTAGCCCAGATGTAGGAGCAGAATAGAAATATCCTGTATTATTAAATACTTCTGTTTTGTGAGAATGAATTGTGTTAGTAGTGTTTGTAAACTGATTAGAGAGCTAATGATATAAAAAATTTGCATAAAACATAAACTCTCACAGGAGTTTCCCACATGCACAAAGGGTCCATAATCTGTTTCTCTCTGGACTTGCTACTATATGGAAGACTTGGAATATAATATTAACCCTGAAATGACATTTAATTGGAGCAGGACTGGATTTCCTCTGTAATAGTGATTCAACCTGTGGGTGATTAGTAATTGTCATGGGAAAATGGTCCATATATATTTCTAAGAACATTTGCTTTCCAGGGCAACACTTTGACTAAAGGCATCTTTGCAGGCAGATCAGTCTGATAAGGAAAAGAGACTCTTGCATTTCTGCAAAAATTCTCAGGTGAGATGAAGACTATTTTGCCAAGAGTTCAACTCCAAACTATATAATTTTCAGATCTTTTAATGATTAATAAAATCAGTTGTCAGGAATTATTCACCTCAATTTAGCTGCTGTATTAATTCACTTCATTATTTTGTAGATTTATATCAATATTTCTTTATAAAATTTCCACAGCAACTCTTTGTTTATCATATGACGGGTTAAAATGTCTTTGTTTATTTTCCATGCTTAATTAAAGCAAAAATAAAGGTAAAGGTGAAAATAAATGTAAAATTTAAAACAAAAATAAGAGTAAATTGCAGCCGCACTGTGATCTCAGGAGCAAGCTCTAATGACAGTGTTAATCCCCATTTGAGAGAATGAAATCTCAATTCCTTATATACATATTTGCTCTGGGTTCTGTTTTCTTCCCAGAGAAATAAAAGGTTTGAAGGTCTAAGGGGACAGTCACTGACATGTTGTCCTGTTCTCCTTTTATCATTAGGGACTCAGTTTCTGAAAGCTGCCCCTGCTGCTATTTGGTCCTTACTGATGAACACCTTTTGCAGTACATCACTAAACTGCTTTGTCAGCTTGCGGGCTGGCTATTTAAGTTTTTCAGAAACATGCAGCTACTCTTTTAACACAGCTATTAGTTCGCTGCTTTTTGCTGACAAAGGAAAAATAATTTCACAACAACACTTTAGAATTATGTCACTGAGAAGAAGGACTTGTCCCCAGATGTCTCACCCTAAATTCCTCCATGGGAAATGATGGCTATAACCATATATATGCTAGATTTTAAATGGCTATATGGTTAAATTAATGAGTGAAAACGAAAGAACATTTACTGAAGCTGGCTATAAGTTTGCAATGATGAATATCACCTATGCGCTCCATTATTTTTAGCATGCATCTCTACTCAGAGCTACTTTTGTTCAGACTCCTCAGCCCAGCAAGACAGCTCAGGCATGTAACTTTTACAATTATGTGCACTTCAGCCAAAGTCACTCTCATGGCTCACTGCTGACCTGTCTCTTTATTGGAATACATTTTATCAACTTGAAAAATCTATGATGTATATATTTACCTTGTGACTTTGAGGTGCATGGGGTATTTACAATGTACACAGATGGCCATATCCTTTAAGGCTAGCAGTTGCAGGCCAGGTGGAAAGTATTAAAACACTCCAACATCACAAGACACACAGATGTGGGCAACTGGATCAAGCCTCCAAAATCTGGCAAAACGATATGTGCCTGTGGTGTCTGTGTTGTGGGGATGCAGCTTGGATGTATTTCTTATTTCTGGGCTGATGGGCTCAAAGTGTCCACACATAATAAAATTGTTCACTGGGAAGAGGGCTTGTTTGCCCTCAGTTCAAAGATGAGTTCATGTACTCAGTTCAAAGATGAACTGAATACATGAATCTCTGTTTATCTTCTGAAGGCTCTTACATTAACTCTTCTTGTTCCCAGAAATCTTCCCATATTAAAATCCTTCCCTGCCCCACAACCCATATGTGTAAACTGCCAGTGTATTGAGAATGGCTGAGATGGAATTAATTTTCCCCATGGCAGCCTCTGTAGACTGTGCTTTGAACTGGTAGCTAGAAAGTTGTGGATAACACAGCAGTGTTGTGGCTACTGCTGAGCAGTGCTGGGCACAGCATTGGTGCTCTCCAACATTTCTCCCATCAAGGCACTGGGAATGAGTAAGATCCTGGGAGGGGACTCAACCAGGCTCAAATTAACCAAAGGGGTATTCCATACCATATGACATCAGCTCAGATACAAAAGCTAAGAAAAGGAGGAGGAAAATGGGGTACTCATTATTTGCAGTGTTTACATTCTGGAGCAATTGCTACATGT